>NJDD01001392.1:64257-105988 GCA_002245505.1 Calephelis nemesis | reverse complement strand
GGGGGGGATCGAAACCTTTGTGACGTCACATTATAACATACCTACTAGAACACAAAATTTATATGTGAACTAACTACAATTACTTCAACGTTGGTCTTTAGTTTAATACCAACAATCATCATAATGGAAACATTCTATTACTTTTTCACTTTTAATGCAAAGCTGAAAATACCTATGTACTTTATGTAAACAGGTTGGAATTCAGTGTTTATATTTTTTGATACATGCATAGGTTTGAAAAATGTGTAACGTCACATTAGGAGGGACGGGGTTCTAAAAATGTGACAATCTGTGACAAGGAGGGGGAGGGGTCGAAAAGTTCTAAAATTCGCGTGACGTAATTTATGGATAGCCCCTAATTGTTATCGATTTGCTTAAATATATTTTTTAACAGAAATATGTATCTTGTGATAAGCTTTTACGTGTAAGGGCTGTCCTAAGTAACAGATGTAAAATAAGCCTTTATTTTTATTTGACCGCCTCGTTGGTCGAGTGGCTAGCTTACTCGCCTAACTACATCGACCAACCGCGAGGCTCGGGTTCGATTCCCGACGGGGGCACACATTTGTGTGATGAACATTTAGATGTCTGCATTTCCGGGTTTGGGTGTTTATTAAATTTATTCTGGTATCTATTTAAGTATTTATATGTAATAGTATCGTTGACTAACACCCATAACACAAGCATATAATTTGCTTACTTTGGGGTTAGATTCAATTTGTGTGATTTGTCCAGGAATATTAAAAAGAAAAAAAAAAGAATTTTGCTAATTCCTCGTAAGGAGTGTAATTGTTACGTGAAATTTGACGTGTTCCGGTTCGGAGGGTAAGGTAGCCGATAAACTTACTTTTGCTCGAGGCCTAACATCCCGGACTCAGGTTGGCAACGCACCATTACCATCTTTGGTGTCTCTAGGCGGCGTGAATTTCTTACCATCAGGAAATCCGTCTCCTTAGATATTTGCCTTTCAATATCATAAAAAAATTAAATACGTAATCTGTTGTTCTATTAAATACATAATTTGTTAATGTAAAAGCTCTAATTTTTTTTTATCTAACTAATTTAGCAACTAATAGGTACATTTCTTAACGGTGAGTCCCTAGCAAAGGAAGAGAGCATCGTGACTACAGAGCGCAGAGAGTAGGTATCGTGTGCGTGTAAAAAAATTCTGTATGTATATATGTATATTACTTTTATCACTCTTTCGTCTGCTATTCTTTTATACTAGCGAACGTGAATGTCGGAGAATGCACCATTTTCACACCAACACTTTCTTTCAATACCTCCACTGTTGCGAATGCAGTAGGCGAGTATGTTTTCATACTTTCTTCTTTTTAGTGTTTCGCAAAGGGGAGAGCATTTATCATTCATTTTTAAATTCGGGCTTCAACAAAAGTCTATGTTTAATCGTGACAGTGAAAGAAGCAGACTTTTACATTAATAATAATAATAAATAAATATCCCTGAACAAGTGAAAGTGAAAGAAACCGACTTTTACATTAATAATAATAATAAATAAATATCCCTGAACAAGTCACACAAATTGAATCTAACCCAAAAGTAAGCAAATTATATGCCTGTGTTATGGGTGTTGCCCAACGATATTAATACATAGAAATACTTAAATTGATACCATCATAAATTTAATAAACACCCAGATTCGGAAATGCAGACATCTAAATGTTCATCACACAAATGTCTGCCCCTGTCGGGAATCGGACCCGAGCCTCGCGGTAAGTCGATGTAGTTAGGCTATACGCTAGCCACTCGACCAACAAGGTAGTTTATTGGTATACAAGTATGCATACCATGATTGACTTGCGAATTCACATTAATCGTTGTATGACACGGCCCTTTCAGCCGAGGTAATGCAGCACTGGTGACATAGCTTACGAAATATTTTTTTTGTATTAATAGAATACATACACATCCATAACTTCTGCTGCCATAACGTCATGACGTGTTCCGGTTTGGAAGGCAAGGTAAACTTACTTTTGCTCAAGTCCTAACATCCCCGTCTCAGGTTGGTAACACACCATTACCACCTCTGTTGTCTCTAGGCGGCGGGTTTTTTTAATGATATTGGAATGCAAACAAGCAGACGGATTTCCTGATGGTGAGAAATTCTCGCCGCCTAGAGACACCAAGGGTGGTAATGGTGCGTTGCCAACCTGAAGCCGGGATGTTCGGCCTCGAGCAAAAGTAAGTTTACCGGCTACCTTACACTTCATGACGTTATGTCGGCAGGCTATTCCTATGGTATGGCGGTGGTACCAATGCGGGTGAGTCACTGCGAAACTCTACCATTTATTTTATTTTCTCAAATTTTAAAGCCTGCTTAAATCCGTTTTCGAATATAAACTTTCCTGAGTTTGAAACTATATTATAAGAAAGTTGTTTTAGTTAAGTCGTTCGTTCGTCTGCTGGTTTGCCTTCCAATATTATTAAAAAAAATTTGCAGATCGAAAGCAAATCGACTCGTTTTTTGAATAGGATACTGGGCATAAGACGAAGTGCTGGCATAGCGATTACCAATTTACATTAGTAATCCATATTTAACGAGTATTTAGAGATTATATTCTACTCTCAATATGCCAAATGAGTTTTGACGCAATTGTAAAAGAAAAACATTGTAGTTTCTATCGTAATAATTGAACTGCCGGATTTTTCGCCTCTGTTGTCTAGTGTCAACGCATCGGACTTGACTTCTTGAGATCCCGGGTTCGACCCCGGGTCGAGCAGCAAAAACATTTTAGAAAACGTATATTTTGTATTTTATAATAAAAACAATTGGATTATAAGTTAGATGGATTTATTGATGTTCAGCTAATCATGGGTGCTCTGGTTGTGTCTCTCCCATTCGGGTATATTGGCGTGAACAAGTGAAATATGTATGAAGAACTTAGTATAATGTGTATTTCCTTGAAGTCGTGAATTAGAATTTGGAAATGAATGACAAGAAAAATAATTCATTAATACCGAAGACGTGGCAGTTTTTCCGAATGGTCTTAGCCTACCCCAAAAAGGGACAAATTGTCTTTGTCAGCGAAGTCCTGTTTTTGATAATCTTAACTACGTAGTGATTATTATTGTCCAATTATTGTCTTTGATCTTAACACATGGAAAACGTAATAAATTCATAATATTTTCCAAGCACATACTAATTTTGTTCTATGGAAGCATATTATTACTGTATCACTTATCCGTATTGTAATTTAGTCCACCTATTATTGAGCATTTACAGCCCGAGCAAGATGTAGTCAGTGCCACATTTAGGCGCCGCCATAAAAGTAATAATTGCAACAGACAGTATTGTTTTATTATAGAATATGTAAAAATAACAGATACGTCGAGTAAGGCATTATTATGAACTACCAACTATTCAATAGTTTATTTAAACGTTATTCAAATACGACTCGTATAGTTAATGTGAATTATGTTTTTTCTGATTTTAATTTTAAGAGCTTTCAGATTGTACACATTGTGTGTTTTTTACAGAAAGAAAAATTGCGCCCCAGACCGACCTTCCTGCAAGCCGACGAGTGCTCCGACCATTTGAGCGCAGTTCTGAGTATCTGCTAAATGAGTTAGAAATTCACATTTATAACGGCCGTAACTTTCGTTTCTCTCGAGGTGTTTTTATTTTAGCATTTGCCCTGTGCTTGGGTTAAACTTTTATATTTTTTTTAAAAAAAAGAGAAAAATTCCTTGGAATTGCAGCTTTTGCACGGATGGAAAGATTTCAATGCTGTTTTTTATTGTAAAACTAGCACAATTAAGATGATTTTTGTTATTTATTGGTTTTGTTTAAGTTTAATGATTTTTTTTACGATTAGTTGCATCTGCAAACTTAGCATAGTCATTATAAACTCACGACAATTAATTGGCATAATGCTGAGGCGCGGTCGCTAATAATTGCGCAGGAATATTGCCAGCGGGTGATTCATCCGCCTTACAGACTATTCCGCGACCTGTGATCTCATATTATGTAGGTACAAATATATACATGTTTCTATGTATACAGATTAAATTGAAGTGTTTAAAATCAAACTCGTCAAAAAAATTAAACAGTTGTTAAACACATGGTTTACTAAACACTGTCTAAAATTTATAATATTTGTCACCGGACAAGTTACACGAATTGAATCTAACGCCAAAGTAAGCAAGTTATATGCTTGTGTAATGGGTGTCAGTCAACGATTCTAATAGAAAAAAATATTTAAATAGATACCAGAATATAATATTTAATAAACACCCAGACGCGGAAATGCTGACATCTAAATGTTCATCACACAAATGCATCACACACCCGTCGGAAATCGAACGAAAGGATGTAGTGAGGCGTGTACGTTAGCCATTCGACCAACGAGGCGGTCGGAGGCGTGTAGCATGTTATTGTTTGAGTGTTAATTTTAGGCAGTACAGTAGATAAACAGGCATGTATTTATTTTTGTGGTAATGCACATAGTATCTTTTAAAAGTACTTTAAAAAGCTGTTTACGTAAACAAAAAAAAAATAAAAAAAACACTCAGACGAATTGAGAACCTGTTTTAGAGTCGAAAATTTAGAGAGTTTAAAATTTAGTGAACCCATCACGCGTGATGCGATATAAAACAAAGTCATTTTCAGCTGTCGATTCATATGTATCTTTGAAAGTACTAAACTTTTGATACAGATAGTTTAACAGCTAGAGTGATTCAAGAGGAAGATGTATAATGTAGTGATGATTATATCTCCTAAACGAAGCCGGGCCGGATCGCTAGTATGAGATATTTTAAAACTATTATCTTTTTTCATAAAAAAATAACAAAATTTCTTTCATTGATTTCAATTTTTCATAGTATTCATCACAGTTACTTAGTACCTTTTGTAAAATAATGCATAATATTATATGGATATTTGTTTTTAATAATTTTAGTGTAAAAAACTTACAAGTTTAGTGTTTATTATTATTTTAGAGAAATAAGTAAATTGTGTGAAAACAAAAATACAAAGCTAACGTGACTAGCCATCTCGTTTTAACGCGAAATTGAAGTATTGTGTTCGCTATCCCAGTGTCCTTAACGATAATCTGGGGATTCAAAAACGAAACAAAACATGAAATAAATAATTTTAAAAAGCCAAAATATATTTTTTATCTCATATTTTAAATTGAGTATCTTGTTTATAAATAAAGATTCGTTTGAATGAAATAGTATATATTGGAACATCACTGTGTTTACTTAAACATTTATATTTGTTTTTAATTATAGTTTTAGCACCTCAGTGTAAAATAAATAAGAACATACATACACATGTTTACCCATTATCCTAAAAAATGTATTTCATCAATTTGTTACTAGAATACGGGCGTAAATCATTATATTTTATTAAATGATCGAAAACTGATATTCTTTTATTATATTGTCTTATTTTAGTTATATCATACGAGTATTCTGTATCGTCACCGTACCAGATAAAAGTGAGGTTTTATCTTTTACCATCTTACTAGTGAGTTTCAGGGCGTAGATTCAACGGTCAAGTAAGTTGTGTTTCCAAAAAATCGGTTCTGTGCAATGTTTTTATTTTTATTTTGTTAAGATATAAAATAAAATATTATCAGCCTTTGACCTTAATCAACTATAGAAGTATGACATCGTAAGATATTCAGCTCATCTACTGCAGATCCATG
The DNA here is from genome assembly GCA_002245505.1 of Calephelis nemesis. Classification (NCBI taxonomy): domain Eukaryota; kingdom Metazoa; phylum Arthropoda; class Insecta; order Lepidoptera; family Riodinidae; genus Calephelis; species Calephelis nemesis. Next base: position 100,316 of record NJDD01001392.1, on the reverse strand, counting down.
AATAAAAATTATGGCCCGATATCCACGAAGAGCCACACTTTAGTCATTTTTAAAAAAAAATAAAGACAAATACGTTTAACACGCGTAGGTGTGTCTGCAAGGACACCATGAATCAAATTTTAGAGTGGTTTCTAAGTTATGTTGTAAGCTGTAAAATTTTCAGCCTTTACAATAAGACAAAGCGGCGTGTGCGGTGTGTCCTTGCAAAAAGCTGCAATTTATTTTAAGAAAACGAATAATGTTATTGCTTTTTTAGGACTTTGATGATATTTATTAAAACAATGTAGTAGGGTTTGGTAAATTGGGACAAAACTCCGAAATTGTTTTAGATTGATTTTTGAGAAATATATAATGATTACGTTGATTATTGTTCAATAAATATAAAGCTAATTAAATGGAGTTTCATTTGATGTAACAATTGTTTTTAAAATAATTGACAATATGTGCCAAAAACGCATTTAAAAAAAGTGGTCCAAATAAACCGACTTTGCCTACATATGAAACAAATAATCAGCTGATTTGTGTTTAATTGGCCATTGCTACATTGCCAACTAAAATGCTGGCTGTGAGTGCTGAATAACAATTTACTCAGTGGGGATCCAGCCCTTTCTTCCGCTGATATGGCTTTGTCACATTTCAGGTAGTACAGCCAGGAGATATGCACAATAAGCCTAACACCTCGGTCATAAAACAGCGATGCACATAACATCTATGGTGTCTATAAGCTAAGATTGTCTCTTACGATCAGAAGAGCTATGTGTTGTTTACTATGCTATGTCTTTAAAAAGCCACTTGAATATCACTCCTGGAAAAACATAATTTCCATCAATCGACCTCAAGCGTAAGAAGCGTAAAAGTCTGGCCAATGCGGAATTACGGTATCTCACTCTATAAGAAACTAGCGCTAAATAAAGTTTTAATTAAATAAGAAGCTTAATTAATTCACAGCATCTATAAAATCAATCTAAGTCGGACCTTAAGATTAATAATTAGCAGGGCCAGTAAACATTCTCAGTGCATCACTAACTTCTGATGATGATCAATATTCAACTGGAGCGTTTATTATCATATCTCATTATACGAGTTAGTGCTTGTACAGGCTTGGGTAGGAGCCCCTTCTTAGGTTATGACCTTACGACTAAGCACTAAATTTCGATCTTAAACCAACAAAACAAAACCAACCCTAAATTTCGCCAATAAGGTGGGAATTCGAATGTTAATAACTACTTGTAAAGTCGAGATTCAGTTTCGAAATGCAATTTGGAAATGAGATCCGGAGGGTACCCTTAAGGGGTGTATGGGGGTATGGGAGCCTTACCACTATTATTTATAAGGGTGGGGTCAGTCGACGGATCGCTAGCTAGCAGTTATATAGGTTTGGTTGCACCGGTAACATACGATGGTTCATCACTAAATTGTTTTGTACTTGGATTCACTTATTACTTCATTTGACGTTAACTGTCAGTTTGACACACGCAAAGTAAGAGTGTTTTTTATAACTTTGCTATCGATCTTTGGGATAATGTTTTTTTTTTTCTTTATAACTGTAAGGTAAAAAACGTAAATGTTAATGATTGAAAATAAAATATTTGAATATTGATTCGTATTTATATTTAGATACAAATGCTTATTTTAGAAAATAACAAAATTGTGTAAACTATTGATGTTTTGTAATTTTTCTGTGTTTTGATTTTTGGTAAGAGTAAGTAGACGGATTTCTTTATTTTACGAAAAACACGCCTTTGTACAGACACTAAAAATAATAGTGGTGCGCTATCAATCTAAGGCTGGGAATTTAAATATAAGTAGTAACGTAGGTATGTCTACGGGTCCCTCTGCCATCTACATTGAAAATACAACTATTGCAAGTACTATTACTACTATTTCTCCTACGTATATGTATACAAAGTTCCTTAAGGAGTAGGCAGAGAATATCAAGTGCCAAATTTTACGATCCTTTCAGACCTGCATGTCTTCCTCCACACTCATAACCCTTTTTTAAAAACACGCTTGTTTCAAAGACTCCTGAAACCACCCTTGGACAAAATGTTTTTCAATCCCACTCTCTCTCAGATCTCAACTACTGTATTAACGAAACAGTGTAGGTACGAGTGCTAAAGTTACAAATATTTGAATAGGTGCAATAAGTGGTACATTTGTTGTAAACAGTTCTTAACTAAACTCTGCTGCCATTATCTCGGTATTAGTGACAGGCAAATAAACGACTACTATAAACCCACTCCAAACACGTTATGATGTTATGGCGGCAGGAATCGGTAAGGTGGTGGTACCAATTAGTCAGACATCACGGTGTTAGTGACGGTAAGCCTATGCTCGCCTTTTACGAGCTGCCTATTCTACAAAGAAGCCCGGACCAATACGGGGATTATCGATTTTATATAGAAGTACGGCTTTCGGGAAACTGAGATAATTCCACAAAAACCTGAAAACATAATATATTTTAGATGTTCATGAAAACCTATTAAATTTCTATACTCTTAATCTTTGGCACGTATCCGATAAAATAATCCCCTGCTATATAATCCCGGATTTTTTCTTCCAAATTCTGATTGACTCATTTCTTGACCTACGTTGGAGTCTGCGAGAAAACTGTAAAAAAAAATCATTTTAAGTTTTCCAATACAAACTGAACAGGTACGAAGCTCGTCGGAACAGCTAGTTTTCAATTCTTTTAGTAAAACTCTTTGCTAAAGACCAAAATTGCATAAACCGACTCCACTTTCATAATCACATCGTCTAAGCACACAAAAATATGCATTGTCAAAGTGTCTCCACGCCCAGGTCTCCGAAGATGTATAACTAGGGCACCCACGATAGCCGAATGAATGCAAGCCCCGTGCATATATCCTGGGCAACGTCGTTTATATTACAAAATTGTGAAGACCCTTTTTTATCGCCCCACCCGGGGGTGGAATCTGAGAACTCATGAGTCAAGTCCAAGACCGGACTGCCAACCACAGTGCAGAGTATAATTAAACTTAAACATCACTTGTGGAATCTTGATAAAATTTTAGGAATATTCGGTCTCTTTTAAAAACATCAAAATCATCACAAAAAATCATAGATACGACTTGATCCTCCTTTTTCAAGTACGGACAAGACGGTTTTCTACCGTGTTGGTCCGAGCTCCTTTGCAGAATGGACCATCTGTCTTCCTGTCAGGCAGCTCGTAAAAGGCAAGCATAAGCTTGCTGTCAATAACACCGTGATATCTGACTAGGCCAGAGCTTGCCGTTAAAGTGTTCTGGTTTAAGGATAAGACAGCTGGTAAACTTACTTTTGCTCGAAGCCTGACACCCCGGCATCAGATTGGCAACACACCATTACTTTGGTGACTCTAGAAAGCGTGAATTTCTTACCATCAGGAAATCCCTCTGCCTGTTTGCCTTCCAATGTAATAAAAAACTTTAACTGTAGTAATATCTAACTCGATAGCCATATATAAAAATAAGCAAATAACATGAAATAAACTACTTTTTCACCTGACAACTCATTCCAATCTACTTTTTTCTTACAAACAATTTATAATATCGCTGCTTTCGCCAAAGCAATTATAACCTTCTATTTATGATAGTAAAAAATTACCACCTCCTTTTTATTATTGTTTCATGTTAATCTTAGTTAACAATACTTCTTCAGTTCAAGCTTAATTAATTTTAACAAGTACAGTGGAAGCGATTAACATAAATATTAATCTTGTAATATTATAATTTAATAACCGTTAATAGGTCTGTTAATATTTTTATGTTGATTTATTTCTTACATTATACTTTTAAATAGATTTAGATAGAGAGAAAAATATTCCAATGTTCCAAGATATACAGGGTAGAATGTTTTATATGCTTTCTTTATTTGTTAAACTTGGGGTTTAAAAGCTTCTCATATAACGGTGTATATATCTCGCACCTACTAAGTATTACGTTCATGTAAAATCAAAAGTAAAGTAAAGTATCTTCAAGCCCATATCCCTGAAAAAGCAGGCAGAGACACAACCAGGACACTCACGACTAGCCGAAGAACCGCAATAATGTGATAGGCGGCAAGCCAATTGCCAACCGGACACATATTTTATTAGAAAATTGGAAAAACCAAATTTTATTTTTGTTGCCCGAATCGGGAATCGAACCCGGGACCTCATGCAGTCAAGTCCAACACCTGACCGCTAGACCAAAGAGATGACATGTTTAAAGTCTTTCTCTATTTGTTAAACTTGGGGTTTAAAGCTTCTCCTAGGACGGAGCACCTACTAAACACTATGTTCATGTAAAAGCAAAAGTAAAGTAAAGTATTTTCACACCCATATCCCCGAAGAGGCAGACAGAGAGCACCCACGACTAGCCAAAGACACTAACTTCCACAATGTGATATCTACCGCAGGCAACGTATTTTTATTAAAAATTTGAAAATATACATTTCCCTAATTTTTATTTTGTTGCCCGACCCGGGGTTCGAATCCGGGACCTCAAGAAGTCAAATCCGACGCCGGACCGCTAGACCACATGGGCAATAAAATCAACAGCAAAAAAACTGTACATTATATCTGAGTAAAAACTTTTGTAAATTGTAATGTTAAAAAGGGTAATGAATGTGGAGGAATCCTGACAGGTCTGCCAGGAACGTGAGATTTGGCATTCGATACTCTCTGCTTACCCTGTAAGGAATTTTTGGTGAAATTATGTTTATATGTATGTATGCGTGTAAAAACTTTTATTACGATGTATGTATGTACATATTCATGTTAAAACTAGCCCACCTGTGAACTTTGTTCATTTGCCACTCCTTTTTACTTTCTGCCTACACTACACCTACCTAGTACCTGCCTGCCATACCTAGTTCGTCTGAAGATTCGTAGGTATATATCAGACTAGCTGTTACCCGTGGCTTTGCTCGCATGACAGTTTATTGAATTGAAGTTGAATTAAAAACTGTATGAATATTTTTTTCCTGCTTTTAACGTATTTATTTTTTTAATCAAAAGTCCATTAACAAGTACTCTCATACACATTTTAAACCCCTATTTCATACCATTAGGTGTAGAATTCCCAAAAATGCTTAAAGAAGTATCTACTAATATTCATGTTTAGAACTAAAAAAATGACGGTCTTCCATACAAACTTTCGACCCCTATTTCAACTCCTTAGGGGTAGAACTTCTAGAGACGCTTAAATACGTATCAACTTATTTTTAATAAATAGCCCAAGAATAAAGTTTCTTGTTTCTAATTTAAAAAAAATACTGTCTTCGATACAAATTCTCAACTCCTGTTTCACGCCCTTAGGGGTAGAATTTTCAAAATTCTTCTATATCTTTTTTATAAAATAACCCCACTTACCAAATTCCATGGCCGTAACTCTTACAGTTTTTGCTCGGTGATGATGAAGCAGTCAGTCAGGATATGTTATTTTATAAATATAGATGACCTCTACATTCGAATGTTTCTTTACATTCCGAATTTCAAGTTATTTGGTGACTTAGAGTTAGTCATAGGTTATTTGAGTTGACCAGGTATGCATCTAGCGCTTTACCTATTCCTAGCACCATTCTGACAAATTTTGGACAAAGTTGTTTACCGTCTATTCAACACTTAAAATATAACATATCATTGTTTGACCGCCTCGTTGATAGAGAAGCAAGCGTACACACGTCACTCTATCAAGCGACTGCGAGGGTTGGGTTTTGATTCTTGACGGGGGAAGGCATTTGTATGAGGACATTTAGGTGTCTGCATTTCCGAATTTGGGTGTTTATCAAAATTATTCTGGTATCTATTTAAGCATATCTAGATATTATAATAGTTGACTAACATCTATAATACAAGCATTATTTTGCTGCCTTTGGGGTTAGATTCAATTTGTGTAACTTTTCCAGGAACAATTTTTACTAGCTGTCCCGACGAACTTCAATACAACCATTCTGTTTCGATGGAAAAACCCAATTTTTCCAATTTTCTAATAAAAAAAACTTGCTCTGGATTTGATATGCACCCGGTTAGCGATAGGCTAGCTACCTATCACATTGAGGGACTTAGTGTTTTCGGCTAGTCGTGGGTGACCTGGTTGTGCCTCTGTCTGCCCTTTGGGGATATGGGCGTAAAGATACTTTATTACAGCAATAATGACCGTCCAGGTTTAGGTTTCAACCGAGCGATTAATTATTTATTTGCCAATGCTGCTCCTACATTATTATTGTTTAGTACTTTTGCATATTTTATTTATTTATTTATTTATTTATTTATTACAATTTACATTCAGTGTACTTACAGTCACCCAAAACGTACACTGAATACCATTAAGTTTTACATCACAAAAATACATCACAATACACGAATATACCTACATACATTATTTAAAAAAAGAATGACTCCAAATACTTCGAACACAATTTAAGCATCGGAAGAGTTTTAATTAAAAACAAATCACATTCCCTATTATTGGTAAGCATATTATTAAGCAAGTGGAGGGCTGATGTGAGGGTGGTGGAGATATTTGTCTTTATAGTAAGAAATAGTACCATTCTAGTGTGATGAAGTAATTGTTTTAGCCAGAAACTCTTCCTCCAGCGTCTGGTCCGAGCAATTTAACCATTCGGAGTCTGCTTACAGCAATCGTTGCTCGTAAAATCTGCATAAGAAGCCGAACTCTGGTCCTCGAGACTCTTCTACAATGGTATCAGATTTTATTGAATACTAGCTGTTCCGGCGAACTTCGTTCCACCCGTTCAGTCTGTATGGGAAAAATTAAAATTTTCCTCGCTGTTGTATGTGATAAAATGAAGCCCATGTCCTTTTCCCGTTTCTAAGCTAACTCTCCATCAATTTTCAGCCTATTCGGTGAAACTATCACAACTTTCTTTGAATATATAGACATTTTATCTTTCATATTTTTTTGTTTTTAAAATTTATTCTGCTATTCGGGGTGAAGACAAATCCAACGAATCAAAACCCATGAAAATCGGTCCAGCAGATCTCGAGTTATAAGTATCTAAAACGGGTGCTCACTAAGAAAATGTAATAAGATTGTAGAGTTGCAGAAAATATTCAGAGAATTCACATTTACATACATATCTTCACACCAAAACCTAGCAAGATAGGCAGAGAATAAGAAGTATTTTATTATTTCTACAGAATTGCTAACATTTTAAAAAACGTAGACATTTTTATAAAGAGTAACAGAGGTTTCTAGTCTTTGCATACAGCAATTTAAAATGTAAGATGTTATTATCTTTTTAGTGGCACTTCCTATTTATTTTATTAAACAATTAACACAATATACCTACAAATAAAAAAATTGAAAAAAAAATGAAAATGAATAATATCTTTATTTTACAGATTACATTATTAACAGTTACAATAAATATCTGTTGATGGCTTCACTAGGCAAGCCTGTATCGAGGCAACCTTTATTCCTGTTTGCAACTTAATTTAACTCTGTATTTAATTTAAACTTAATTAAAGAAAAATGCAACGGTCAAATTTATTAAAATGTTGTACTGATAAAGTAGTAAAATAAATTACATACTGAGGACTGCTGAAGACTAGAATGTACGCATATCTCTTTCTTTCCTGTCTTTTCATTTTTGGCATTTACGTTAGCATTTGCTAGTAATCAAGTTAAAATTTGCATCAAATTACCCGATTTAACTAAATCGGGTTTAAGATACTTAAAATTAGTCATAAATCATCAAATAAAGTCATGTAAGGGTCTTAAGTAAAGCGATAGCCTCATTACTCAAGCTCAATCAGTGAAATTTGACGGGAACGAGGAAATACACGATACACAAATTTGTTCATTATTTCACTGAACTAAATTGTACATCATGCCGCCAAAATTTACTAATTTCAATGTATGTAAACACGAAAATGAATAATTACGAAAAACCAATTTTTCTCTAGATGTAATAAGTACATTATTAAGCTGGCTTTCCATGGCCCTTGATAACTTGCGCACCTCGCGAAGTGTCTTATCTAAGGAAGGTTTTACATAAATCACCTTAACACTTTATTAGCGAATACCTTTTTTTAACTAGGGGCTTATACCGAGAGAAATAAAACTCCATTTCAATAAACCGCAGTACAACATCAAATCCAGTTTTAGACTTGCAGGAGTAAACCGTTAGCTTGAGTAATTTTGATATTTTCCATTGTCGGCGCTTGGTAAAACATCCAAAAATTTATATTATTAAATGAAGAAACACTTGTAATGTTTTACATATCACTTATAATTGAATAAAGATTTTTTTTCAGTCTTTTGTGACCAAGAAAAAATTTTTTTTATCTTGTCACTTATGTTCTCATAGTACTTTTTCCGGAATAATTATTTTATGGTGTAAAATTTATCTTTAATATATGCTTAATTAATAATTAGCACATATAAAGTTAAATTTGACCCAATGGTATAGAAGTTTTCAAAAAAGAAATAGAAGTTAAAAAGAAATTATACCAAATATATTTCAGCAACGTAAAGTAATTACAGAAGTCTAACTGGGCTGTGTTTTTAAAATATTTACCTACAGCCGAGCGAGCGGTGCGTCAATATGCGGTAGGAGGCGAAGTCCTACACTGTTTTAACTGCATCTCTAGGTCTGTCTGTAGTAATTTTGTAATCGTAAATATTGTATTTCTTAAAACAAATAAAAATCGTTTAATGCATAGTTAATAAATAAATAAATGGAAAATCACACAATTTGATTCTAACCCCAAAGTAAGCAAATTATATGTTTGTATTATGGGTGTTACTCAAGTATACTAATACATATAAATACTTAAATATATATCAGAATAAATTTAATAAACACCCAGACCCGGAAATGCAGATAGCTAAATGTTCATCACATAAATGCCTGCCCCCATCGAAAATCGAACCTGAGCTTCGCGGTTGGTCGATATAGTTAGGCGTGTACGCTAGCCACTCGACCAACGAGACGGTCAGTTAATGTTTTATAAAAATGCATGTGGTGTTGTTGATTGCCAAATTTAATAAAAAAAAAACCATCATAACCGCTCAAACCAGTACAATATACCTAGTCAATAATTTTATCTTGCCATAATATTAAGTAAACACTTATGAAACTAAAGTATCATTCACAAATGTATACAAAGTATTGTATTATCATGTTAGTAGCTTGTCATCAGGTGAGCCGCAGATACATAGTAACTGTTACAGTTAAACGAGCGTATCAAAAGTCCTCCTTGAAAAAATATTCGCTCTACATATTGAAGGTTAATATATGATAAAATGATTTGCCATTATATATTTATAATGCAGGAATAATGGATGGACTACCGGATTAGGAACCGACATCATGTAGTAATAGTAAACAGCAAAGCAAACACAGTTTTTTAGTTTCTTTGTCGGTATGTATTATAATTTTATTATTGACTCTCCCCTTTCTTGTCTAAGTTTTTTTGTTTTATGACATTGGAGGGCAAACAAGCAAACGGATTTCGTGATGGTAATAAATTGACGCTACTTAGAGACACCAAGGTAATGGTGCGTTGCCAACCTGAGGCCAGGATGTTAGTCCCCATACAAAAGTGAGTTTACCAGCCACCTTATGGAATTATGTTATGTATCTAAATTATTCCTTTTATTTCTTTAAAGACAAGTCGGGCTTGACTTCTTGAGGTCCTAGGTTCGATCCCCAGGTCAGGCAACAAAAAAACTAGAATGTGTTATTTTCTATTAACAAAAACGATCCCGATGACGGACGGCTCCCCTCTTGGCGTTAAGCTTGCTACCTATCACATTGTGGGCTTTTAGTGTCTTTGGCTAGTCGTGGATTGTTGTATCTCTGTTAACCCTTGGGGATATGAGCGTGAAGATACTTTTTTTATCACATGTAATAGCTATCATACGAATTGTTCTTCTACTACTACTCGTTTATTACAGCAATTATATCTTTAATAGAAAGGTTTAATTGATACCCAATTATAACTACTTATAGATAACAATTAAAAATAAGTTGTAATCTAATTATAAATACAATTTTCTGCTCCACTAACTTCATTTAACGGACGTTTAGGTTTCGTTAAAAGAAATTTTCTATTAACATATTTACATTATGATAAACATTATCAGGTGATGAATATAATTATTTACTTTATTAATAGGCTTAATAGCTTTTTTTGTATGTTTATAAGAAATTTGTGAGAACTGGGATTTGAATACATAATTCCAGTCAGTATACAGGGTTATTGGTAAATGACGCATAACCTTTCTAGGCCGGCTTTAGAACTTCAAGAGCATACCAAAAGGTTTATCGTCATTTGATAAAATGTATAGAGAAACAAATTCTTTTTTCGTGATTTTCTAAAAGTTGTTGCTTTTGAAATACTAAAGCCGCCCTAGAAAGGATATGTGTTAATTACCAGTAACCCTGTATGTACAGGGTAACTTTAAAAGGACCGGCCAAATTTAATCTAAGGGGTATACGTAATGTATTTTAATATTGTTGCCGAATTGTAATATCTTTATATATATAATTCTTCTGTGACTGTGTTTGTCACTGAACTCCTTCTAGACGACTGGACCGATGTCGATGAAACTTTTTGTATGTGTTCTAGGGAATTTGAGAATGGTTTGGATTCACAATTTGGTCTCCTGGAAAATGGTTTTTAATTATTTTTTTAATAAAAGGTAGTTGTTGATTTTGGAATGTTTCACATTGTATCCGACAGACTGCGCTACTATCGAAGCATTAATGTCAAGCGATACGAAGTTTGCTGGGGTAGCTAGTTTACTTATAAAACCATTCAATGAAAACATTCATTCATTTAAAATTCATTTGTTGTCACGCTATGACGTACTGAGTATCAGTCATGACGTCACCAGCCTGAGAATGTGACTGCGGTCGGTGGGAACTGGTTCCCACTGGTTATGCTTTGTATATGTTACAACATGCATTTTCATCGTCTCTTAATTATGTTTCATTCATTTCATGCATCTGGTATTTTGCGTCGGATAAAAATTGTAATTTGCTTTATTAAATTTATTCCAAATCTATACGTACATTGTAGATAAGAGCCATTTCAATCAAAATCCACATCCAAAATCCAAATCAAAAACACATCAAAATCCTTCGATTTATTTAGGAAGTATACAAACAAACGCGTCAAACTTATAACACCCCTTACTTCTGTGGCGCCATAATATAATAGCTAGAATTTTTACTGCGGTTTAATAACCGGAATTTGTTATTTATTATTTTTTTATTTTATTTTCGTGATATTAGGTAGCAAACAAGCAGACTGATTTACTGAGTGTGCTTCTGCCTACCTCTTCACAGATATGGGAGTGAAGATTCTTTAAAAAAGACAATGGACTATATCATGTGAGTTTTCTTTGAAAGAGTATTAAAAATGATTAATGTAATTTCTTATGTCTAAAAACACTTACTACAAAAATGTAAATGGCCAAATTCACGTATAGCCTATTGGTTGGATGTCAATTTTAAAATCTTAGGCGTCTAAATTTTTTTTTGTATCTTCACACCCATATCTCCAAACACGTAGGCAGATGCACGACCAGGGCACTCACGTCTAGACGAAGACACTACGTCTCACAGTGTAATAAGTGGCAAGCCGGGCACACATCCAATCCCAAGCAAAATTTTTATTAAAAAATTGGAATATTTCCTTTTAGTTGCTCGACGCCGGAATGGAACCCGGAACCTCATGAAGTCAAATCCAACAACCTCATCGCTAGAGAGCACGTAGGCGATAATTATCTTCAATAATGTCAATAATGTAATGTATGTAATGTAATAATAATAATATTATGATAAAGAGGAAATGTTTGATTTTTGGTTCGATTTCAAAAATTTTTTCAACTTTAGAATGCTACATCATCCTTGAGTGAAATAGACTTTGTTTCATCAAAATCGGTGCATTATAAACCAAGTTATGTAGGCGAAGCTGCGTGAAACTGCTAGTCTTCAATAATGTAATATGTGTTACCACTGTAGAACAACCCTTGGCTCATGGTCTCATTATTACAGTTCCAGATCATTGTTTCAAGTCCACAATGGTGCACGAGTTCGCGCCCTGTCGCTGTGTGCTCCAATTGTCCCGACTTGGATTAGGATCCCGACTTCTTGACCTTTTTGATTTGAGGCTCAGAGGAGCCGAAGTGCCACTTATTGTTGAGTAAGGAAAATTATTGGTATTTAATTTGGTATGTTTGGTTAACATATTGTTTATATAAAATAATAAACGAATTTCATTTATTAAGGTTTTGACATTTAACACGAAAAATTGTAAAAGATTCCCGTATTATAAGAGCAAAAGTTTGTCTGTATTTTGCTTTTTCACGTTTAAACAATGGAACTGTTTTAAATAAATATGCGTATAGGTAAAAAGATCCGGATTCAAACACAGGCTATTTTTTATTAAATCAATAGCCAAATGACTGTAATAGGGGATAACAGTTTGTATAAAATTCGTTACTATTCAAAGCAGGCGAAGTCGCGGGCAAACAGCTCGATAATTTTTCAAAGTCTACATTTTATTTAAACCACGCAACATTTCTAGAATAGTCCGATTTTGGTAATATTTATATAGGATAAGACATACATTTTTCATAATATAATAATATGTTTTAAAGTTAATCCCCATTTCGTGTGGTCAACGCGCTCCGTTTGAACGGACGAACCAATTTTTCTGATTTTTTTATGTGTTGGTTATTATCCGAAAAAGCCTGAAAAGTATGGAGATAAAAACTGGAAAAATTGCAATTGAAATAGGAAAAAACAACACTTTTTCTATGAAATAGTTATAGCAATAAATTTTAGAGATAAGTTTAACACTCCAGCAAAGGTTTAGACAAAATTTGTTTCTTTATAGCACATACATTTTGTTACTAATATTTTGCTATTTACGAGCAAAGGGCATAATAAAAAAATTACTATAAAATTAGAAGTAGAAAAATGTTAGTGATTGCAATAAATCCAGCTGTTTTAGACTTAAAAAAATCACCAAATGTTTTATCTTTTCATCGCTACAAATTGTTACAAATTTAGGAACAATCTCTTTACACTAAAATATTAATAGAATACTAATTACAGCAGTATTACTAATTTATAGTTTAGTAGTTTTCTACTACTTTGTTGCTAGATTTCAAGGAATGAATAATAGGATTCCATTATATAGGTTGAATGATTGTGAACGATTATTATATTAGTTATGGTGAATGCTCTGAGGAGTTGACCGACATGTTTGTATGAAAAGAGTAACAAATGTAGAGGAAGATAGGCAGGTCTGCAAATATCGTGAGATTTGATAACCTCTTCCTTTTAGAGTAGGTAAATATTTAATATAGCTATTAAAATCCAAAACTCACAATGATAGTTAAATAAATAAATATCCCTGGATAAGTCACACAAATTGAATCTAACCCCAAAGTAAGCAAGTTATATGTTTGTGTTATGGATGTTAGTCAAAGATATATAACATATAGAAAAATAAATTATGTATATTACAAATTATGTATGCTATAAACAGATATGTACCAGAATAAATTTAATAAACACCCAGACTTGGAAATGCAAACATCTTAATATTCATCACACAAATGCCTTCCCCCGTTGGGAATCGAACCCGGTCCTCACGGTTGGTCGATGTAGTTAGGCGTGTACGCTAGCCACTCGACCGACGGGGCGGTCTAAGGGTTAAGGCTTATATTTTAATCAATTTGCAATTTTGTCAATTTTGAAAAAAAACTTGCATTCGTTTAAAAAAGGTATCACAACCGGTAATTACACTCGTTTACACTAAACTCGGTTTTACTATACCCGGTTTTCAATATGATCCGTGAAATCGACCCTAAAGTCGGACATTATGGAACATCGCAAACTATTCGTTGATGTGCTATTTGGCGACAGTAAGTAATTTACGGGCACATTGTACTTGCAGGAGAATAATGTCCGCTTTATTACGTATTAACATTGGCGAAGATGTTTAAACAACGGATATTAAATTATTGTGTTAGAAATAGAAAGGGCATGCTCCGCTGGTTCGGTCATGTGGAAAGAATGACAGATGAAAGATTGACAAAGCAGATATACAATGCGAATGTGGATGGATGTAGGTACCCGGGGAGACCAAGGCTGACGTTTCACGATTAGATCAATCGGATATTATCCGAGGGTGGTGTCAAGAGTCTCCGAAACCGGCGTGTTTGTATGAAAAGGGTAATGAATGTGAAAGAAGCAAGACAGGTTTGTCAGGATCGTGAGGTCTGGCACTCCATACTCTCTGCCTACCCCGTAAGGGACTTGGCATGAAGATATGTATGTATGTATGTGTTAGAATTAGAAATATAAATAGAAATTCTTTTGTAGCGAATCTATTTTTTATGATAATGGCAGGCAAACAAGTAGTCGGATTTCCTGATGGAAAGAAATTCACGCCGCCTAGAGACACTGAAGGTGATAATAGTGCGTTGCCAACCAGAGGCCTGGATGTTACACCTCGACCAAAAGTAAGTTTACCGGCTACCTTACACTCCGCACCGGAATACGTCAACGGCAAGCATTAGACGTTATGGCGGCAGGAATAGGTAAGGCGGTGGTACCTAAACGGGCGAGTCGCTGCGAAACTTTACCACCTATTAGGATGTCACGGTGTTAGTGGCGGTAAGCCTATGCAGTATGCACGCCTTTTACGAGCTACCTGGCAAGAAGGCAGAAGGTCTATTCTGCAAAGGAGCCCGAACCAACACGGGAAAAATATCTATATAATATTTATAATCTATATAATACTAAAATCTATCACCGGATCAGAACAAGGTTTGTCTTTTTTAACCGACACTAAAAAAGAAGCAGATTTTCAATACGACTGTATTTTTTTTAATGTTTGTCGCGCAGTCATCAAAGCATCAAGCATCTCTTTACAAAAGAGATGATGCTTGTTAAAAGGTAGCTTGGGACCCCTGGTACATTTTTACTGAGTTAAAAAAGAAGGAGGTTCTCGTTACGATTTTAAGTTTTTTTTGGTATGTTTGTTAAACGATTACTCGACCAATAGCCAACAGATTTTGATTGTTTTAGAAAGATGGACCATGATACCGAGGCCCATATCAGTTTTATCATGATCAGACTAGTGGTTTTAGTTATGCTTAATAGTGTATAAATTTATCACTTATCTCGACGACCTCATCATTAATGAGGACTATGACAAAAACTCTTGCTATCTTTCTAAAAAAGAATTATCAAATCACGACGTTATACACAAAAAAATATTTGAAAATAAATATCAAATCACGACGTGGTACTCAATAAAATATTCAAAAAGAATTATCAAATCGCGACGTGGTACCTACTCAATAAAATATTTAAAAAGAATTATCAAATCACGACGTGATACTCAATAAAATATTTGAAAAGAATTATCAAATCGCGACGTGGAACTCAATAAAATATTTTTAAAAAGAATTATCAAATCACGACGTGGTACTCAATAAAATAGTTGGAATCGGTTTTTACGGTTTTACTGAGCTTAATAATCTACTACCAGTCTTATTACACAAGAAGCTAACGCGATATGTATTATCGTAGCTTCTCATAAAACAAACATATAGGTACCTCAAGGATGTTGATATCTGAAATCGTACCTGAGATTTACATTCAAATCTTTTCCTACTCAAACATATTCGAATCAATTTGAAATTAACTTTTCTCCATGCAGTGTTCATTCACTTTACTGCTAAAGTGTAAAGTGGCACTTTGATTCTTATTGCGCTTAGCATAAAATCCACAAGTGGTCGGCAAAAGCATTTTGAGCAAAAGAAACGCTGTGAAATATGGGACCACCGACTTTTAGGCGCCAGTTCCTTTTTGATATTACTAGAGCTGTTATTGTGTGTTGCAGTTTTTAAGACGATATAAGTTTGATGTAAGTATCTGTGACATCATGACCTGTAAACCTAAGGGCCAATTTCGATACGGATTTTTTAATAGCTGACGTGACTAACATAGTTCTCAGCTATATTACTAATTTCGATACGGATTTTTTAAAAGCTGACGTGATTAACATAGTTCTTAGCTATATTATTACTAATTTCGACGGGGGTTATTAAAAAGGTTTAATTTTAGGAATATTCAGGATTGCTACGTAAATAACCGAAATGCCTAAATAATATATATATATATATTATTTAGGCATATAATATATATATATATATATATACTAATCAAGACGACAGTGAGTAATAAGTTGGTAGGTATATCTAATTGGTATATCTAACGATTATAAGGCGAGAACTCCCAATATCACAAGAGTCTCCTCTAACTTAACTTCACGCTAAGCCCCATACGGAGTAGGCAAAGAGTATGAGTGCCAAGTATCAGACATGCCTAGCTTCCTTCGTATCAATACCTCTTTTCATATAAGCACGCTAGTTTCGGAGACTCTTAATAACTTCAGATAAAACCAGATCAATTTATTCAATGAATGTACATCTAGATCTCCCCAAGTACCTACATCCACCATTTACTTACTTAGTGGTAGAAGAAGGCCGATTGATAATAGTCCTGGTTGCCGGNNNNGGGGGGGGTCTCTTCTCCTTTCTGGCTACATTTGGAAACGGTGGTAGTTTACGATAGACAGAAATACTTACATTAATTTAAAAATTCCTAAAAATTGTTTGTATTAATAAATAATCATGTGATCAAAACAGTGTTTAAATAGTAAGTAAATAATTAAAATTAATAATCTGATTAAAACCTATTAAAATATTTGTAGTTAGTTAAGTTAGTAAAATACGTTGGAACGCCTAAAGAATTTTGTAACATCTTTGTAACACTCATATTCCGCAAATAAATATTTCTTTTCTTTTTTTACAACGTGAAACCTTGCAACTTATCTACCAATGTATGAGAAGTCGACCAGCTAAATTTTTTGGTGGTTTTCCTTTAAAAAAAAATAATGGCAACTCTATATAAATCCGTTCACAGAAAGCAGTGCTTTTTATTTGGCCACGTAACCGAGTAGCTGTTTTGCTCAGCATGTACCCACTACCGGTTTGTGAGTCCTAACTATATCGTCCGTCTTTAATTCTCCGACCTTCACCTTTCGGGTTGAGTTGCTTTTCATTGTTTTGTCCTTCCTCCCCTTTTTCGATTTAGGAATGTGTAGAGCCTATTGGAACATTTGTCGATAGAATTGGTAGAATTTTTGTATTCACTTTTTAAGGGCACATTAATGCTAATATTATGCATATTATTTGTTAGGAGCAAATACTTTTGACTACAAGTTAACGAAGACAAGGGATGTTTCTTTTTTCGCGCATAAATGCATACGTAATGAGTAACAGGATCTTGTGGAAAATTACTATTATAGGGAGTAGATGACGTATGACGTTTTGTGGTTATCGATGGTTTTGGTTTTATCGATGTACATTTAATAATTTTAACAGCACTTTGGTTATCAATGGGCATTTAATTGGGTAGTCTCAATGCGTTATTTTTGAACGTTTAATTTCTCTAGCAATACTAGAACTGAAAAAATCTTTCATCTATCTTTTATACATATAAAGATGAATATTTTTTCGGCAACTCCCTTGCAGCATAAGCGGAAATCATGTTTATTTTTCAAGTGATTAATAAATCTTCACCCCGGATCCGAAGACGCAGGCAGAGGTGTAACCACGGCACCCACGACTAGTCGAAAACACGAAGCCCAATATCCAATCCTGGACAACGTTGTTTTTAAGAAAATTGAGAAAATATATTTTCTTTTTTTCTCTCGACCTAGGGATTAAACGCGGGAAAACTGACTCTGGCCGCAAACTTACACCCCACTTCTCTTTAAAGCTCCACCTGCCGATTAAAAAAACATGAAAGTAAACATATTACAGCAATAATAATTTATTAAACTAACAATTCAACAAAATTACCCCAAGACAGGACAAAATCAAGTATTTCGACAATTTATTTCTTATTCTAAGTAATCATTGCTTATAAAGTTATGAATATATTTTTGTTTTAGATTTTCCATCCTCAGTCATTTCATACATTTCATACATTAATTACTGAACGTATGCCAGTTTTAAGCTTCACCAAATCGATAATTTGAAACATCGATATCAGAACTCAATCCCTATACCAAAATTATCGGTTTAGTCCCATCCCTAATAATGTGACATTGTTTGACAGAGCTCAACAGGTTAATGAGGTGATGTTGAAGATGTTGCAGGTTTTTATTGAATAAATTAAAAAAAAATCCACACGTAAACGTTTTTAAAATAATTACACTTAAAAACTTTATAAGGTGCTCTACCAGGCTGACACCTTTAGTATTGAACTTTTTGCATGTTTATATTCCACGTGTTTCCTGGAATCATGTAGGGACGGCAAATTCACCGTTAGTAGAGTAGATCGTTATCGATTAATCCATGTTGCCTATTTTTGCACGTCGTGCATTTTATTAAGTAATTTAAATTTTATTTTGTCGCGATAGTTTAAGTGCCCGTATAATTGGACATAACTGTCATTTATTGCGTATTGTATTTTATAGTGTTCATAGATGCATGTCTGTAATATTATAAATATATGTATTTATATATGTTTCATTTCACGACTAAACCGATTTTAATATTTTTTTAGGTTGTAGTTTTGGATGTAAAAAAGAAGTATTATCACGCCCATATCCCTGAAGATTTAGGCAGAGGCACAACCAGGGCACCCACGACTAGCCGAAAACACTTAGTCCCATAATGAATGAAAGAATGAATACACTTTATTATGCACCAAAATTTACAAAATGATACATACTCTTTCACTTATTTAACTTAGGTGCACAAAGGCGGTCTTTTTGCTCCAAAGCGATATCTGCCAGAAAACCTTAGGGTGAAGGAGATGGGTGGCAAGCCTATAGTCAATCGGGCACTCTTCCAATTCCAATTTTTAAATTAAAAACATTGGAAAAACCAGATTTTCTTTTTGTTGCCCGACCCAGGAATCGAACCTGGGACCTCATAAAGTCAAGTCCAACACTTGAACCGCTAGACCACAGAGGCGATAATAATATGATATTTGTAGTTTTGGGTTATTATATTTATTAAAGTATTTATTTATGCGCATTAGTATGGTTGAGTGTTAATTAAAATACATTCAAGATAGTTGTAAACACGCCTTCTAACTAAGAAAGCTGGGAGGAAACGTTGTTTCTATCATTCGTTGATTATTAAATTTAAATTAAATCTACGGTCCAGATGGATGCAAACCAATGTTTACAACTAGTAACACTGTTTACAACTCTCTAGAAGTCTGAAACGTCTAGAGCCCTATAATAAGCATAACACGATTTGACTCTAGGTGTTAGCATACAATAGCATTACAAGCATATACCTAATTTGCCTACTTCAGGTCAGGTTTTGTATTTTTATTGCATATAAATAGATCTATAGGTAATTGAAGAATAGCTATTTATTAAAAGTTACAACACTGACCGACCGCGAGGCTCGAGTTCGTTCTCGACGGGGGCAGACATTTGTGTGATGAACCTTTAGATGTCTGCATGTCCGGGTCTGGTTGATTATTAAATTGATTCTGGTATCTATTTAAGTATATCTATGTATTAGTATCGTTGACTAACACCCATAACACAAGCATATAATTTGCTTACTTTGGGCTTAGATTCAATTTGTGTAACTTGTCCAGGAACATTTATTATTTATAACAAGTTTTAAAGAACTCCAAAAAGGAAAATGTTTTCTTGTTTGTATGTTACGCGGGTACTGTTATTATATACATATATTTTAGAGCTATGGTTTATTAGCAAATGGATTTTGATGGTTGTTGTTATCAAGTTGATAATCTCCAACATCCAAATTGATCAAGATTTATTTCATGTGAGCAATCATCGACCAAGCACTCACCTCTCCTGCTGGTAAGAGATGACCGTGGCCTATAGACACTATATATGTTAAGGGCGTGTTGCTGTCCTATGGCCGGGATGCAGGACCAATTATGCAAGTCTTCCGACTATCAGACCATCCGGAACGAAACATGACACTGTCACTATGGCGTCAGGAAGAGGTAAGGCGGTGGATCCCTGCCCGGGCAAGAGGCTGCACAGCAGTCTACTAAAAGTCTAGTCTAGCAGCGGACCGGAAACAACGCAGGAATAGATGGAACAAACATAAGATGTACACAACAATATTGATTTATACCGACTCCCAAAAAGAAGGAGGTTCTATTTGACTGTATGTATGTATGTTACACGATTGCTCGGCGAACAGCCGTTTTTGTAATGCAATTATTGACATTTTAAAATAAAAATCTTTGTTATAATTGAATCCAGCTGTAACTTAATGACTTTCCTGTGTCGGGAATAAAATATTTTTTTCTTGAGCCTTCACCTGATAACTGAATTATGAAATAAAATCTCATTCTTGCAAAGTGTCTGCCGATTCAAATGTCTTTTTTATGATATTGGAATCGAACAAGAAGACGGATTTCCTGTTGGTAAGAAATCCACGCCGCCTAGACACCAAAGGCGGTAATGGTGTGTTGCCGACCTAAGGTTGGGATGTTAGGACTCTAGCAAAATAAGTTTACCGGCTACATTATCCTCTGAACCGGAACACATCAACATCGAGCTCTGACGTTATGGCAGCAGGAATATGTAAGGTGATGCGAGTCGCTCTAAAACTCTACAATTTAGTTAGATGTCACTATGTTAGTGACAGTAAGCCTATGCCCACCTTTCACGAGGTTCCTGGCAGGAAGGTAAATGGTCTGTTCTGCAAACGAGCTCGGATCAACACGAGGAAAATTATTTTGACGTATTTTTTAACCTTTGACGGAAAATAATAAGTTAGACGTGTCTGTATGTGTGCTAATCTGTGGCATTATAACTCCTAAACGAAGGGACTGATGTCGATGCAGATTTTTAATTTTTTAATCGAGATATTTCATAACTGGTTTTGTAGACTTTAAAAAGGCAATCCAGTCTTACGCTAGTGTCTAATGGTTCTATTTTCAACAGGTAGATCGTGATTCCGAAGACCATCATATAAAATTGAACAAGATCCGACACATAGTTTAAGAGTTACAATATGTTAATTACTATTATAATTTACTTCGTGACGAATTGTGGTTCCTTTTTGTAGTTTTATTGCCTTATGATTCATACATACATACATACATATATATCTTCACACGAAGCCCCGGACCTTTTTTTTATGATATTGGAAGGCAAAGAAGCAGACGGATTTCCTGATTTTTTAAACAGATTGTAAAGATTTTTCATGTAACTCAAAAGACCCTTAGTACTCGTAATTTGTATATTGCTAATATTTTGGCGTGTAAATGTAATAATAGAACTAGTATTTTCGGAAATCGCTGCAGCTAAAATTTTAATTAAGTTATTAGTCGCTTTATTTATTTAAAGGTATTACTGTAAAAGACATTTTTTTTTATTACATTGGAAGGCAAACAAGCAGACGGATTTCACGGTGTTAGTGGCGGTGAGCCCTTGCTCGCCTTTAACGAGCTGCCTGGCAAGGAAGGCAGATGGACTATTCTACAAAGGAGCCCGGACCAACACGGGGCAGAGAGTGTCGAGTGCCAAATCCATGATCCTGGCATACCTACCTGGCTTCCTTTACATTAAAAAGCCGATTTTAAAGACTCGTGGCACCACTTTCGTGTATTATTTAATGTGCGATTTGATTGCGGAATGTCAGCCTTGGTCTCCCCGGGTACCGACATCCATCCACATTTGCATTGTATATCTGCTTTGTCAATCTTTTATTGTATTAGGTTTTATTGGATTTTTGTTTTGTATGAAAACTAGCGACCAGTCCCGGCTTTGCACGGTTATGAAATCACATATAAACCTTCCTTTTCAATCACTTTATCTATTAAAAAAAAACACATCAAAATCCATTGCGCAGTTTTTAAAGATTTAAGCATACAAATGGCCAGAGGAAGCGACTTTGTTTTATACTATGTAGTGACTATATATTAGGTAGTTAAGGCCATAACTCACCGATACGCCATGGCGACGTGGCCAGCGACGTCGCCAACTAGTTGTGTTGTTGGTCGCCAGTCGCCACTTGGCGACCGAATGGCGACGCTTTGACGACGCAGGAACGCTAGACCTAGCCATGGCAACGTCGCTGGCCACGTCGCAATGGCGGCCCCGTGAGTTATGGCCCCTACTGTTTTTATTGCTTTTCAAAGGATATTTTCATAATTATTTTAGATTCAATTGCGGTGACCCAAATGATTTTATTAAGATAAGACAATATACTGATTTTATTGTCTTCGCCTCAATTCAAATGCATGTAAAACGTTATAACTGGTAATTCAGAATGATCTCACATTACAATTTGCACTAAATTTATCATACAATAACGTTTGCAGCTGAAATTATTATTCAAATCAAGACGCATTAATCAATACGTCGATAAAAGAAAATGCAAGCGCCTGGCTCCCGCGCATACTAGTGATGTGACACTTGGTTAAAAGTATCGATGTAACCAGCGGCCCGCCCAGGCTTCGCACGGGTATAAAATATACATGTGAACCTTCCTTTTCAATCAATTTATCTATTAAAAAATCGCATCACAATCCGTTGCGTAGTTTTAAAGATTTAAGCATACAAAGGGACAGAGGAAGCAACTTTGTTTTATACTATGTAGTGATCATATATCGAAGAGATGACACTATCCCGTGACCGGGTCATAAGCCTATTATGCAAGTCTAACAGCTATCCTGCTGTCCAGGATGGAACATGACACTATCAACATAGAGGAATAGGTAAAATCACCGTCTTCCGTACTCGGACTAGTTATTACGCAGTTGTAATAATAAGTAAGTATAAAGTAAGTATTTCCAGACAACTTACACAAATTGAATCTAACCCCAAAGTAAGCAAATTAAATACTGTGTTATGGGTGTTAGCCAACGATAGTAATACATAGAAATACTTATATAGATACCAGAATAAATTTAATAATCACCCAGACCCGGAAACGCAAACTTCTATATGTTAATCACATCTTTTTTCTTTAAACAGATGCTCTTAAACGGCAGTTTTCTAACTTATGCATTTTTCTAAACTGACAAAATTGGCATCCTAATAACAACTTTATCTGAGATTATTTCTCGAAGCATTGATTCCTCGACTTAAGTCGACTTCTTCATCTCAAGTCGCTTACCGCGCCCTTTATCTTAGTCAACGCAATAGCAATTAGGTGGAAAAACAGATTTTTCCTAGCACAGGCTATTCATATCACATTTTTCTTTAGAAAGAAATTGGAAGAGTTTGGTTTTATGATTGTTGCGTCTCGTAAGTGTAGTGATATTTTTTGTCTGATAAAATCATATGATATACTATAAACGTATATTTTATTAATTGATATCTAGAATGGGTTGACTGATCAAGATCAGTCAGATCACATAGAAAAAGAGTACAAAGTAGGGTCAGGCTTGACCAATAAAGTTGTTATGCCCTTTTATTTCAATGGAAGAATAATATGCAAATATTATTCTTCATTTATTATCATAATCTAGCTTTATGATAATAAATGAAGAATAATATTTGCAGCAATATTTGTATATAAACTAAACAGCCAAATAACAATCATGGTATTTAGAGTCTAACAAACTATTGCTTTCTCAATTTTAGTCAATAACAATATGCCTGCCCACGTCGGGAATCGGACCCGAGCCTCGCGGTTGGTCGATGTTAAAATTAAAATTAAAGTAAGTGATTAAGTATTTTTTATGTCAGTGATCAGCCATCAAGCACAGGTCCCTTTAGTGGTAAGAGACAACCGTGACATGTGTATTTAAAGGTATCTACAATAGACGTTACAGGTGCGTTGCTGTCCTGACGATATGCCTTTTTTTTAGACCTTCCAGTTTTGAATATGCGAAAGTCATTACGGTAACAGTAATAGGCAAGACAGTGGATCCCTACTCGGCAAGTTAAGACAAACCACCATTAGTCTTGTTGGTAATGAGTAGGTCTATATGGTTTTAATCTCGCCTCTCACGAGCTGCCTGATAGAGAGGCAGATGGTCTACTTTATTTAGCGGACCAGGACAACAAGGGGAACTTTTGGGATTTAACTATATTCGTTGGTCGAGTGGCTAGCGTTCACGCCTAACTGCATCGATCAACCACGAGGATCGGGTTCGGTACCCGACAGGGGCAGACATTTGTGTGATGAACATTTAGATGTCTGCATTTCCGGGTCTGGGTGTTGATTAAATTTATTCTGGTATCTATTTAAATATTTCTAAGTATTAGAATCATTGACTAACACCCATAACCCAAGCATATAATTCACTTTCTTTGGAGTTAGATCCAATTTGTGTGACTTGTCCGGGGACATTTATATATTAATTATTACTTATTATATACATCAACGTACAGGCGTTTCAGCATAAAGGAAACAAAGAAACAATGACACATTGTTGCATTTTTAACATTTTTGAAAAGTTGTTCAATTTATCGATATCGATAGACATAAACATATAAAATTGAGTTGCATTATTGCGTGAAACATCACAGATGTGTGCGTGCTGCGGCGAGATAATGAAGTATCTGCACTAATATATTATAAAGTTCATTATAAACAATTATTTATTGTTAGCGCATGTTTATTAATAAGGCGAGTCGATAGGACCGGCTACTGCATGATGCCAGCTCCAGGGATGGTAGGCCTTTATTATTTTATATAATTGTTTTAAAAATCAAAAAGCGTATTAAAAGATTATTTTATATTAACTGGTGGTCGCCTATTGGTCGAAATTCGACCATAATTAATTTTAATATCTTGTTGATAAGAACGCCATCTTCATTTCTCAAGACCAACTACTTTGTTTCCAAACTGTATGATTATAGTTTGTGCGCCATCTGTGATCTTTTATCGTTATTATCAATAAGTATATTTGTTTGTGTGTGTCAAATGCATGGTAGTACGTTTAATGTTTTATTTTTTAATTAATGCACTTTATAAACACTATCATTAAAAATATTAGCGTTCTGCACTTCTCCAACACATACACTATAAGTGTGCTAAATTTCATACTCCTCCGTCAGCGCGATTTCCGTAAAAAGGGGTCCAAAGTTTTTGCTTCACGTATTGATGTAAAGATTAGCTGCTCACATTTTGCAGTGAGTCACATGTTATTCAGCATGCCATAAAAATACAAACTACAATTCGGAAAACGACGTATCTATGATGCTATACAAACATAAAAGTTAATACAATTATAATTTATGTAGTAGGAAGGAGTAACCAGTTTTGAAAAGATTCGTACTTGCTGGAGTATCATGGGATCCTATTATTTAAATGTTTTTTATCGCCACTGTGGTCTAGCGGTCCAGCGTCGAGTTTTGACTTCTTGAGGTTGGGACCTCAAGTTGGGATCGATTCTCGGGTCGGGCAACAAAAAGAAAATTGGGTTTTTCCAATTTTCTAATAAAAATAATGTTGCTCGGGATTGGATATGTGCCCGTTTGGCGACAGGCTTGCCACCTATGACATTGTGGGACTTAATGTCTTCGGCTAGTCGTGGGTGCCCTGGTTGTGCCTCTGCCGACGTCTTCGAGGAAATGGGCGTGAAGATACTTTTTTACAACTTTTAGTCTATCTTTTTACGAGTCAAATGCTTACTATAGCAAATAGCTGTTAGGCCTAAATCTGTCTTTAATTAATAGTGTAGAAGAAGCCCGCCTGATATAGAATGAAGAATCATTTAAATTAGATCGACACAGACAATATTTTAAATTTGGCTTTATCTATCATTGAAAAATTCGATTTTTTTAGAATGTAAACATTCTTTTACAACGAATATTATAAATTAATATTATAAATTAATAATTAATAGTGTAGAAGAAGCCCACCTGATAAAGAATGAAGAATCATTGAAATTAGATCGTCACAGACAATATTTTAAATTTGGCTTTATCTATCATTGAAAAATTCGATTTTTTTTTTAAATGGAAACATTCTTTTACAACGTATATTATAAATTAATATTAATTTTTCCATGACTACCTTCCAAACAAGAATCACAGACCGAAAGCAATATCTGTAGAAAACAATAAAGTTTATGACAATCTAGACAAGCCTTTCGAAAACTTTATCCCTTCATACTTTAATTCAAATTTAGGAGTTTTGTTATTGTAATTAGTTTTAAGGATGTTGTGATCAAAATATATTAACACTGCTTCCAGCCCTACTCATATCAGTATCGAATTTGACATATGATCGTTACCAAAACTTAAAAAAAAGTATTTTTACGTCCATAATAATTATCCCCAAAAATGGAAGGCAGAGGCACATACAGGGCACTCACTACTAGCCGAAGACACTAAGTTCCACAATGTGATAGGTGGCAAGCCGATCGCCAACCGGGCACAAATCCAATCCCGAGCAACATTTTTTTTATTAGAAAAATTGAAAAACCACATTTTTTTTTGTTGTCTGACCCGGGATTCGAACCCGGGACCTCATGAAGTCAAATCCAACACCTGGACCGCTAGACCACAATGGCGAAACTTATGGGGAGATTAGCATAAAAAAATTAGATTTTGGGAGACCAAAATCGAAATGTGGCAACCCTATTCCTAGCCCTTTACCTGTCAATGCATTGAATATGAAAGTAAGCACAAAGCCGTTCGGTAGATTGTGCGCGCGGAGATTGCATGCGCCTGTAACGTTCGTGTAATAAAATGTATACACCGCGTGTTTTGATTGGCCGAGAATAGATACAAACGATCGCAGGTCGCTACTGATTTCTTTTTTTTTACTTTTTTTGTCTGATATTGTTAGACAAAGGTTGCACAAAGGCTTATGGTATTTTTAATCTATGAAATATTTTGTTAAATATTACGTCATTCATAATGACGAGATTCAATCTGTCGAGGTTTTACGCGGCATCGAGAGAAAAAAATGTCATAGTATTTTCGTTATTACTGAATTTCGTATTATATTGAGTAAATTTACTAATATTTAGTGGCATTTCACAAAGTTTTGTTCAGTCAAAATGCGCAAATCGTGAAGAAATTAGTGTATCGACTATTGAGCATTTCTTCGTTCCCGCCAAATTTCACTAAGTGAGCTTGAGAAATGAGGCTAGGTACCGCTTTACTCAAGACCCTGACATGACTTTTTTTGACGAATAAAGTAAAGTAAAGTAAAGTATCTTTACGCCCATATCCCCGAAGAAATAGGCAGATGCACAACCGAGGCACCCACGACTAGCCGAATGCACTAAGTCCCACAATGTGATAGGTGGCAAGCATCTCGACAACCGGGACCATATCCAATCTTTAGCTCTTTCTCGTTTTTGACTCATTTTAAGTGGAAGCCATTCGTACATAAAACAAATAGATATTAAATATAAAACCGGACCACCTCGTTGGTCGAGTTGCTAGCGTACACACCTAACTATTCCCGACTTTTTCCTGATTCCCGACGGGGACAGGCATTTGTGTGATAATCATTAGGTACATATCTGCATTTCCGGGTCTGAGTGTTTCTTAAATGTATTCTGGTATCTATTTAAGTATTTCTGTGTATTGGTATAGTTGACTGACACCCATAACACAAGCATAGAATTTGCTTTCTTTGGGGTCAGATTAAATTCGTTTAACTTGTCCAGGAATATAATATGTTTATTTATTTACTCTTAGCCCTGTTGATGCTGCGCTGTAATAAGTGAAACCCGTTGGCTATTTATATAATAATAAATATATAAATAAATATTCTTAGACAAGTTACACAAATTGAATCTAATCCAAAATTAAAGAAATAAAAAACTATAAGTGATACGTCTAACAGTACAAGTGAAAAATATGAATATTTGTTAGGTTTACAAAGAGTTTACCAAGAGCCGACAATGGAAAATACCAAACATATTTTTTAATCATTATGCGATTTCTTGGCCAATTACAAACATTTTGATAGTTCTTATTTCGAAAGTAATAATTTGAAGATCCCTTAAATTATTATACATTCGAAAAGTAATAATTCGAAGATAGTCTCATAAATTAATAAGCACTAGCGGTCCGCCCCGGCTTCGAATGTAGTAATGTAATGACGTAACGTTATGAAATATACAAATAAACCTTTCCCTTCAATAATTTTATTTATTAAAAAAAACACAAGTAGTTTTAAAGATTTAAGCGTACAAAGGGACATAGGGACAGAGAAAGCGACTTTGTTTTCATACTTCATACTAATATTATAAAGAGGAAAACTTTGTTTGTTTGTTTGGTTGTAATGAATAGGCTCAAAAACTACTGGACTGATTTTAAAAATTCTTTCACCATTCGAAAGCTACATTATCCACGAGTGACATAGGCTTTGTTTCACCCAAATCGGTATAGTAGAAGCCAAGTTATGCAGTGCGTGAAACTTCTAGTATACTATGAGTGACAACTCAAAATTCAGTCGTCACATCTTAATATAGATATATATATCTCGTGTCACAATGTTTGTCCTCAATGGACTCCTACAACTTAACCGATTATAATAAAAATCGCACACCATGTGCAATTCGATACAACTTGAGAGATAGGATAGCTTATATCTCAATTTATGGTAAAAAAAATTACCATCCGAGCGAAGCCGGAACGGGCAGCTAGCAATAATATATATTCTAAGAAACCATCTCAGAATTTTAGCCAATTCTTCAAAAAGGAACGAACGATAAACGAAATCGCAACTTGATAATAAAGTTAAAGCCGGTTTCTTGCAGTTTTAATGCGTTAAATTATTACAAAATCTTTGAGCAACTTTGAAAAAAGGATATATTTATAAATGTTCGACTCCTATTATTTTTTAAGTAGGTATATCAATCGATTTTGATATACCTACATAAATCATTCCTCAGAAAAAAAATAGAAATCGGTTTTTAATTTTTTTTGTAGCTGAAAGAACGCACTTCCGTGATTCTATTGAAACCAAGTTTGAATCTGGAAACGGGATCTCAGCGAAATCGTGGAATACTCTTTTTTTATGATATTGAAAACAAGCAGACAGATTTCCTGATGGTAAGAAATTCTCGTCGCCTAGAGAAACCATAGGTGATAATGGTGCGTTGCCAACCTGAGGCTGGGATGTTAGGCCTAGACCAAAAGTAAGTTTACCAGCTACCTTACCCTCCAAACCGGAACACGTCATGACGTTATAGCGGCAAGAATAAGTAAGGTACCAATCTGGGTGAGTCGCTGCGAAACTCCACCACCTAGTAATACATATTTGACTTACGTACGAGTATGTATCGAGACCGAAGTCGGTTTTTTTGCAACTACACATTACTAAAAATATACAATTGGGGCAACACCATTTGATATATAGTAAATTTAAAAATTTAAAATTAAACCATAAATATTGTTTAGATCATTTTATCGGGATAGACAAAGTC
This sequence comes from Calephelis nemesis, assembly GCA_002245505.1. NCBI lineage: Eukaryota > Metazoa > Arthropoda > Insecta > Lepidoptera > Riodinidae > Calephelis > Calephelis nemesis. The sequence continues at coordinate 70,904 of NJDD01001392.1, read as the reverse complement.
GCTCGAAATAACTATTTTAAAAATAAGAGTTGAAGAACCATTCCAATCAATCCAAGGCAGAGTTAAAATTTCAATCAATCTTATGCCCGCGAAGGCAATCAAAGCGGTACTAATTAAATTAACTACTTCCGGAAGTCGATGACCCGTACAAGTAGGCCTATATCGAGCGTTTAACCCTACACTGAAGTGTGGTCCGTTGCGAACGTTCGATAAAAAAATAAGTCCAAAAAAACTGCGCGCCACCCCTAGGCTCGACGGGAAAAAAACAGATAAAAATGGGTCCCGCCCGTAATTTAAATGTCGAACCAGTTGTTGATAACCTTTGGCGCAAGTTTGATTTTCTTCATTTCATAAATAAGGTGATTGTTTAATTTTATATTAATATATACCATTAAGTAATGCACTTAAATTAAATCAAAAAACACTTTAGTTTAATTAAATAAAACGGTACTTTTATTTTGTTGTACCAAAAATTTCAGGATTTATTTAAATATCTTTAATAATTTACTCTCCTGGTTCTAATTTTAAAATGAGATACATATACATTAATAAAACAATATTATCAAGAAACAGAGAGATTTGAACAAGTTAGTACTACAAATAATGTAAAAAAGTATTACTGATGTCTATCAATTCTGTATAGTCACAGTGTTCCGATCGAATTTTATTTTAATAGCCGAAATATAAAATAATTTGCTACTGACTTTGTACTGTAACTGTTAGTTTCTCAAAAAAGTCAATACTTTTTCTGGTTTGAAAAATTGTAGGTCTAATCATGACTCAGATATTCACCTTATCATTTTGTGCATTACACATTTTTGATGCCTACTTAAACTGATTAATATCAGTTTCTCCATTAACTGCTACATATGGTTTCAAACGTATGACTAACGTTTGTCATTTAATCACATCTCCACACCCGACTTGTATGCACCAAAATTTGATCCAAAGAAAATTTATGGTACGGAAGAAAGCGTTTGGATTTAAAATATAATCTATGTTCTTTGTTATTATTAACTAGTAGTGTGTAAGTAAGTAAACCTTAATGCTTGACAAAATAATCCATATATCCAAACATTGATATAACCAAATATCTAAACAAATCAAATTCATCAAATTCGCAATTCTTCGCATTCAAATTCATATTAATAGGACAAAAGGTTGCGCGCGCCTGAGACGCACAACATAATTTATAGAGTACATACCCGTGCACTACTCACACAGGACGCAACGCGCTAAAATGATTCTGCTTGATTGTTACATGACCCGTTATATAATGGATCTTTGTTCTAACCCTAACGGCAACATGCTTTTCTTTTTAGGACTAACAAGCTGGTTACAATTAGCTCTTGAGGTTTTCTGCAACCATTGTAGATTTAGGTTTCGGGTATCTTTATTCCATTCGGTATCATCGTCATACTGGTACTATACTTTGTATAATTTTAATAACCTTTCTAAGATAATAGATAGGACTATTTTAGATTAGTTACCGGAAAACTACGATTATTTAAAAAAAAAATTCCAAGTTATTTTTAAAAAAATGTTGCTCGGGGTTGGATATGTGCCCGGTTGGCGATATGCTTGCTACCTGTCACATAGTGGAACTTATTGTCTTCGGCTAGTCGTGGGTGCCCTGGTTGTGCCTCCGCCTATCTCTGCGGGGATATGGGCGTGAAGATATTTTTTAATAAATTTACCTTAGCAACAAAACTTTAGTAAGCCAATCTCTATCTGTAAAATGGCCGTCATAGAGTCACTGTATGTTTTGAATATCGTGTTAATTTATTGTAAACTTTAACACATCTTTAATGAATGAATGAGAAATAATATGGTTCTTTGGTATTGGCGTATAATTATGTTAGAAATGCATATAAATAGCAAAAACATGCCGAGATAATGTCAAAAATGTTTTTTTGATATATGTCATAATCATTTTTTTTACAAGTCTAAACCCTTAATGGCTTAAAATAAGAATTAACACTGACATACAAACATATATTTACGCTAACTCCCTTACTGGGTAGGTAGAGTGAAATGCAAACATTTAGATGTTCATCACTCAAATGTTTGCCGTCTCCAGGAATCAACCCTGCGCCTCGCAGACGTTAGGCAAATACGCTAACCCCTCTACTGTTGATGTGTGTGTGTGTGTGTGTGTATCTTCACATCTTCACGCCTATTTCCCGGAAGAGATAGGCAGAGGCACTACCAGGGCACACAAGACTAACGGAAGGCACTAAGTCCCACAATGTGATAGGTGGCATGTCTATCCCCAACCGGACACATATCCAATCCCAAGCAACGTTAATTTTATTAAAAAATTGAAAATATATATTTACTAACGTTTTTGTTGCCCTACCCGGGAATCTAGCCCAGGATCTCAAGAAGTCCAGTCCGACGCCGGACCACTAGACCACAGAGGGACTACTATTGAGACGCTTAAAATAAAATTTGTACAGAACATTGATGAATTTTGAGGTATGTTTTGTTAATAGTTGGGACAGGTTACAATGTGATAGGACATCAAATATAATATTCATATCTGCCTTCCTTGCCAGGCAGCTCGTAAAAGGCGAGCAAAGGCTCACCGTCACTAACACCGTGAATTCTGACTAGGTGGTAGAGTTTAGCAGCGACTCGCCCGGATTGGTACCACCGCCTTACCTATTCCTGCCGTCATAACGTCATGACGTGTTCCGGTCCGGAGGGCAGGTTAGCCGGTAAACTTCCTTTTGCTCGAGGCCTAACATCCCGACCTCAGGTTGGCAACGCACCATTACCATCTTTGGTGTCTCTAGGCGGCGTGCATTTCTTACCATCAGGAAATCCGTCTGCTTGTTTGCCTTCCTATAACATAAAAAAAAGTTTTTGTTTATCTAGGATACGAGGGACAATACCATGTCTTTGTGAAAATTAATGATCAAAAATAAAATATACAAGCAGAATAGGCCACCACATAATATTTTCGTTTTATCATATTTTATCAATATACTAGCTGACCCAGCAAACTTCGTGTCGCTTGACATAAATGCTTCGACTGTCGCGCAGTCTGTCGGATCCGATGTGAAACATTACAAAATCAACAAAAAACACCAAAGCTACCAGCGACAATATCTAAACATACATAGACATCGGAAAGCGACTTTGTTTTATACCAGTGAACCTAGAAGATAAGAAATACTGTTAAAGTATAAAACACCAGCAGGTGATGGGGTCGTCGTATCCCAACGGTAATAATAAGATAATGTGAGCTCTCCTTACTGAAACAAGCACAGTTCATAATGTCGCCAATTTGCATATAGTGACCCAGTAAACGACAATAATACAAGTGGAATAGGAGCACCTATCCTGGCATAGCGGGCAGGATCTCTAAACATAGTCACAATGGATTGTCATCATTCAATTGTGCCAGTGGAAATGGCCCGTTTATCTACAATGGGACGATCATTTTGTCATTTCATTGCATTTCTTTAATTTTCATACATTATGTATGGGGAGCAGATTGTGGACTTCTGCTTCGGCTGTTTTCGTTTGAGGCGTTTGATATTTGAATATTTTTTATCTGTATACGGCTGACATTTCTAAACTGTGAAAAAGATAAAGGTATAACCGTATTTTTTATAATCGTTCTTTCTATTGTATGAGAAAAAAACAGTAATTACTCAAATTTAAACAGTAATTACTTAAATTAAACTAATTTAAGAGCTTTAAATTAGTTTAAATCTAACTAATATCCGAATTTTTCTTTTTCGGTTTAAAGACTCGAATATTTATTAAATATAATTTTTGTTAAATCCACTAGTTATATAGGTGGGATGTACGAGTAATCTGTACAGATTGTAAACATTAAAAAAATAAGTATCTTCAAGCCCATATCCCCGAGCAGGTAGGCAGAGGCACAACCAGGGCATCCACGATTAGCCGAAGACACAAAGCCCACAATGTGGGTGGTGGCAAGCCTATCGCCAACCGGGCACATATCCAATCCCAAATCCGATAAGTACCTAAATAAAACAGAGTTCTGGCGCCATCAAGCAATAAGATAGTCGTAGTCTTTTCGTAATTATTGAACTTTGGGTATAATATTAGTAAAATTAATTAATTTTGGTGGCAGTTACTGTAATTTTGTTCAGTTAATTCTTGTTTCAATTAGACGATTTGCCATCAAAAGTTAATTATTATCCTCACAAATGTAAGCGAACGCTTTATCAATATTCTCTATGTAGGTAGGTAGGTTCTATGTGTATTACCATTTAAATTAACAATAAAATATTTAAAAATAATACAATAAAATAAAATCAAAAATTATGTAAAATTAAAGAGAATAAACTACATAAGTAGAAAAAAAACTGGTGTTAAAAAGTTTTTTCCATATTTTATAAATATAGAATAAAAAGTAGAAAGAAAATTTAAGTAGCTAGATGGGTGTCCCCTCCCAGTGTTAAGAAAAAAGGTAGTATGAAATAATGTAAAAGTATTTATTGATAATAACAGTATGAGGAAAAAGTAAGCGAGAACTGTATTAAAAGCGTAACTAATGAAATAAAGACTTTAACAAACTCAGAGGAATGAAATAATAAAAAAACCTATTATGGCGTCGTAGATTTTTTGGCTACATTTAACTACAAAACAGCATGTTATGTTTCCTGCATTGGGTCTGAGCTCCTTTGAAGCCTATATAACCTAATACGTCTTTACTTTTATTAAGGAGAAAATGTTTTTTGCGAGGAGTTATCGACTAGTCTAGTCAAAGTACCATCAAATCTTTGTTGTATTTTTGTGACGTTTATTTCAAAATTCGGGCACTCGGTTTTCTTCCCATCTTTATATAATATATTTCTTATGTGCGTGTGTATGTCACTGAATTCCTCCTAAACCACTAGAGCGATTATGATGAAATTTTTTGTGTGTGTTCAAGCGGGATCGAGAATGGTTTAGATTCACTATTTGGTATACTGGATTTTTTTTATTTGTAAGTAGTCGTTGATTTTTTAATGGTTTACACTGGATCCGGAAACGCGCTACTATCAGAGCATCTAATATTATCTAGTAGCTGTTAATGTCAAGCGATACGAGGTTTGCTGGGTCGGCTAGTAATATATAAGTTTTTTTTAAAAAAAATACAACAACTTTATATATATTGTCAATTGTAATAATCATATCTTTTTGAAGTTATACTTCTTTTGGCTGTGTGAAAAGTGCTGAGAGTGAATTTTTACGATGCGCGCGCACACCGACATATAAATGTGACAGTCAAAAGCAACACCCTGAAGTTAGTTTCAAACCTTTTTATTTTTAATTATATATATTATGATTTTTAATTATTGTTGCATGCTATTTTGTATGTTCGTTGTGTTATTATTTGGTATTTTTGGATTGTTACGCCAAAGAAGTATAACTTTTACGTGCGTACATGAGTACATACACTCTTTTTTTTCAGAACCCCGAAAATCTTCACTGTAAATTATTATAGCTAAGGACCATCTTGGCTATGTCAGCTTTCAGATAAAACACAGCATCGAACTCGATCTATTAATTTAGTAACTATCATACAATAGATAAATAGACAGAGTGAGAGACCTCAAACATACTTTTACTTTTTTTCAGGAGTTAAAAACGTACAAATCAACAACACAAAGTGACGAAGTAAGAACATACCAGATTAGAGTATGAAACGACAGGATATTCCTGTCCTTGTCTCATCACTAAATCGCCACGATGCTTAGAAAATCGCGACCTTTACAAGTCACTTATGATTGTGATAAACTGATCTTAGCCATTTGCGAATAAAGAGATTAACTACATACTTAGATGTAGCGTACCTATAGATCAAATGATCCAACGTATCCGATAAATAAATAATTTGAAGGCAATTTCTTTAAACTGCATAAAAATTATTGGTTCCTAGTACTCCTTGTTTAGAGAATAAGTGCTTTGATACACGCATTTTATAACACTTTAGTTTTCCACAATACATCTTGTTTATCAAGTTGCCACTCGCTGCCAAAGTGTATACAAATACTACGTAATAAGAGGCGGGACTTCCATAGATACATGGGAAACCCGAATTGGTATAAAGTTTACTTGAAAAAGTATAACCCATATAACTTGAAAGTAAGTCTAAAGGGATTCAGATATAAGGCAAATACTGTCATTTGATTTGGGCGAATAAAAAACATAGGAAAAATATATTTTTTTTATTTTTTGATATGAAAGTTGCGCCAAACTGCTCGCTACGGTGATTCCATAGTGTGCATGGGCCATGTAACTAGACCGGTATATCGAATAATTATTTAATACATATAACGCATGTATTGTGGAAAAGTACAAATGTTATTAAGAATTGTGTATACAATGGAAATTCACCAAGTGTCGGCGATGAACGAACGACGAAACGAAGTATGATTTATTTATACTACCACCATTAACAAACTAGACCTATTCTGGTTACAACAATGTCAGTGCTCATTAGGTATTTATGTATTATAGAATAGAATTTCAACAAGTGTCGACAATAAAAATTCAAAATTAGATTTTTTATCGCCTCTGTGGTCTAGTGGTCCAGGTGTTGAACTTGACTTTATGAAGTCCCGAATGGTTCAAATCCCGGGTCGGGAAACAAAAAAAATTGTTTTTTCAAATTTTCT
>NJDD01001391.1:169590-180024 GCA_002245505.1 Calephelis nemesis | reverse complement strand
GACAAACTCGGCGAGTGGGGTCTTTTTAGTGAGTAGACCCACTAAAAAAGGGAATTTCGGAAATTCTACCCCTATTGGGGTGAAATTGGGGTTGAATGTTTGAATGGAAGACCGTCATTTTTTAAGTTAGAAATGAAACTTTATTTTGGGCTACTCACTAAAAATAAGTAGATACGTTTTTAACCGTTTCTGAAAATTCCACCCCTAAGGGAGTGAAACAGGAGTTTAAGGTTTGTATGAACGTAAATATTGGTGGGTTATTAATTGAAAAAAAAAAAAATTAATTTTAAAAAATGAAATAATTTAATGTCATTCCAGTAACTTAGGCAACTTAGGGCCACTTGCACATTCCTGTACATTTGATGTTGAGTTTAACTGTCAAACATAAGGTGACTTAACTCTAGTTAGACGCTAATGCCTGGGTTAAATATTTGACTTAACCCTGAAACGTGCAAGTGACCCTAAATGTATTATAGGCCATGCGAGCAAAGCCGCGGGTAACAGCTGGTATAATATAAAAAAGATAATGGAAATCAAGTACTTTTGTACGAAGAAATATGGTAATTATAATTAATTTAACTTTTACTTTGGTAAGTAGGTAGGTAGAGAGTGTTATTAAGCTTTACTTTGAAGTTTTAAAACGGAAATTCAATGTCATTTTCACTCAAATTTCTTTGACGAAAAAAACAGAAAGAACATTGAATGACATCCGGTAGGGAAAGTGGAAGTCTCAGCATTTTATAGCTCGATCACAATTTATTTTTAACAAGGCTAGGATGTATAATATAATACATAGCATGTATACATAATCTTATATATAAAATTCTCGTCTCACAATGTTAGTTACTGTACTCCTCCGAAACGGCTTTATCAATTTTCACAAGATTTTATATACATTTTCAGTAAACCTGAGAATCGACTACTATCTATTTTTATATTATATTGAGGGTAACTCACCCCAATATTTTTACTAAAATTACATTATAGAAATAGCACAACGTCTGCCGGGCCAACTAATATGTATGTACATATATTTGTTTGTAACCTAACGAATATATTAAATAGGTATGTAGGTAAGGATATTCCAAGAATTTATAGAGTATATTTATAAAAAGTATATGCACGCCCTAATCCCTGTCCACAATCAGGGAACCCACGTCTAACCGAAGACACTAAGTCCCACAATGTGATAGGTTGCAAGCCTATCGCCAACCGGGCACATATCCGAAGAAACATTTTTTTTATAAGAAAATTGGAAAAAACCCAATTTTCTTCTTGTTGCCCGACCCCGGAATCGAACCCGGGACCTCATGCAGTCAAGTCCAACAACTCAACCGCTAAATCGGTTTAAATTTCTCGGGCAACATTATTTTTATTAGAAAATTGAAAATATACATTTTCCAATCTTATTTTGTTGTCCAACCAGGGGTTTGAACCCGGGACCTCCAAAAGTAAAGGCCAACGCCGCGCCGCTGGTCCAAATAGGCGATTTAAATCTATTAAGTAAAACACTCGTAGCCGGTAGACTTGCACCATAGGCTAACATCCTCGCCGCAGACAGCGACGCACCTTTAACATTTATGGTGTGTATAGGCCATAGTTGTCTCTTACCATAATGAAACTCATGTGCTTGTTCGCTGACCTATTAATAATATCATAAAAACAGCTTAAAGGTATGATTCGACTATATTAGCAAACAGTACTGCCCATGAATACGAAATTTGTAGGACCAATTAAATATGGCTTACTGAAGATTTATTTGTAATATGACCAATTTGCCCTTTCGCTTTCGGAAATATTAATTCAGTTTGTAGTAATTGCTCAATAGTAAAACTTTATTACAATATTTAAGCGCGATAAAAGTGCAAAAACATACTCCAACACCATAACCATAATATTTTCCTATAGTCGAGTTATTGGCTAACTGCGTCCCCCTGTGTCTGCCTGTGTCTAGGAATAGATAGATTAGGAATTGGATCTCTACCACAATAAGCTTAACAACCCGGGTTGCTACAGGGCAGCAACGGAACTATAACATCTGTGGTGTCTTTATTCCACGGCTATTGCGATCACATCGATCTGAGTTACATTATTTATGTTTTATTGAGTATTTTAACTAATTTGCAATGTTTTTGAGCTTGAAGAGTAAGAGCGTTGAGAGTGAGAAGCTTGGTGGACGAGACATTTGGTCTCGTCTTTTATTATGACTTTTATCCCTTTTCTACGCGAACTCCTTTAGTGAGCGAGATAAAAAAGATATAATGACCTTAATCTAAAAATAAAGTAGGTACCTGTCATCCAAATTTTTTTAGGATCGGTTCAACAGGTTTGGCGTGAATCGACCATCTTAAAAAAGGTACACAAAAGGACCTTTTTAGTTGCCTGTACCTATTTTTTACATATCTTTAACTAGCTGTTTCCCACAGCGTTATCTGCGTGATAAATGGTCCCACAAGAACATTTTATCGGGATATTTTTAAGTTAATCCAAGTTTGCTAAATTTCATGAGAATCGGTTGAACAGTTTTTCCGTGAAGTAGTAACAAACTAACAAACATTCAAACTTTCGCATTTAAAATATTAATAGTATGTACAGTTCTTGTTAGATAGATGTGCGATTTTCAAAAAAAATTAACCATAGAAATATTATCAACGCCCTCTATCGTGCGTAAACGTACCTGGCGCGCACTCTACAACCCGTACGAATTAACTGTACACTTCGTGTTGTGACGTCATTTGTAGTTTTTACTTTTCATATCTGATTTGTCATTAATTTATATATATCTTTTTGTTGATGAAAGTTTAGTTTGACAACGTTTAGTTTAATTTAGTTTAAAAAAGTTTTACGGTAGCTGTTTATTAGATAGATGTTAAAATATTTTTAATTTAACACAGAATTATTTAAAAAATAATGGACGCAAAGTATCCTACATCACAAATAAAAGTCAAAATACTTTAGAAAGTTACGTTAGAAAGAAATGTTATACACACTTTGTACCCACAGTACGCCGTGCTTTTCAAAAATACTGAGACTTTATTTTAAAAGAAAATTGTGAAGTTATCTTAAAATGCGAATGTCAAAGTAGTTACATTTTATTTTTGACATTGTAAATCTTGTATTTTTTTTTGCTTTTTTTGTTGTACTCAAAAATTTTAAAGTAAGTCTAATACCTGTAATTTAAGCACATCAAAACTTCGATTTCATTATTACATCATCTGGTCATAAATTTGTATTTTCTTCGATTTCCCTGGGATGGGATAGCAATGTGACTACCAGGAGAGTACGCATCTTCAAATAATAAAAAAAAATTGGTACACAAATGATTCTAAAATCGATCAACATGCATAAAGCTTTATTAAAATCTAACATATGACCTGCTTCTTTATTCCAAGTCAGTTAAAAGTGTATTTGTTATAGTACATAGGATTTTTAAAATAATATCTCTAGCTCAACCACGTAGTACTTTTATACTCTACGTATTATAGTTTCAGTTTTAAACCCTTGGAAACTTTAACCCTGGCTTTTATGTAAAGTGTCACTTCATGAATAATTCAGGAGTATATCGCTCCAGTGACCAGACGATGTACCTTGAATGTAGACCGCTCCATTGTGACACACCCTTACTCATCAATATGATAACAAAGTATTATAAGGTCACGGTTAATGTAATCGCCATTTCATTCATTATCACCTCTGTGGTCTAGCGGTTCGAAATTGGACTTGACTTCATGATTCGATCCGATTGGTTGGCCAACTTCGGGTCGGAAAAACTTTTATTTATTTTGTTATAAAAGTACTATTGCCCAGGATTGAATTTGTATCAGGTTAGCGATAGGCCTACCAAATATTACATAGTGGAACTTAGTATCTTCAGCTAGAGTCATGGGTGCCCTGTGCCTGCCTCTTTAGGAACACGGGAGGAAGATTCTTTTTTTATATAACTATTAAGATAATGCCGTATTTTTTGGATAATTACCAACAACACTAATGATAGGGTATTGTGCTGCAACCTCATCGAGGGAAAAGCAATACCTTACAGTCAGGAAAAGTCCTGACAATGAGAAATAATGACGTTTGGTACTCTCGAGTTTTACTTAGAGGTATGGCAGCCGATAAACCCATATTCATCCGAGCCTCTTAAGTAATATAGATTGACACCAGCAATTTATATTACGCTGACTAATAAAAGTCTATTTTATAGTAAAGACTCATAAAGGAAATACGTGATAACTTTTATAATAATTAAAAATAAATAAATAAATATATCTGGACAAATCACACAAATTGAATTTAATCCCAAAGTAAGCAAATTACATGCTTGTGTTATGGGTGTTAGTCAACGATACTAATACATGTAAATACCTAAATAAATACCAGAATAAATTTAATAAACACCCAGACCCGGAAATGCAGACATCTAAATGTTCATCTCACAAATGCCTGCCCCCGTATCGAACCCGAGCCTCGCGGTTGGTCGATGTAGTTAGGCGTGTACGCTAGCCACTCGACCAACGAGGCGGTAATTGGAGGAAATAGTTACTGATATGATATTTACTAACCTTCTTAGTTAATTTATTCTTTAAATTTTCCTATGCTTCATTATATTTTATAATTTTTGATTTAGCGTCAGTTAGCTGTATATATGATTGATTTCTCAAATAGATACACGTGTTATTTATGTCGGACTATAGATAGCGTAGTACCTATGTTATGAACGGTTCGAATACTAAAGAAGTGATATTTTTATTACGGGGCAATAACTGTTGGTTTCCACACATAAGAAACTAATGCCCTAGCTAATAACACATATTAATTATAATGAGTTACAACAACCTTAGAAGGGTAGTAGATAATGAAATACAATACTGTTGTTTTTAAGACTTAAGCAACTATAATCCAACTGATTATACAGATGAATTGTTAGAGGTAAGGCGAGTCTTGGAAGAGTAGTTAATAAAGGAGCATTATATTGTCAGTCTTGACACTTGAAATAAACTTTAACCCTAGCTTATATGTAAAGTGTCACTTTATAAATAATTCATGAATACTCTGCTCCAGTGACCGAAGAATACACCTTGAATATAATCCACAACGCTTCCATTATGCGACTCGCTTTCAATCATCAAAGCTTTTATAGAATACTAACTGCCCGGCGAATTTTCTTCTACACCCTATGTTTGTATGGGAAAACTTAAATTGCTATTTCTTCTAGTTTCTTTGCGGTTTTTCATTTTTTTATCATTAAAAGCTTTCCTGGACTTCCATAAATCTTTTAAAACCGAAATTAGCTAAATCAGTCCAGATTTTTCCGAGTTTTAACGAAACTAACGAACAGCAAAGACTAGCTGTCCCGGCGAACTTCATTCCATCCCTTCTGTTTTTGTGGAAAAACTTAAAATGTTGCTTTTTCTTTTTCTTATCTTTTAAACCTACCCTGGACTTCCTCAAATCATTTGACACTTACTTGAAAATGGAACAGAAAACTACCTAATCATTTACTAAATCGGCCCAGTTTTCTCGAGTTTGAGTGAGACTAACACACAGCAACTGAATTTTATGTATACGAAGAAAGAATATAATATTTGTTTAATGTATTGAGAATTATTTATTTTGTAACCTAGAAATGCAATCAAGCAGAAACACTTCTGATAAAAGTACGTTCACTACAAGCACCGAAAAATCTACAGACCTAAAGTTACAATCTGGAATGTGAACGTTAATACGTACTTTTCCAGAGTATTTTATCTCCATGGCAGCAGGAAGATGTAAGTGTTTTCTACAACTATAAATAATTTCCTAGCTTTTGTTTGCTATGATGATATAATGTAATAAATGGTAATAATAATAAATGATATAAAAGCTATGATGAAATTGAAATACTTTTACAAGTTGAAAATGAATGAAAATGCCGGAAATAACAATTTTACTTTAAAATAAATACGACAAACACATACACACATACATTTTTTTTTAAATTTCTATAATATTGGAAGGCAAACAAGCAGACCGATTTCCTGGTGGTAAGAAATTCATGCCGCCTAGAGACACCAAAGGTGGTAATGGTGCGTTGCTACCCTGATACAGTGATGTTAGGCTTCGAGCAAAAAGCAAATTTACCGGCTACCTTATCCTCCGAACCAAAACACGTCACCGGCTAGCACTGACGTTGTGGCGGCAGGAATAGGTAATGTGGTGTTACCCATCCGAACGAGTCGCTGCTAATCTCTGTCTCAAGTATGAAGGTGTTAGTGACAGTAAGAAAGCAAATGACCTATTCTGCAAAGGAGCCCGGACCAACACGAGGAAAATTTTATAGGGCCAAAAAATAATCATAATATATTTAATGTTGATATTAAGAAATTTTATAATGATGTTACAAGTATTAATAATTTCAGAAATAATTTTCATAGATTTTGAAGAGTAGACTTTTTAGCATCAAGTCAGCGTTAATTACATTTCATTGCCCAGAATAGGTTAAGTACACTGTTGGCAATGGGTTTGCCACCTATTCCTTTGTGGGATTAAGTACCTCCTAATAGTATTCTGAATACTACAACTACTTCTTCCGTAACACTGGTACGAAGATACTTTTTTTAAATGCTTACTTTTTCCTTTTTTCTCCTATTTTTGTTTACAATAAGAAATCCACATGAAAAGCTGCAAGCAATAACCATAATAGTTAGTACCATTGTTAAACCGCTATAAAACCAAGTGAGACCTTAAGAGCTTGATGCTGAAACGACAAAAATCTAAGGCGGAATGAAAGACCATAAAACATTTCCAGCGAGACCAGGAAGACAATTAATTGCGGTCTATAAAACGGGACAGATCGTAAGCGTTTTAACAACCAAGTTGATAAGTCAAGATGTGTTTGAGTTTATACTCTTCATCGTCAGCACTTACTGGAATTCCTTTTTGTACATATTATTTTTACGATATCTGAAGGCAAACCAGCTGACAGATTTCCTGATCGTAAGAAATACACGCCGCCTAGAGACACCATAGGTGGTAATGTGCGTTACCAACCTGAGGTCTCGAACGAAAGTTAGTTTAACGGCTACCTTACCCTCCAAACCGGAACACGTCATGATGTTATGGCGATAGCAATAGGTAAGGCGGTGATACCAATCCGGGCGAGTTGCTGCGAAACTCAACCACCTAGTCAAATGTCATGGTGTTAATGACGATAAGCCTACACTCTCCTTTTACGAGGTGCCTGGCTGAAAGGCAGATGGTCTAATCTGCAAAGGAGCCCGGACGAACACGGGGAAACTTTTAAATAAAACTTGCTTTTCTACATATTTTACATTTGATATTACAATACAGTCAACCAGTTTCACTTTTTGCAGCATCGTCAGGGCTTTTTAAGTAAAATTGTGGAAATTTACTTTCTCGGTGTTGGTCCTTGCTCCTTTGCAGAAGAGACTAACGATCCTCCTGCCTGACAGCTCGTAAAAGGCGAGAATAAGCTCACTGTCATTAATACCGTGGCATCTGACTAGATGGTAGAGTTTTGCAGCGATTCGTCTGGATTGGTGCTATACCGATTATTGTTTTATGTATTACTTTTGCTCAAGGCCTACCATCCCGGTCTCAAGTAACCAACGCACCATCACTACCTTTGGTGTCTCTAGGCGATATGAATTTCTTACCATCAGGAAATTCGTGTGCTTGTTTGTTTTTTAAAATTAAATGAACTTATACATTTGGTTAAAAATACCCTCATGGTGGTGTAAAAAGTAAAATCGGTTAGCTTAAGTGTCATCTTAAGTGTGAAATAAAATAAAAAAACGTTTTTTTTAAATAAAGTATTTTGTGAAAAAGTACAGGTGCTATTTAGTACGATGTGTTTAAGTTAATTTGATTTAGTAAAACCAAACTTCAACTTTGAGATATAACATTTAGTGCATATATTTTATCCGTAAGTATTTCGAATGTTTATTTTTATTTCGAACAAATTTGGAATTCCTGCTATAATAGACATGTCACTCATATTTATAATATGACCATAGTTTTGGTTCTAAACGGGACATCGTTTTAATCGACGTAGCTGCGTACTCTAATACAATAGATATAAGTTTATTGAATTGAAAAAATTAAAAAAAAGAAAATGTTTAATATTAAATAGGTAATAACAAAGATATTTTTGTATATATGGCATATATAGCATATAGCTATAGCATAAACTAGCTCTTCAAAATATAACGCCTTCAACTAGTAAAAAAAAATTAGACATTTATTTATCATGGATTTATTGAGCCACCGCCGACAGACAAATCAAAAACTGACTAAAATAATAATTTTCATACCACGTTGTGGTTAGAAGCTTTTTTCAATAGATAGCTAGATAGATGGCCCCACAAAAATTATATTAACATCGGCCAAGATAGTTTTGGGTTCGCCTCTGTGGTTAAAATCACCCCTTTGGTCTAGCGGTTGTGCCTCTGCCTATATCTTCGGGGATATGGGCGTGAAGATATATAAATTATTATTTTTTTGTATTAAGTTAAGTATAATTTCAAAAATTATTTATTAAGTATAACTCAAAAATCACTAAAGGGACCATGATATAATAATTAACATGGGACCACTTCGGAACCAAAAAAAATTAAATCGATTAGTTGTTGGCCGTCTAATCGCATAAAAATATACATGTCGGCGCAACCACATTAGTTCCTCTGAAAAACTAGAATAATTAAGTTAAATAATTTGATGATGTCCAGAAAATAAGTTTAAAAACCATCAGTTGATTTCTTTGAGTCGATTGCGATGTGAATTTAAGGTTATCATTGTTATTTCGATACTTAGCCTAACGACTTGTAAACACTTGTGCCTGCACGTGCGCCGAGCCTTATAAAAACGGCTGCACTGTAAGCGATAAGGCATTCACGATCCACAAGCCGATGGCAGCACGTCGTTATGCTGCCCGTTAAATAAACGAGTGTAAAAGTGCTTGTGAAGTTTTTTTTGAGAACACCCAAAATGAGTCATTATCATGGAAACGACAACAGTGGCGTCAGCAATGATGACGTCACACTTTTTAAAAACACCACGAACGTTCCTAATTCGTCATCAGAAGTGGGATTGCAAGATGCTATTACCCAAGCTCCTTCATCATCAGCTCTTCCGCCTTATCAACTAGAACAAACCAACAACCAGCAACAAGAACCTGTTTTAGCTACCAATGCACCATTGGAGGCTGTACTGCAATCAGGACCACAAGCGTATCCCTACCATGGAATGCACTTAAGAGGGATACCACCACATTTCCTGATGCAAATGATGGAGACGATGCAGAAAATGTCGGAGCCCTTATATGCTTCACCTACCGTAACAAAAATAAGGATGAAGAATGTCTATTTACCATCATTCGATCCAGACACTCACGTCGGTGTACGAAAATGGTGCCAGCATATAGATCAAGCGATTAAAGCGTATAAACTTGATGACTTTGATATCCGCATAAAGATCTGCAGCCTGTTGAGGGGGCGTGCAAATATGTGGATCCATGATTGGATAGTGACTACCACTACGTGGACGAAGTTAATCCATGAAACAATCGTCAATCATGGGAAGACCTCGCAAGGTTGCCCATGATTAGCTGTGCCTTGCTCCACAACCTGGTGTTCAATTGACCGTATCGGCGGGAAATCATGAATCATCTACTCACCGAGATTCTACTGCAAATCCAAACGAGCCCATTCCATCAACCTCACGAAAAGAACAGCTAGCACAGGCTGAGAACAACCCATCAGAATAAAAGCTAAGTATAGTAAATAGTAACTCTTTTCAAAACCTATAACCTTCTATAACTAACCATCTATAACTAACCTTCAGTAACTCTACGAGAACCTCCAAGAACTCTACGAGAACCTCCGAGAACCTACGAGAACCTCCGAGTACTCTACGAGAACCTTCGAGAAATCTACGAGAACCTCCGAGAACTCTACGAGAATCTTCTATAACCCTTACATAAAAACTTCGAGAATCTACTAAACTTAACAGCTCTAATTTCCGTAAAAGACAAAGCAACGCCGGTTGCTTACAGATGCACTACTCAAAGAAAATTATTTCATTTTTTCAGGTCTACAACAAATTACAACAATCTACTGGAAACAACGAGGCTGGTGCAGCCCATTCCGTCGACCTAACTAGAAGAGTTGCAAGCACAGCCAAATCACGATCTACAAGTTGAGAACAACCCATTGGAATAAAAGCTAAGTATAGTAAATAGTAACTACTTTCAAAACCTTCTATAACTAACATTCAATAACTCTACGAGAACCTCCGAGAATTCTACGAGAACCTTCGATAACCCTTAAATAAAATCTTTGAGAATCTACTAAACTTAACAGCATTAACATCCTTAAAACACAAAGCAACGCTGGTTGCTTACAGGTGCACTACTCAAAAAAAAATTTCAATTTTTCAGGT
>NJDD01001391.1:137984-153743 GCA_002245505.1 Calephelis nemesis | reverse complement strand
AGGATTATTTGCCACAACAGTTACACTGCTTACGCGGAATTAGCAAATTAAAGGCTTATTTTACATCTATTGGCTGAAGTTGATTTTTAGTCGTAAATGAAGTCGATTTTTAGGTATCTCTTAATTTTACAACATATTCCAAAAAAATTGGAAATGTGTGTTTTCAAGTTCTTGATTAAAATAACGTAGCCCGGGATTAGATATTTGTCCGGTTGGCGGTAGGCTTCTCACCTATCACATTGTGGGACCTACCGTCTTCAGCTAATCGTTAGTGCCCTGGTCGTATCTTTGCCTACCACTTCGGGAAAATGGACGAGACGATGGTTTCTTTTAAATTGTCCGTCTTTTTCTCATAGGAAAAAGATATTACTGCTACTAATACTAATATTTTAAATGCAAAAGTTTGTAATAATAGATGTATGTTTACTCTTACAACCACAAATTGTTGAACGGATTTAAATGGAACTGTACATGAATATAGTTTATATAACAGAACAGCAGGCTACAATTTATTACAAAAATATATAAATTGGTTCGTTGACATGGCAACGAGTCCGCGAGGCATTGTTGTCGTTTCGTCTATCGTATTAGAAAATAGAGATACGAAAACAGTGTTATTTATCGATAAATGGTCACATCGACAGTAATTTACAAACTGGATTTAAAAGAGTGTTGCCGTATGTATTACTTAATCATTAGATATTGACATATTATTTACACAAAGTTTCTTGATAAACAAGGTTTGAGAGGTAGTTGCAACGTGTGCTAATTAAATAACAATAAATACTGTTCGTAAAAATTACCGAACGATATTTAAGTGTTGCTGCATCTGCCAGTAAAAATATTACCAAAAAATGGATCGATAATAAATCGTTTGCTCAAAAGTAACTCAACAAAAAGGGTGTTGCCACATACGCTAGCAAAAATAATACCAAAATGTTGCCCAATATTAATAAATCGTTTACTCAAATTACGTTAACTGCGTGTATCACGCGATCCATTTACAATAGTATATCGATTGTTAGATTAATGTTTTCGATAACGTTTTTTTAGAAACACCGTAACGTATTGAGAGATTATAGACACGTAACTTTTAATATATCGTTAATAGTAACACGTGTAGTCAGATACAGGTCAAGATCAAGCTTTTACAATGTTACTTAATTTTCGTAGAATACGAGGCGTTTTCATCTTTTGACGTGACGTTACGCGTTTTCAATTTCACCGAGTTGAAACAAGCGTTACGTTTACTAATTAAGATCAAGTGTATATACGTTTACTAATTAAGATCAAGTGTATATACGTTTACTAATTAAGATCAAGTGATAGTATAATTGCTTTTTTGACTTTTGTCAACATTCAAGCCTTCTATTTTTTGTGTAGATGTGCTTTACTTTTATTTTTTCAGTATACCATTCGGAATAAAAGTACCTAGAATTCACACTACTTAGTTTTGACGTGACAACATCTTATACTTTGATGGAGCCGGCTGCGCGCACCAAAAAACATGACTCCTGCGGCGTTACTTCGCTCTGAGGCGTTCCATTTAAGGCATGAAGTGCAAGCGAGAACGCGGAACGAGCAACAAAGAGGTACAAAAAAGAGGCCTCCGTTCGTATGACGTTGTCACGTTCAACTATCGTCAGTAAACTAACTTTACTGACAACTGCTTTTCTTTATAAAGAACACACTCAATATTCCAAACGTTATCCTAAACCTAGGTCTTTAATAAGGACCCGATCGATACTATCTATATCTGAATATTTTTGTCAAATAATCCAGATGTCCTCGCTGTCAATTTTCGCGAATTTTTGACAAAAAGTTATACATCCTATATATCAATACAAACATATCTATTAGAAGGTATTAAAATTTAAAAAAATGCAATATTTCAAGTATGAGGGTAGTTCGATTTAATAAATTTAAACATATAGTAGAAGTAGCCATCTTGTTCTAAATTTTACTGAATCAGGATTTTTATATCAATAATAATCATATAGGCATAAAAAAGACAATATAATATATTTTCTAAGTCATATCTTTATGTATCTCAATTTCGTGCAAATTTTATAAGAAATTTTAAAACAAGGTCCGTCCAAGAGAAAAGCCTACTTTACTGAAATACCATTTGGTATACCTGAGGATCAGCGGCAGAAACGGCACAGCAGCAACCAGCAAGGATCCGCAGCCGCACCTTTACCACCAGCGGTAGTTGGTGCATGGACATCAGCTGTTATTCCGGTGGATACATACTCACACTATTCGCCTTACCAATCGTATTTAATACCAAATTTAAGAACAGTACAATTATTTAAATTACTTTCGCTTTACACTTTTTATTCCTTTTACACTTTATACTTTTAATTGTCAACTAGTGGCCTGCCCCGGCTTCGTACGGATATAAAATATACATATAAACCTTCCTCTTTAAACCGTGTGTAACTTCCTCATCCCTTGCGTAGTTTTAAAGATTTAAGCATACAAAGGGACAGAGGAAGCGACTTTGTTTAACACTATGTAGTGATTCGGGCCGACCGATCCGGGCGAGTCGCTGCGATACTCTACCACCTAGTAGGATGTCACGGTGTTCGTGACGGTAAGCCTGTGCTCGCCATTTACGACCTGCCTGGCAGAAAAGCAGTTGGTCTTTTCTGCAAAGGAGCCCGGACTAACACGGGGAAATAAAATCAATAAATACCACGTCATTTTTTGAAGATTTATTTATTGTGATATTAAATAGACGCAGTACGTAATAGTATAGTTATAAATAATTGTACAATTACATTAGAATTTTACAATATGAGCATTAACTATTTTACTATCAACGGTAAAGATATGTACATCTTTAGATACACTATTTTTACAAAGTTACTATTACATTCTATTCTTAGGTATAGGTTAAACTAAAGAGGTTAAGAGAGGATGAAAGAATTAGAATTGATAATGATCATACCAATAACTATTTATTTTAAAGTCTGTACAGTTGTTAGATATTTTAATTTCAACACTTTTCTCCTAATCGGAATTTTTTACACTTTTTTAAGAGGGAAAATCTGTACTGCAGACGAGAATCGAATACGTAACCCTTAACATTGTTCCCTGGGCAGATGTTGTTCTGTCAGTTGAGCTACTAAAGATTCATTTCATTTATTAAAATTAAAAAAATGAAATTAGAAATCCTTTACAAAAAAATTAACCCTTAAGTTGTCGAGAGTATCGTTAGCGATAAAAGGGTTAAGAGTTTAATTATTCTTTTTTTTGGAATGACTAATGTGTTGCCAACCTCGCGGTTTTTACAATTTCATCGGGCCTTTTTTTCCATCTGAGGTGATTGTTTTACTAAAAAAATACCATTACAATTATCATTGTAAGTCAATTCGTACAAAGTTATAAAATATATTGCCTATTGCGGAAAGGTCAGATAAATATCTCGATCATCTTTAACGAATTCTAGCGAATGCGGTGAATGAATTTATTTTTAAATAATACTGCCAGCTTTCGTGGAAAGAATTAACAATGAAGATTTTCTAGGTTATTTATATGTATGATTGTGTAATATTTATTTTACTATGGGTTCAGGAGATATTACTTTCTTATATTTTTTTAAACGTTAACGTCAACTCCAGTATGTTTTTTTTAAAACTGCATCAGTTGGCCAGTAACTACTTGTGTCATATCATCGTCGAGTCTTTATCGGATTTTTTTTTCCAAAATTTCTTATATCTGTTTGGCGGCCACTTTTCTCCTAAACCAACTATTTAATGAAAAACCGAACCTAGTAGCACTCCTAGAAACTGACTTTGATTGAAAAGGTGACCTTTGATTATGTTAATAATTAATAATTAGTTATAGGTCTATCGTTTAAGTTTAGGTCTAAGAATTGTTCACATCGTTCAAACTAAAAGTAAAGGTCGTAAGCAGCTATAAAGTAGTACGGACGTCTCTTACAGAAAAGAAATAATGAAACCTTATTCAAAAAAAGGATATTCACGCCTATATCCTTAAATAAGTAGGCAGAGGTATACGTCTACCTGGGTGTCCTGGTTGTTACCAGGGCGGCATAGGTGACAAGCCTATCGCCAACCTAGCACATATCCAATTCCGGGCAACAGTGTTTTTATTAGAATATTGAAAAAACACAATTTCCTTTTGTTGTCCGACCTGGGAATAGAACCCGATAACTCATGAAGTCAAATTCAAACCCAGACTACAAGATCACAGAGGTGACTATAGCAAATATTTAAAAATTAGAAATAGGTCTGTCGTTTCTGGTCTACGGCTACGCGCAGCGCGCAGTATTTAGCCTAAAGATTGGAGTTTCTATGCAGCTATGGAGTCGTACGGACGTTTTAAGATATAAGTAAAACAGATTTATAAAAGATACAAAGTATTTTAAAATTCTATTACCTAATTAATTTGTTTTCAACAAAAAATTTTGGAACGAAGTTTCTCACGGCAGGCTTGGAAGAGTTAAGGATTCTGCTGCGCGGCCGAACTGATCAAAATGTGATATTAAAAACCGTTCGAAAAAGTGGGTGGAATTAAATCGTTAAATGAGACGTGCGCAGGTGCGGCAGTTGCTGGGCGAACGAACTAAAAAAATGTGATAGTAAAAACCGAAAGAAAAAGTGGGTGGAACAAAACCGTTAAAAGCAACGTGCGCAGGCGCGACAGCTGCTGCGCGGCCGATACATATGGGAGTAGTGAATAATACTTTTCTCTTTCTCCTTCAATCCACCCCGCCAATGCATAGTATTATACTCATGAATTGTGTCGTTTCTACATTAGCCGAAGGAAGTTCGTTCCTACTTGGTGTCCAACGACACCACATTTATATTATTTTTTTTTGCTTAAATTTTTGTAGATTTGATATTTTCATACAATAATAATACAAGTTGTTTGTCAGTCATTTACCCTGTTGTTGATATTTTTTTAAGTGTTCCACCTTTTCAATATAATCAAACTTCGAAAATGTTTTGCAAGTTTTAACCCATTTTTAAGTATTTGATATTTAGTTGACACGATACATTTTTACACTTTCGTACAAAATAATTTATTTAATGTTTTTAGTTGAGTTTTTTTTAATATCAATGAAATTTACTTTTTATAACGACTCATGTTTGTTTGAGCTTGTTCTTTTACGGCCAATATTAATAAGCTCTCCAAGATTAGATATCGTGATATTTCAAATAAGTTGCGAGGTTGCGCTGTTGTTTTTCAATAATTATCAAAAGTATCTTAGGAAAAAATCTTAAAAAGGCCTATATTTATCCATAGATAAGTTATTGTTATTGTCCGTAAGTCGATAAAATTGGTTTTAAATTGTGATAGGCTATCTAAAGTAGAAGGAAACAAATCTAAAATACTCCTTAATTTCCTGTGTTCCATCCGGCTCCCGGGCTATAAATACTTATACAAATATTTGGTATCCATTGTTTGCTGTTCAACTAATATCTAAGGCTCGTAAATAATAAAATATTGTTCCTTATACGTTACGTTACGTTAAAAATAAATAATAAAAATTACTCTGTCGCACTAAATTTATATACATAAAAATCAATCCCAATTTCGCGTGGTCATCGCGTCGTGCCTGAACGGAGGGACCAAATTTGCTCCTTCTTTTTTTGTTGGGTAGTTTATTGTCGGACGAAGGTTCATAATATGAAGACAAAGATTGGGAAATTGTAGGGGAAACAGGAAAATAATGTTGAAATAATATGTGTATGGATTAAACAAACAGTTAGTATTGTTAACGAGCAATGGCCTCCCGATCTATTTTTTTAAGTGAAAACTTCTTTAGCGGCGTTGCGCACTTTTTTTGGAAAGGGTAAAAACTTCTAAACTCGCGTCAGGACACGCAACCTGATCGAAAATTCTTTAGACGGCGCAGGACACATGCGTGAATATTCGTGTTGTCATGTTTGTGTACGATAGCACAATAAATGAATATTGTATTCTACCACATACATTACAGTACTTTCATACTGATAATTAAAGCAATTCGTGCAAAATTATTCCCTAATCATTTCAAAATGTCAAAAACGCGCAACGTTAATATGCCTACAAGTTTCACTTTTGCAGGCACTGCCGGAGTGCAACCGTCGTTTTTTCTATACCTATGAGAGATATTTTTATTCACTATTCAGTTTCAGTTTTGTGTTTTTGAATATTTCCTCCGTATACATTTGATACGCATTATTCACAAAATTTTAATAAAATCTCTCAGCTATTTGCATATTATGAACTCTAAACATTATATTTATGAACGTAGCTGAGCGTGTCTAAACTTTTATATTGTTTTTACTTTTTAAATAACTTCCGGTTACAGAAAAGCCGTTTGTAGACAAGCCGTAGCAATTGTCTGTAAAAAAAAGTATTTACAATTAATAATAAAATTTCGGTTTGTAAAACATGTTATACCCAAGAATTTAAACATTTCATTTTGATTATCGGCTTTTAAATTTTATCAAATCAAAATCTTAATTCAATTTTAATACATACTTATTTTAATGTTATCGCTAATTGTTTACTGCTTATACCAAAAATGTATTGAAAGAAAGAATAGAGAGATACAAAGAATAATTCAGAATTTTGCAATAAAAAATATTTTGTTACGGTAACAATAAGAATAATACATTTCTTTATTGAAATACATATTAAATTTTTCACTAAATTTCTGTCAGCGCTAAACAAGGGAATGGTCGAACAAATTCGGCTATTTTTTTTTATTGAAAGTCAAATTGATGTATTAATGTTGAGACAAACATGGATAAATTACAAAGAAAACAAAAAATCAGGAAAAAAAAGGTTTTTTCGTTTTTAATTGCTTTTTAGTTACCTGTTACTATCAGGCACTATGAAGTTTGTAAAGTCATCTTAATCATACTAAAATTATACGTAACATTATTTTACATTTCAAAGTTGAATTTAATATGATATTTTTAGTTTTAAAATACGAATTTTTTACAGTCGTGTCATAAGAAAATAATCATTACATAAAAATATCAAGAGATCACCGATAGTTACAAATAATGTTAAATCAATAATCAATTACCAATTTGATGTTAAAGAAAACATCAATTCCAAAATATTAATTTTGATGTTTTTTGTTTCAGTTTAAAAAATGATGTTTTTGAAGTTTTTCTATTTATACATTTTGAATTAAGTATTTTTGGTATGAATGCAAAACGGTACTTTTCTAACCAATAAGTTTAGGGTGAACACTGATTTCGGATAAGTATGTTAAAATTTTTTTTATGTAAATATTTGTTCGAAAATGTTTTAAAAAAAATTGACGTGAAATCCATAGTCTTAAAAAACAGACTGATATATTAAATAAAATTTTAAATTAAAATCTATTTACTATTTATAACACACTTTACTATTATTTAAAAGAAACAGATTGAGAGCTACTGTACTATTAATCTGACCCGTTTTCCCACAAAGTTAGATTTTTTTAAATATCAGTTTAGTATAGGCCAATCACAGACGTGCCATTTTGGCACCAATCTTACATTTACATCATCGTTCAAAATATTGAAATGTCCATCACTATTTTTTTAAAGTGTTCTTTGTCGACGTATGAGATGACGACGAATGATGATAACATTTCTCTGTGATGTTCTAGTTACGCTCCACAAAAGAACGCTGTATGTTATCGATGAATTTCATACTGCATTCTTCATGACTTTTGTTTCACCGACCAGTATATCTCCAAGCTAGCTCACAGCAAGGCCACAGGCTGGATTGTAAGGCTACTAGAAGATCTCGAGAACGATTTTTTTGTTTTAAAAGTGTAATTTCCTTTTTATTTTCATGAAAACTGATAACATAAAGAAATTTCATTTCTTACGCGTTTACACACACTAACATTTTTATCTAACTTATACAAAGCCGCAATTTTTATATACATTACTTTACTTATTAGTATTACTTATATGTTTAAAAGAAAATTCAGCCTATATTAAAATTGCAGATTTGTAAATTTTTAACAGAAAATATTTTGAAAAATTTAAATGATGATTGTAACATTGTAACAAGATACTTTTATAATTGACCAATAGTAAATTAGTACAACAAAAAAATCCCAGTGGGTCGGTCAGATGGTTTCATAGCTCTTCTAGTAGAATAACCATTTCAAGATTTTGCAGAAATGAATGACGTGATTGGTCCAATTATTTGGACCAATTACGTAATTTTAGATAAGTTTATTTGATCATTTATTAATTGTGATTGGCACAAGATAATCTACAAAGTTTAACGAGCTAGTTTAAAGATTTTAATTCGAAATTATATAGATTATCATATTATTATAATAAAACTATTGCTAGATTAAAATTATTTCTACTTTCACACCACTCCTTATTTTCTTTTCAAAAAATACACACATTCAGCCTTAAAATATTCATTCCAATCTAGTTCGTAATATTCTAAGGTTGTTAAGGCAAAATTATTTTCAAGTAAAACTTGAGTTATAAGGTGTCTCAAGTTCGAATATTTGAAAGTTTATAAAGTGTAAAGTTTGCTTGTATATCTTTTATAAAATTTGAAACAAAAGCCTACTGTTTTGTTTAGTGAGTTAAGTAGTAGACTTACAAAAAGTTTTTGTCGTTTGTATTTGATAAATATTAGAGTTTGTTTAATTTACATTTTGTGTTATAAATTTTCATCATGGAGCATCAAAGATGACGTATTTAATTTTAGAATGTTTTTATGATTCTTTATATATAGTGGAGGGAACAGCGTAGTCTTGACTTTCAAGCTGGAATCTTTCTCGTTTAGATAATAATCAGCAAAGGTAGTTCCTAAACCTAACACCTATTTATTTAAGTCTGGTCCCTTAACACCAGGTAAAATTTCATCCATGAATTCTTAATTATTTTAACCGTTAAAAGCCAGTTCCAATATAGTATTTATTTACAAAGCACTGACTTCTGCAATATGTATATTTTTGATTATATTAAATATATATGTGATTGTTCCAGATTTTTTTATTATTTAAACCAAATGTCATCCATTAAAACATGACGTTGCTTAGAAACTAATTAAGCTACTACTCTATTAAAGAGTTTAGGTTTTACAAATAATTTAAAAAAATACAACTATAACGTAGATTAAAATTAAAATACACATAACCTTATCAATTTTTAATAAAAATTAAAATACACATAATTTTATTAATTTCGTCTGTCAATGTCTGTCTGTCAACATACAACCCAGTTACAATCATTTGAAATACCGCATTTATCTGAAAAGGCCTAAATCTGCAATGAATTTTAGTGCCATATTCTATTTAGAAACCTACAATTTTGATATTAATTGACCTTAATAAATATTCAAGAAAGGTATATAGTAGATTAAAGTGTTACATATCTTAATTCTTACCTACGAATAAGGGAATTCTTATCCATGAAATTGGCAATACTTATTGACTTAGGATAGGTTTTAAAATATTTTGTCTGTTAAATCACGAAAATGCGTAACATTTCTCACTAGGAAAGCTTTGAAAATTTTTTTAAAGTTTTCCGCTTAAAGTTTCAGCCAAACCTGAGCGTCAGCCGGAACGAGGGACACGAAGCGGGAGCGACTACAACGTAAAATTGACGTGGACCCCTAAACGACTACAAAGTCGCATGTATCTAACATAATTTTTAAAATCCGAACATCGTAATAAAGTTTAAAAACAACCGTTCACAGGGTTCAAACCCTAACCCTGTGAATGATTAGTGGACTTAGGGTTGCAAACTTTACCAAGAAAATCATAAAAAAAGAAGAAAATAATTATTTAGTATTATATCTAGTTGTTTTATATTTTTACTATGTTGTATTTATAAAAAGAATTTTGAAATTCTTATGAAACTAAAAATTAAAATGTGTATATTATGTACACAAGTCTGAACACTAGTCACTTGCGTCCCGCGTTAATGACGCCGTGTTCCCGCTTAGAGGACGCAGGTTTGAAAGACCCCTTACATGCAGTATGACAGCCGCTTCCGCTTCGCTTTCGCTTTTGTCGCGTAGCGCGTAGGTTTGGCTATATACTTACTCTTTTGAATCAGTTATTTAACGTTAGTATGTGCGTTAAATTAACTCAATTCAGTTACGCCTTTCTTGATTCGACGGGTGAAAAGTTTATTAATTTACACTCAAATGTTTTGTTCGTGTTCTTATATCTAAAATACCACGTGCATATGTGATAGTACATTTTATTGGACCAAAGCTCAACCTTCGATTCTAAGCTAGAGTTTCTGTAAAGATTTAATATTTACAATATCAGATGTTGATTTCAATACATTAACAAAATTATACAACCAAATCCTCAACAAAAAAGTCACACAACATAATTTATAAATAACAAATACAATTTAAGAAATATACTCGACGTACATTTCTAATTATCTAAGAAACTAAATTCCAAAATAAACTAAAGAAAACATAAAACTTCTTAAAAATCATCAACTTTTTACACACAATAAAACTTCTCGCTTTTTAAGAATTATAATTACTGCTTTGCAATATTTATTTAAATTTTATTTAAATAACACTAAGACGTTACAAAGATTTTCATTTATTTTTATAATTATTCTATAATAATGATATTTTTACACATTAAGATATAGTGGCACTGTAAATTTATATTATTGTGCAATTTTTACTCACTAATAAAGTATTAAATTCTAAAAATTCACTAAACTAGATACTTTAGAGAATTGCTTAGATTTTCCATCTCACTGTAACAATGATAAAGCATTCCGTGAAGTCAATGGTCCCAGTACAAGACACACTACAATAGATCTAGAAAAGTCTATAATTCGTTGCAAATAAGGTTAATTTCACACTAGTCTTTAAACACGACACTGTAAAGGTGATTAGGAAGTTCAGTGAAGTATTATCATGTTGTTCAACTTGTCTGATGAAGGACTTTGAACTGGACTAGGCCAAGGCGGCCTCATTTTTTCCAGGACATATTTCAGCTGGAAACTGGTGTGGAAATGCTACAGATACTCGTCGATCTGATCGTAGTCCTCATCTGGGGGGGATGGTCCGGATACAGAGAGTATGGGTAGGCCAAAATGTTTAACAGTTTCGACACTACCACTGTCGTCAGATTTACTGGCTTCCTCGCAAATGGTTTCCTCTCTAGGAGGTTTTGCTTTGCATAACCTTTCTGACGAGTCACTCATTGTTGTAAGTGGTATGTTGTCAGCTGATCTGAAAAATATCCATGCGAATAATATAAAAGCAAAAATGTAATTGTTTCTTAGTTCTTCTTTCATAGCAAAACTGCTAAACAAATATTAATTACTTTTAGAACAAAAACAAATGGAATCTTAAAGAAAAAACTTGGATATGTATAATCGCGGTATCCAACGAGTCTCTTCCCATAAGCAAAGTGAACGTCTAATGAAATTATAAATTATCTACCAGACACAAATACTCACGTCAATAATATATATACCTATGATTTCGTTTTATTTATGTGAGCGATCTGCAAACAAGCATAAGGGTCTCCTGATAGCAGGACACAATCGTGACCTGAAGGAACTGCAGATCTTGTGAATGTTTCACTGTCCTATGACCAGAATGTTAAGCCTATTGTGCAAGTCGACAAGCTACTCTACCCTCTCGGTCAGAACATGGCACAATTATTATGACGGCAAGAATAGGCAAGTTGCTGCATAGCACTCTACCACCAGTGGGCTTGTTGGAAATTACCTATTTAACCTGATCTCGCCTCTTATGAGCTGACTGGCAGAGATGCAAATGGCAGAAATACTCGGAGAATCAGTACTACATCCAAAAAAACTACATACTTAATCGTATTTTTTTAAATTAAAATATCGACAAAAGTTAAATGATGAACATCTTGTATAAATATCTAATAATCGTAAAGACCAAAATGTTCTGTATAGCACCTATCCGTATTGTAGTTAAGAGCTGTCTCAGCTACATTAGCTATCAAACGGAAAATCTGTAATAAAATCGGTTCATTCGTTCAAGAGTTATTATGCCACACAGCATACACTTATAAAACTCCTCGTTTTCCATCCGGGTTACATTTTTATAATACTCGGGGGTGCAAGTAAAATCATATTTCTTTGACTAAATAAACACAGAATTTGTAACATACACGAGAAAATAATAAGAGCTTCTTAAATATCAACTTGGAATATATTTTCACAAAGATTTATTACATTTGTGTGACCTAACGTAAAATACAAAGTAAAGGGAAATGAACATTACCCACCTGGCTTTACGACACAATTTAGATTGTGAACCGTGTCTCCTGAGAAATTCGCCAGGATCAAATCCAGCGAATCCTGTTGGCTCAGCGGAGACGAAGATAGCCGAGTTCACACGAGGGCGATTACATCGTGCCAGTAGATGTTCTTCGCACTCTAGGCTTTGCGTGTGTGTGTGAGACCATCTCATATGCTGTAAGAATAATGAATATTTTAAAGAAAATTCTAGAAAAGTCGAGCTAAACTTTGTACAATGTTTTGAGAAAATCTTACATCAGTTGCTGTTTGTAGCAACTTTCAAGTATATTATCTATAAGTGGGTAAACTTTTTTACAAATTTGCAAGAGTATGTAACATTTTATAAGCAAATAAATATTACATTACTGCCAAGTCATGTTTCTAAACCCAAAAAAATATTTGGAATTTTCATACACAAACGATCAACGGTTCAAAAATGACGATTTTGTCAACAAGAAAAAAAAGAAGCAACATAAAAAATTTAGAAATATCTTGAATTTTAATCTTTTACAAAAGATAACAGTTTCATATCAAAGAAACCGCTGTTATAAGCTTATCAAAATTATCGTTTTGTCAGTACTCGCCATTGTCATATTTCGGTTGCAGAGTTTATAACCATCTTGATTTTCAAGAGTAGGTGTCAGAGTTTTGTGTCGAATTACCACAATAATTAGTACCATGGCCTTAATATCATTGCTTACCACTATCATGTTATGCAGAGTTAGGAAGTTGTTAAAGGACAAGGATCAAATCCGCCCTGAGTTCAACAAGCATGAAACTTCTATAGCCTTATTAAATATATTTTTATGAACTGTTTATGAAAGATTTACGGACACTTGCTAATTTAGATATATTTTAAAAAGGAGCGTCACCATTTTGTACATCACAGTATAATAATTTATTTTTCTATTTTCACAAGTTTTTACGCTAAGAATTTTACAAAACTACCCATCAAACTTCGTATCGCTTGACATTATGACTCGACAATAGCAAAGTCTGTCCAAAATCAACAACTACTTATTATTAAAAAAAATAATTAAAAAAACATTTTCCAGGAGACCAAATTGTGAATCTAAACCATTCTCGAATTCCCTTGAACACACAAAAAGTTTTATCGACATCGGTCCAGTCGTCTAAAAGGAGTTCAGTGACAAACACAAGAATTACATATATATATATATATATATGTTTTGCCTGGATTTCAAAAAAAAAACAGATATCATTGTTTCAAACATTTATCAAAGAATATGTATTTACATAGTTACTTAGTTTAGTATTTACTAAGTTATAGCATTTATAAGCAGGTTTTTTATACGTATACTTTCGTACATACATATACTTACTACGAAAAAAAATATTATTATGTTTTATTATCCAATTACCGTTTCCAATCCAATCGTGTTGATTACTAGAGAGTGTTGCTGGTTGAGCAGTTGATAATACTTTACATTATTTTTACATATTTTAAACAGTTTTAGATCATAAAAATAAAATATGATTCACAAATACTATTCTATAAAATAAATTTATATGAGAGTGATAGTTATTTTTTTAACCAATTAAGGATAGCACACATTGGGACGGACCGTATGAAGTACACTATGTATGTCACAGCTGATTTTCATGATGCGGATGCGGCCTAAAGTCACTAAAGGAGAATAAAAACAGGCTAAGTGCGAGTCGGACTTGCTCCCGAAGGGTTCCGTACTATCATTTATAGTTAATGTATGTTAATATTTACTGATTATTATAAGATCGAGTAAAATTTGCTTAAACATTACCTTTGCTGTATGGGACGGAAATACATCATTTCTGTAATAAAATCAGCTTTCTAACTATCACGGTTTATAAGACACAGTGTGGAGACAAACAGACAGACAGCAGAGGCTTAGTAATAGTTTCCGTTTAATGGATGCGCCCCAACACAACAAAAGCTGCTCCGTCAACAGTGTAAACTAACCATTAAACTATGTTTGTTGACTCTAGCTTACGGTAGAGATGGCATTACCCTCAAAGTAGAAGCAACCATTGGCCAGATAACTTTGAAATCCTAAATTCTAAAATAGTTTTTGAAGTGAAACTTCTTTAGAATCGCTGTGATTTCAAAACGGGTGCAACAAAAAAACGACAGGTAAGAGACACAAATATCTATTCATCTCATTTTTATGCAGGTAAGAGACACAAATACATGTTCATCTCATTCTTTTGTCGATTTACTGAAGTTTCACTTCTATTGTGTGTGAATTGCAAACACACCTTTTTTAAAAACTCGTACTGCTTGATAAAATTATGCAGTATATTCGAATTTTGCGTCCATGTACTGGAATACAGAACAGACCTTTTAACTTTAGATAGCAAATTAATATAACCCGTATACCTAAATATCATTAACTTTGTGTACCCAGGGGAAGGTGGGGACCTATAAGGTATACCTTAACTTTAACTTTGTATCATCAAGTTTAGGTTAAAAGGCTAATTAATTATAATTGAAAGTAGTTTAATTAATACGTTTGATAAGTTTGAAGTCTGTGTTTTTTGTGGCATTGCAATTTTCGTTTTAACGGCCGATATATCTTCAAGCTAGCTCACAGCGAGGCAGCAACCAGTGATACATTTTTTTGTTTTCAAACAAAATCAATAAAAATAATATTTTAATTTACTAGATGTACGATGAGTAGTATTTTTATACTGATAAATCAATTTGATAAAGCAATTCGTGCAAAGTTATTCTTTAACCATTCCAAAATATCAAAAATGCACAACGTTAATTAAGTTATATATCTCCCAGGCACATACGGAATGCAAACCGTTGCTTTTTTTATGATATTGGAAGGCAAACAAGCAGACGGATTTCCTGGTGGTAAGAAATTCACGACGCCTAGGGACACCAAAGGTGGTAATGGTGCGTTGCCAACCTGAATTTGATACAACTTTGCAACAATAACATATTTTTTAAAGTGTTTTAGCAAAGATAATTAATTGTATTTTTTGAAGAGAAACTTTTTTAGAATCGTTGTGATTTCAAAACGGGTGCAACGGAAAAACGACAAGTAAGAGACACAAATATTTATTCATCTCATTCTTTTGCAGGTAAGAGACACATATAGGTATATGTTTATATCATTCTTTTGTCGATTTACTGAAGTTTCACTTCTATCGTGTGTGAATCGCACAAACACTTTTTTTTCTATTTTTTATTAAACCAAAGTTCAACATCACTGTTACCTTTGAAAATTGCAAAATTTAAACAAAATTTAATCGTAAATAAATGGTCTTAAATCTATTTAAACAGGAGGTTTATTTTGATCGTATACATGTCCTTCGGAGTCAGAAACTAATAAGTATAATTTTTATGAATATCATTAACTTTGTGTACCATGGGGAGGCTGGGGAGCTAATACATACCACTTTGTTAAAAGGTAGATTTATTAAAACTTGTTGACTAATTCATCTACAGGTGGAATAAACTTTGTGGTTTCTATGCTATTGTATAAGCCCG
>NJDD01001391.1:119748-136060 GCA_002245505.1 Calephelis nemesis | reverse complement strand
ATTTAATTTTTTTGCACCAATTTTATGTTTTAATAGGTATTATCCAACGGTGGTCTCAAGATTTTTCAAAATCGATGCATTTGTATGAAAAAAGAAATGAAAGTGGAGAAAGCTAGCCAGGTTTGCGACAATCGTGACATTCGATCATTTCTGCCTACACCGCAAGGGAATTTCCCTTGCGAGGTTGGCAGTGTGTTTCAATTATTTGTCAGTGACAAAATTATAAAGTATCAGTGGTCACGTTGGTCGAAATTCGACCATAATACATTTTAATATCTTGTTGATAAGAACGCCCTCTTCATTTCTCAAGACCAACTACTAATCTTTATGAATAGTTAGTGCGCCATCTTTCCAAACTTTTTAGTGTGCCATCTGTGATCTTTTATCGTTATCATCAATATATTCGTTTTGTGTTTGTCAAATGCATGGTAGTGTGGGTAATGTTTTATTTATTGATTTAATGTAGGTACTTTATAAGCATTACTATTGAAAAATATTAGCGTTCTGCACTTCTCTTACACATAAACTATAAATGTGCCAAATTTAATGCTCCTGCGTCTTGTGTAAGTTCTGGCACCACGTATTGTTATAGGTATATTATATCCTTTGAACAGTTTTAAACTAAACAAAATAAATATCCGACACATTTCCAACAGAGCGTAACCCAAAATCTAAAATAAACATAGTAATTTCACAACCAAATTCCCGAAGAGGTAGGCAGAGGCACAACCAGGGCATCCACGACTAGCCAAATATACTAAATCCCACAATGTGATATGTGGCAAGCCTATCGCCAACCGGGCACATATTCATTTCCGAGCAACGTTATTTTTAATAGAAAATTAAAAATACACAGTTTTTTTGTTGCCCGACCCTGGAATCGATTCCTGGGTCGGGCAACAAAAAAAACTGTGTGAACCTGGGACCTCAAGAAGTCAAGACCTACGCCAGACTGCTAGTCCACAGAGGCGGTTTTAAATAATTTTAGGAAATATAGCTCCGTCAGAAACTATTCTAAAAATTTGACTACGTATATTTATTGACTTATTGGAGTATTTTAAACATTACATAGTATTTGCTGGTTCCAGAGCAAAGTTTGTATGTGAAGTGGTCCATATCCTTATAATATATTAAGCAGTACCTACGTCTATATACCACGCAATTTCCTGTTTACGTTTGAATGATATCCCATACAACTAAATAAGCTAATAAAATTATCGATATTAGAATAGGACAACCCAATCACTTCGTAAAAATTTGAATTTTGTGGTCACTAAGCTTAAATTGTTAAACTTCTGTAAATATTTGCTACCAATCAAATCGACACACTGGCATTTTTAGATTTTTATTCCTTTCTTCTACGGTGCGTCGGTATTTATATTCTACTAGCCGTTGCCTGCGGGCATTGTTCGCGTGGTTACTAGTTCTGCAGAACCATTTTTCGGGATAAAAACTATTCTTTATGTTAATCCAAGTTATCCTCTATGTGTGCGTCAAATTTCATGAAAATCAGTTTAGCAGTTTTGACGTGAAGAAGTAACAAACAAACTTACAAACTTTTGTATTTATAATATTAGTAGGATAAGACCGTTATAAATAATAGGGCAAAATTCCGTTATCCATATATCGTATAAGATCCTGAGAGTTTACCCTATCATTTATAGCGGTCTTTTCTTAATATATATAAATTTCCTGTCACGATGTTTGTCCGCGATGGACTCCTAAACTACTTAACCAATTTCAATGAAATTTGCTCATCGTGTGCATTTTGATCCAACTTGAGATAATGGATAGCTTACATCTCAATTTTGTGATAAAAAAAAATACCGTCCGAGCGAAGCCGGGACAGGAGGCTAGTAAATTATATAAATGATAGGTTAAAGGTACATAGGTGATAGGTAGGAATGATATAAGTGGTTATAAATGATAGGACAAAATCCCATGATCCTACATCCCGTGTAGAATAGACGATCTGCCTTCCTGTGCCAGGCAGCTCGTAAAAGGCGAGCATAGCCACTAACACCGTGACATCTGACTAGGTGGTAGAGTTTCGCAGCGACTCATCCGGATTGGTACCACCGCCTTACCTATTGCTGCCGCCATAACGTCATGACGTGTTCCGGTTCGGAAGGTAAGGTAGCCGGTTAACTTACTTTTGCTCGACGTCTAACATCCCGGCCTCTGGTTAGCAACGCATCATTACCACCTTTAGTGTCTCTAGGCGGCGGAAATTTCTTACCATCAGGAAATCCGTCTGCTTGTTTGCCTTCCAATGCTATTAAAAAAAAGTATAGAATCATGGGATTTTGCCCTATTATTTATAACGGTCTTATAAATGCGAAAGTTTGCAAGTTTGTTAAAGGCTGTACCATGCTGAACTTGATTTTTGAAGTGTGCAAAAGTCACAACCCTAACTACATAAATCTGCATCACATAATTTGACGGATGTATGTACTCGTACTAAAAAACGTTTGTAAGAGGACAAAAATCTGGCTATTCAATAATTTTAAAAAGTCCACAATTCATGTAATATTAATAAATATTCTTTCCCAATATTTCCCTACAAGCACTCGAGTCTTCACAAACGTTTCCCCATTAGGAAAATAATTGTGAATTTCGCAAGCATTCACCCTAGTGCTTAATATATCACTGCCTATTTGCAGGTATCAATGTGAGAAGCGTGGAATCGTTACGGAATATCCGAACGGGATTTTCAACGAAGTTTGAGTTCATTTTTAGTATCGATAGAGTGTAAATTCGTATGTTATGTAAATAGTGCTTAGAGCTAGGGCTGCCAAAAATATTTTCAACGAAAGTTGAGCTCATCTTTGTATCGATAGAGTGTATATTCCCATGCTATGTAAATAATGCTTCGAGAGCTAGGGCTACCATAAACATAATCTTTATAATATGTAGACTATAAAATAATACTATTGCCTGATTTTCACTTATTTAATTTGGGACTCCGTAAGATATGTTTTTGTACCTAACAACTAAGACACAAATATCTCCAAACAGTAATGTTCGACAGATCTAGTCATGTTACAAGCTATTTATATGCTTACAAGTAATAAGTTTGATATTAATCATATAATACACGAAATAAATTTAATAAACACACATGACAATAAATATAATTAATAATAATAAGAGGTACACCTGGTCACACAAAAATTGAATTTAACCCAAAAGTAAGTAAACTATATGATTGTGTTATGAGTGTTAGTCAACGATTCTAATACATAGAAATATTTAAACATATACGAGAATAAATAAAGTAATTATAAATAATAAACACCCAGACCCGGAAATGCAGACGTTAGACGTCACACAAACACACAAATATTCATCACACAAATGCCTGCCCCCGTCAAGAATCAAACCCTAGTCTTGCGGTCGGTCGACATAGTTAGGCGTGTACGCTAGCCACTCGACCTACGAGGCGGGGAGGCTTAGGTTCATATTTTAATTTTTAGGACCAATTACATATTTTATCATCAAACTATGGTTAGGTGAATTCGTTTTAAAATTATCAAATTATAAAAAAATAATGTGGTCAATGAATAATCCATGCAATGAAAAGAAACTGTTGTTTTTT
Source organism: Calephelis nemesis (assembly GCA_002245505.1). NCBI lineage: Eukaryota > Metazoa > Arthropoda > Insecta > Lepidoptera > Riodinidae > Calephelis > Calephelis nemesis. The sequence goes on along the minus strand of NJDD01001391.1, from coordinate 132,462 downwards.
TTTAATTTTTATATATTTATCTTTTGTTTAAAAGAAAAATATTATAAATATAATAATATATTTATCGCACTACACAAAAAGGGTTTTATTATGAATACTAATAAAAAACAAGATTGAGAACATGAGAATTAAAATGTTACAAAGTTGTTAAAAACTAAAATAACATTTAAAGTGATTAGTTATTGCTGTTTAAGATATTTAATAAGTATGTTTTAACCTACTTTAATATATCCTTTGTATTATTGCCAAAAACATCACAAATCTTTGTAATGCACACGAAGCCCTCGAATTTGACGTCAAACTCGAACACTTTTAGTCAAAATTATTTTTGGGGTAAGTCAAAAAAGTGATTTTAAAGTTGCGACATTTCAGGGAACTGTTAAAAAACCTAAAGGTTCCTTTCATCTCTATTTTTATTATCAACGTAAAAATAAAAATAGCCTCGCATTTTCATGACCATATCCCCGAAGAGGTAGGCAGAGGCACAACCAGGGTACCCACGACTTGCCGAAGATACTAAGTCCCACAATGTGATAGGTGGCAAGCCTATCGCCAACCGGGCACGTATCCAATCACGAGAAACATTTTTTCATTGGAAAATACTTTTTTTACAAACATAAAAAGCTATAAACATCATCATCTTCTTTCGGTTAAATAATGCCTGTATACCTCAGAGACATATTCATGCGTTTGCTAGATCTCTACCTTGTAAAATAGTCCTGTTTACACCCTGAAGGTTCTAAATTTAAAGTTATTTTTTAACTAAATGTTGAACTTCAGCAAACAAATGCGATGTTATATTTTGATTTATGTTTACTTAATAACCAATAAATGCAATATTAAAGTTGGCAACCCTATTCAAACCAGCAGGGATGTCTTGTTAAGACACGCGATCCGTGATTTAGTATTTGGCATTAAGGAAGGTTGAATGTAATTGACTTTAATGGTACGATGCAAATTCCGACCAAATTTTGCCTGAATAAATAATTGAATGTAATTCGTGGATTCCGACCAATTTCAATATTTATAGGTATATCTTTAATGCAGAACGTATAATGTGACCATTCTGGATAATTTTAGTAAACTAGTCTCAAGAACAACATGAACAGAATGAATGAAATGTCCATTAGCTTTTTTTGCAAGGGAACGTGACCTCAATTTCATACACTTTTTTTGTAAATATAGTTCGAAAAGAACTGACTAACAGAAGACTGCTTAGACTTTAAAGTATTTTATGCATTACCTATTCCTGCCGCCATAACGTCCAATGCTTGTCGTTGACGTGTTCCGGTTCGGAGGGTAAGGAGGCCGGTAAACTTACTTTTGCTCGAGGCCTAACATCCCGGTTTCAGGTTGGCAACGCACCGTTACCATCTTTGTTGTCTCTAGGCGGCGTGAATTTCTTAACATCAGGAAATCCGTCTGCTTGTTTGCTTTTCATAATCATAAAAAATAGTGTTTTTGGTACCAGGGCATACTTTATACAGAAAGTGTCCTTTGCTATGCTTAAAGCTTAATTTTATGTAATGAGTGACTAAATTCTTGTAAGTTATTGGTAAATATAAACAATTATTATTTCAATGTGTTCCAATTTCCGTCTAAAAATAAAACTATTTTAATACACGTATAATGCAAAAACAACTATTTTCATTTTCGTAGTTTGATTTTTTTGTAATTCATATTGGAACGCATACAATATATATTTGACATAATATATAAAAAAAATGTCAGAGTTTTCATAAAAAAACATCACTAATAGCATTCCTGCAACAACCTTCTCATTGGTTATACTTATTAAGATAGTTTTTTTGTGCCTAACGATTTCATAGTAGACTTTCCTTTTACGGGTTGGCTGGAAGAAATTTCTTTTATTAGAGATAAGCTCGCCTTTTGTACTTTTTTACTTTTAAGTATTTTTTTTGTAATATCAGTTGTGTACAGAAAAGAGTTAATAATAATAATAATACACATTCTCCATCCAATATATTATAAAACATTAGTATTTTTTATTTCAATGTAAACTTTTCTGTTCTTGCAGGATATTGATTGAAAACAAATCAAGTATAAATCTGATCAAAATTATTTTATGAATTTTCTAGTGATGCGTACATATAAAAATTGTACAAAACATTTTTAATTCGAAAACGTTCTGACTACATATTTTTTACAACTTCTTTTTTTCCTTTTTTTAAATGTTTTTTAATTTTTACAGAAAAAAAATATTGTTGTAAGTTAAACATTTCTCTGTGTGCGTGTGTCTATGAGACAGTTTGTCTGTCTGTCTGTGGCATCATAACTTTTAAACGGGTGGATTAATTTCAATGCGGAGTTTTTTTGGTTTTAAATCTGGCAAGATCAAGATGTTACATCATTACATAGTATAAAACAAAGTCGCTTTTTCTGTCCCTATGTCCCTTTGTATGTTTAAATCTTTAAAACTACGCAATGGATTTTGATGCATTTTTTAAATAGATTAAGTGATTGAAGAGGAAGGTAAGATTTGATTGCGGTTACGGAATAAGTAGTGTTATATAAATGGCATGTACTCATTTGTAAATAATTTAAGCGTTAGTATACAAACGACCGTCATTAAATTAAGTACATAAAATATAAAAAGCTGAGTAAGTGGTACCGCCTGTACCGATTGATTTTGCTGATAAAATCTAAGTGGAATGACAAACAGGGGACTGACATGAAACAAATAACATTTTGTCATTACGTGAAAACGTATGTTTACAATGTGTATGAACTTTGTGAATCAATTTAAATTGTGTATACAAACATCGGAAGTAGTTTTTGTGTCAGATGTAATGATAATATTTAATACAGTAGGAAACATGAAGCTATATGGTATGAAGCCACTATAGGTTATATTCCAAAGACCTGTTATTTCTAAACATTGCTAACTCTATTTAAATACTGACCTCTCTTTTTAACAATCTTGTGACGTCACGTCGGAGATTAGAATGAGTTAGCAAAATTTGAAAAAGACATCAGCTCTTTGTTGGGATTATAACCTTCAGCAGTAATATAGCTTAATGGATTAAGGAAATAATTTTCCCCGTGTAGGTCCGGGCTCCTTTGCAGAATAGACCATCTGCCTTTCTTGCCAGGCAGCTCGTAAAAGGCGAGCATAGGCTTATCATCACTAACACCGTGACATCTGACTAGGTGGTAGAGTTTCGCAGCGACTCGCCCGGATTGGTACCTTTGCCTTACCTATTCCTGCCGCCATAACGTCATAACGTGTTCCGGTTCAGAGGGTAAGGTAGCCGGTAAACTTACTTTTGCTCGAGGCCTAACATCCTGACCTCAGGTTGGCAACGCACCATTATCATCTTTGGTGTCTCTCGGCGGCGTGATTGTCTTACCATCAGGAAATTCATCTGCTTGTTTCCTATTACATAAAAAAATACAGATGAAAGATAATCACAATATATAAAGCAGGTATAAAATGCGAATGTAGATAGATATATGTAGGTACTCAGGAAGACCTGAGTGGACATTCTACGATTAAACCACTAGGTTATCTGAGGGTAGTGTTAAAATATTTGATTATAAAACCATCAGGTTAGGAGTCCTCGAATCCGGCGCGTTGTGAAGTGAATGTGAAGAAAGCTAGGCAATTCTGCAAGAATCGAAATACTTATTATAGTAGTACTATTTAAGCGCTTCAGCTATATTCGTCAAGCTTCGGAAATCCCAATGTATAGTAAAGATATCTACATAGAGTTGTTATTACATAATTAATAATTTCGCTAAACTTGCGATTAGGTCTGCTACTTTAAAAATAAAAGTATAAATTGCAAAAAGTGAAGTAGTTAACATCGTATTGTGGGGTTGTGGTTATGATCCTTTAAACTTAATTTTTGTGCCATAATATAACAATAGACCGCCTCGTTGGTCGAGTGGCTAACGTTCACGCCTAACTACACCGATCAACTGCGAGGCTCGGGTTCGATTCCCAACAGGGACAGGCATTTGTGTGATGAACATTTAGATGTATGCATTTCTGGGTCTGGGTGTTTATTAAACTTATTCTGGTATCTATTTAAGTATTTCTATGTATTAGTATCGTTGACTGACACCCATAACACAAGCATATAACTTGCTTACTTTGGGGTTAGATTCAGTTTGTGTGACTTGTCCAGGGGGTATTTATTTATTTATTATTATTTAATAATCAGAAGTTATAGCGACTGAAAACTATTTTTCAGCATCAGACGGATTACGTAGACGAACTCTTTTATGGAGTTGGAAGATAAATGCAAATATATTTTCTGAAGCTGCAAAAATAAGTAAGCGTAGACGACTTGGGCAACAGAGATGGTAAATGTTCATTGTCAAATCGAGTTTACCGATGTACCAAATAATACCGAATTGTAACGATGGCGAGTAATGCCGAAACCACCGCAGGAATAGATGATTTAGTGTTTTTTATGTTATAGGAAGGCAAACAAGCAGGCGGATTTCCTGATGGTAAGAAATTCACGCCGCCTAGAGACACCAAAGATGGTAATGATGCGTTGCCAACCTGAGGTCAGGATGATAGGCCTCGCGCAAAAGTAGTTTACCGGCTACCTTACCCTCCGAACCGCAACACGTCATGACGTTATGGCGGCAGGAATAGGCGGTGGTACCAATTCGGGCGAGCCGCTGCTAAACTCTACCACCTAGTAATACAAAACGAAAATCCTTATTGTTTAATGTACTTGTTAGATTAAGTTTACTTTGTAATTTTGTGCTGTGGAATTTTTGATGTAATAAAACAAAATAAATAAATAAATATAGGCTCTCAGTTGTACATTATAGTATTCTATTAGCGTCCTAATTACCTCGGTGATATCAACGAAAAACATAACGACCTTCGATCCGTTAGGAGATAGAATGTTTAAATCATTTATACAATATTACAAGTTCATATGTACCACATACCACGAGTATACACCAAACCCGATAATTTTACCAGATAATAATACAAATACTGTTTATAATCGATAATCCCAAATCTCGAGGTGACGAAATAGTGACTTCATGAAATCCTTTGATCTTCCGTTTGTTTCTTAACGCAGATGAAAATCATGACATGATTTAGTTAGTTATTCAACACAGTTTCATTATTTTATTCTAAACCAGAGTTACGCTCAGATCGCCGACAGTTCATTTTTCAAAAACTTGTGTTCCAGTTTGAAGAGGTAGCCTATAAATTTACGCATAATCATTAAAATTTTGACATCAGATTAACATCGCCGTTGAAAAAGAATAAGCGACATGTTTTTGAAGTGAAACTTCTTTATCGGGGTTAGAAAAAAATTTTGTGTAACATTTTTTCGTTACGGGTCACATTTTTCCATTACGCGCCATCTTTGCTCTTATCCAATTTATTTAACCAATTTCTGTAAAGTTGGATATAGTAAATTATTTTTTGAAAATTAACGTCATAAAGAAGCGTCACTTCCTCACTTCTTACGAGTGTACGCTAGTACACGCACACATTTTTTTATCTTCCAAACCTGTAAGAAAGCATAGTTAAAAGACGATTCAAACAGTAGATTTGTTCCGCTGTTATAAATAGCACCAATGATAAAATAATTCTTCGTATTAGTATTTCTTGGTGAAAAGCAGTAACACGTTACTGGTGTGTCTAGCATAATAATATCAGTGATATTAAAACTGATTGTGCAAAAACATTAGCGTGCGTGTTTATAGCAAGTGAAAAATTTCAGTACTAGGATCAGAAAAGCACAAAGTAAAAGTGTAGAAAAACATTGACTTAAATTTTAGCACAGCAAAATGAAGGTTATTTCCACAATATAATCCTTTAGTGAAAATTAAAGCGCAGTAAAACTGCACAAAAACGACTCGTTTCATTTCCATGAGGAGATTTGGAAAGATAGTGACGATTCTGAGATAGTCCTACAGAAATTTTATCAAAATCCCATTAGTCGGTTTTGAGTTATACGTAATAAAACATGAAGCTCCTTCAGAGTCCCCAATCTTATTTCATTATTCTTATTATAATTTTGTAGCGGTCCCACCACTTTTTTTTTCGTCAAAAAACCTCAACAACGTATTTATTTTGGATGGAGCTTAAAAAATCATTTTTTTAGGTATCTTTAAGGTTTTTTGGAAAAGACTGATCTTTGTTGATGACATCCATCAATTATTTGTCGACATTGATGAAAATGTATGCATTGTTAAGTACAACTCAGAAACAACTAGTCGGAACATGATGAAAAGATATGGGACTACCTAGGAATCATGATCAACTTTTCTCAACTTGATGATTTTCCGATAGCTTGAGCATCTGTTTTCATATGTTTTTTTTCAAAAATACCGATTCACTGTATTTGAAGTCGAAAAATACTTGTATGCCTGAAATAATTAATCCAAGTGTCCAATCCAATCCCCCGTGTTGTTCCGGGCTCCTTTGTAGAACATCTGCCTTCCTGTGCCAAGCAGCTCGTAAAAGGCGAGCAAAGACTTACCGTCACTAACACCGTGACAACTGACTAGATGGTACAGTTTCGCAGCGACTCACCCGGATTGGTACCACCGTCTTACCTATTCCTGTCGCCATAACGTAATGACGTGTTCCGGTTCGGAGGGTAAGGTAGCCGGTAAACTTACTTTTGCTCAAGGCCTAACATCCGGGTCTCAGGTTGGCAACGCACCATTACCACCTTTGGTGTCTCTAGGCGGCGGGAATTTCTTACCATCAGGAAATCCGTCTGCTTGCTTGCCTTCCAATATCATTAAAAAAAAGTTTTAAGTATTTAAGGACTAGTTTCAGCATCATTATATAAACTCAGTGGCAATTACAATATTAAGCTGAATTCCATACGATTTTAATCTAGTAACTTGAGTATATATTGTGGAAACAAAGATCAATTTACTAAGCAGCAAAATCAATGCTTTTATGCACTTTCACTGCGCTGAATGATTCGACCCTAAGTGACTTTGTAATTCGGAACACACTAGTACTCGTGCTACAGCTTACTTGGTGGTCGCAACCAGCGCATCTGCATAGGCAGTGAGGGCAAGCCCGCAGTTTAACGCGGGCAGGACTCCGCTAGCTGCTTTGAGTGGTTTCGTCTGGGGCTGCATGAAGCAGAGCAAACTGACAGCCACAGTCGCGTGCACTCCGTCGAGGATATTGGAAGCAACGATCCAGGAGGCAGCATACGTCCTGTGCATTATATTAATTTAGAAAAATTTGTTTTAAACAAATTTCGTTACGTCCTTCGAGCCGGATATTTGAAACAGTTACATTGTGAACATATCAAAATATCTAACCAAATTGATTAACTACTCGTATTTATTTTATTCCTTTATCGATGGATACATTAAACTATTTTAACTATTGAGTACCTAGTTTAGGTGGTGAGTTGATTTAAGTAATTTCATATACGATCCGTCTCAAAAGACAAAACGAAAGTTGGTAAATTTCGTTTTTTCCTTCGAGTCGGATATTTGAAACAATTACATTGTGAAATTCTCAAAATATCTAACCAAATTGATGAGCTAGCTAGAACTTTATTTATTCATCAATAGCTACACTAAACTACTTTATGTACTGATCTAATTTATGTAATTTAATATGCGATCCATAGATAGCAAAGCAAACAGGGACGTACAGTCAATGGTGTTGAAAAAAATCAGTATGACAGAAGAAGCATGATGTAATTCTTATTGTAGGTACCAATATAGTTATTTTTACATAGCAAATAAAAAATTTTCTTCGAACAATAGCATGAGAGATTATAATTGGTAATATGGCAAAGCATTAATAACTTATTACTGTTGTGTATACACACATATATATAGCAACACAAATTTGACGATCACAGTTGTAGTGGTGATATGTCTATATAGAAATTGGAAATAATTACAAGAACTCACAACACCATAAGTAAATAATTAAATAAAACGCTTACAAATGCCTTCAAAAACAACTTTTTCACAAATCTAGATTTTCTAGCATAAATATTTGACGTTTTATATTGTATTACTCTAAAAAGTGAAAAAAGAATAAGCAGAGCATGTTAAATTCAAAAGCAGTTTTGATTTTACTAAGTATAGCATTTGTAGATAAATTAAAAATATATAATATTACTACTTACTATTACTGTACAAACAAAAAAAAAACACAAACATCTGTCTGACGAAGGGCCACTTGCACATTCCTGGTCAAAATATTTAACTCTGAATTGAAGTCTATTAAAGGATGAAGTCCCCTTATTTTAGAAACTAGCTCAAAGTTTTTTTTTTATTTAAACCTATGAACATGTAATTTCCCTAACTTTAATAGAAAGTCTCTTAAAATCATGTTGTTAGCATTAGTTTTATTGTAACAATTCTTATAATACCTATAAACAATGAACTTGTTTATTAATTAACCCAGGATATGAGTCAGATTATCCCGAACCAACATCCTGATTTACAAGATAGTAGGACTATCTTGTAAATCAGGATGTTGGTTCGGAATGATGTAATGATATATGAGATGTAAAGAACAGAGGATTTCTGTTTCAATTTTCAATTGTGTGAAATGTGTGAAAATCATAAAGATAAATTACAGAAATACAAGTCATCATATCATTAAGATCACACAACATCGATGATGGCCAGCTCGTTGGTCACGTGGTTTGAATACACACTGATGACACCGATCGATTGGGCTTATGTTGCACTGCCAACAGGGATATTATGTTTAATGGACACTATCCCAAAATCTCTATTATATTGCCAACTTGTCTAATTTCTTATAAGAATGAGAAGTAGATTGATTTGTATCGTCCAATGTTTTTTTTTTATGTTATAGGAAGGCAAACAAGAAGACGGATTTCCTGATGGTAAGAAAGTCACGCCGCCCAGGAACACCAAAGGTGGTAATGTTGCCTTGCCAATCTGAGGCCGGGATGTTAGGCCCCGAGCAAAGGTAAGTTTACCGGTTAACTTACCCTCCGAACCGGAACACGTAATGACGTTATGGTGACAGGAATAGATAAGGCGGTGGTACCCATCCAGATGAGTCGCTGCGAAACTCTACCACCTAGTCAGATATCACGGTGTTAGTGACGGTAAGCCTATGCTCACCTTTTACGAGGTGCCTGGGAGGAAGGCAGATGTTATATTTTGCAAAGAAGCCCGGTCTCACACGAGAATAACGATTTACTAATACGAAAGATATGGCAGCCATGTTGGTACTGGTATGCGTAGTAGAATAAGCCACCGACACCGACAACTGATGGTAGAATGCTATGCAACATCTTGCCCAGTTAGGAATCTACCGCCTTACCTATTCCTTTTTTTATTACATAGAAAGGCAAACAAGAAGACGGATTTCCTGATGGTAAGAAATTCACGCCGCCTAGAGACACCAAAGATGGTAATGGTGCGTTGCCAACCTGAGGTCAGGATGTTAGGCCTCGAGCAAAAGTAAGTTTACCGGCTACCTTACCCTCCGAACCGCAACACGTCATGACGTTATGACGGCAGGAATAGGTAAGGCAGTGGTACCAATCCGGGAGAGTCGCTGCAAAACTCTACCACCTCGTCAGATGTCACGGTGTTAGTGATGATAAGCCTATGCTCGCCTTTTACGAGCTGCCTGGCATGAAAGGCAGATGGTCTATTCTGCAAAGGAGCCCAGACCAACACGGGGAAATGTGTTTCAACAATACAAATCTGTCAAATGATAAATCATTTTCATAAGACAGCGAACAAAAAGAAGGTTTGGCCACTTCAAAAATTGGCGTTTTTTTAGAGATGCTAAATACTAATAATAATGGTGGACTCATTCTTGAGTTTGTAACTAAGAGGGAAAATTATGATGATTTGCTAGTCTATGAAACAGCAGAATAAAGTTATAAAGTTACTAAAGATCTCTTTTTCCATTTTAAAAGAAGAAAAAACATTTAAGCACAATGTCCAACTGATCATATGATAGTAGGGTTTTAAGTTAATCAAAAAGAAGAAGGCAATTAATAAACAATGCTTAAATAATAAATTAATGTAGTAATGAATCGATTGCGTGTTACGATGCACACGTCTACTATTAAATATGAAAGTAGGACGCATTGTACATTTTTTATTGCGATCGCTACCTTTTGTTTTTCCTTAATCAATATCGCTTTTCAATTAAGTGAATGTGGTACAGGAATTCAGAAAGGCCTTTAACTCTTATTGGTTTAACTTCATTTTGTATGACTTGGTAAAATTCCATTTATGTGATTACTATGTTTGTTGCCCGCGGCGTTGCCCGCGTGGTTGGTGGTCCCACGGGAACATTTTTCTTGAGAAAAAACTATCATATGTGTTAATCCAAGTTACCATCTATGTGCCTACTAAATTTCTTGATGATCGGTTCAGCGGGTATTGCGTGAAGGAGTAACAAACAAACATACAATATTTCGCATTTATAATATTAACAAGAATAAAATTACATTGTTAACTTTTAAATAATCATTTTTTTTCTGGGCCATCAAGTTTGTAGATAATTATATTATTAACACTAGCGTGAATATAACCAAGGGCGAAGCTTGGATTTGGTATAAAGGGTTGCAGACAAAGAAAATCCATGACTTTATTGTTTAAATCATGGTATTTATTTACTACTTGTTTTCTTAAACTCCCAGTCAATTTAATTTTTTTTATCATTTGGAGAGTTGAAGTACTATGCCAACGCTGTTCTGGGGGGTCCGCTGCCCCTCTGCTCTTACCCCGCTATGCCCATGATGTCAATTATGATACTGTTTACCCGCATCTTCGTTACCAAAATAGTTACGATTTTCGTATAAATTTTCATTGCCTTTATTAGTTCTTAGAGGGTCACGCTTGAGTTCTGGGTCAAACTATATGTATATCAAATTTCATCGACTTTGGTTTAGGAGTTTATTCGTAAAATAATAACACAAAATAAGACGGTAAATCAATCATAAATCCTTTCGCATTTATGGGTGGATTTACTTAATGTATGCAGAATACAAGCTACTTCATTTTTTACTAACCGACCCGTCAAACTTCGTTTTTTTTGACATTGACAGCTACTGCTTTCTCTGCTATTTTCCGGGTTTTTTATTTTCATGAGAACCTTATAGTAATGCCAATAAGGTTCGTATGTAGTGTACAGCTGTAAATATATGTCCTATGTCGTTGGTCGAGTGCCTAGCTGTACGCTAACTACATCGACCAACCGCGAGGCTCGAGTTCGATTCTCGACGGGGGCAGGTATTTGTGTGATGAACCTTTAGATGTCTGTATTTCCGGGTCTGAGTGTTTATTCAATTTATTCTGGTATCTATTTAACCCTAAATTACTAAACTATCCTACGAGTAACATTTTTACTAAGCATTCGTAAAAATACGATGTTGAAATGAAACAACATTATGCAATATAATCAAAAGTTTTATTGTTTTAGAAGTTCTATTATTATTCTTTGGGTTTAAGAGATAGTAACATTAAAATAAAAATAAAATAATTAACAACTTACTCTACTCAGTTAGAACACATGTTCATGTTATGCGCCCTACATATGGCTCTTTTGGATTTCATGCAAAACTTTGTTGTCATTTTTCTTGATTTCGATGGACAAAAGGCACTTAATTTTCTTAATTTGCTTATTTAAACATAATACACAAAATAAACTGAAATCTATATCAAATTATTGCAAATAAATGATAAAGCCAAGTAAAATTACTATATCCATCGACAGTGACGTAAACACTAAACATAGGTAAATTTTACGACACCTCTGCTGTATCTGAATGCACAAATGACCCATGACCATAATGATAGCATGTGGCACACTGTCCGAACATATGAGGAAGGTACTGGGAAGCGGGGGGCGCGGGAACGACGCGAACATTGTTTTTTCCGAAAATCGTTGTTTCGCCGTCGTAATTTTTACGATAGTTTAGTATTCTAGGGTATTTCTATGTACTAGTATCGTTGACTAACACCCATAACACAAGCATATAATTTGCTTTCTTTGGGGTTAAATTCAATTTATGTAACTTGTCCAGTGAAATATCGAAAACATTTCATTGAAAGCGTCATGAACAGGAACAAGAAGCGTGTTTTGTATTGACCATCTAATTTTACCTAATCACAAGTGGTGTATTGGGTGTCAAGAAGTAGTAGATTTTTTTTAAATATATTGGAAGCCAAACAAGCAGACTGATTTTTTGTGGCGAGAAATTCACGCCGCCTAGACACCAATGGTGCGTTGCCAAACTGAAGCCGGAATGTTAGGCCTCAAGCACAAATAAGTTTATCGGCTACTATTTAAATTGGCAACGCATCATCTACATTTTGTGTGCATTTTACTAACGTGCATTTCGTTCGTCAAACAGGTCAATGTAGAGTAAGTAGGTCAAATCTGAATACAACACTCAAAACTACAAAAGGTATATGACATGCTTTTGTGAAAGGGTGTAGGTAAGTACTTCGCTTTTTATTTGAACATGACTACGAAGAGAATAATTTGAGTATATATAAATAGATAAGTAGCTTAGGTATAACCTTCTTTCTTTAGTTTTTGGCATTCGCGTTAGCATTTTGCCATTAGTCAAGTAGAAATTTGCATCAAGTTAACCGATTTACCAAAATCGGGTTTCCATTATTCAAAATAAGTCACAAGTCGTCAATAAAAGTCATGTCAGGTCTTAAGTAAAGCGGTGGCCTCATTACTCAAGCTCATACAGCGACATT
>NJDD01001391.1:105979-116574 GCA_002245505.1 Calephelis nemesis | reverse complement strand
GGTATTTTGTAAACTGTCATGCATTTGATTTTTTTTTACTTGTGTTTTCTACTGCTTACAAAAGTAAAAACTTGAAACATCGCGTTATTACAAGAACGAGTTCTACCTTAGCACCAGTGTTTCTGAAACAGCTCGAAGGGTTGATGTTTATTGTGATCATATCATAAAAGAAAATTTTTTGGTGCAGCGTTTTAGTTCTTAGACGTACCTAACACAAACAAAATCATCCAATAGTTTAGTTAACAAAATCTTATTTTTCTAGCCTTTAACTTTTTTTAAGACACATCGACTTTCAAAAATCTATTTCAAATTCAAATAATTAAATATAACTGAAAAACCTCTTGTCGGATATTGGCAAAATAGATAATTGTCATTAGACATTGCAAAATTGACAGAAAATCACTTGCCCAAAAAATTGCAAAAAACCGACTTCAATTATTTCATTACCACGTCGCGAATGAATTTTTTTTACGATATTTTTTTATGAGACATTTTGCAATATTTAACAAAACTTTAAAGTTATCACAGAACCACCTCGAAATCATAACATGTCCTTTAAAAAAATACAGATAAATTCATGACCTCTCTCTTTATAGTCAGTTAAAAACCACCTTGAAAAATAATTGACCCTATAAAAAGTCCTGAGACAATAAAGAACAAAAGCGGAATAATTTTGACAGACGAATAGAGAGCAAATTAAAAAACAAATCACGTCCTGAAACATCTAACGCATCAAATTCGCTAAAAATAAATCTCACAGAGCCGGATTTTGAACGAAAAATACGAGCTCGTTAAATTTGTGCTAATGGGTTCTGTTATAGACTGAACCTTTCAGGTGATAAAATATTGACTGCCACTATACTGCTTTTAATATCCGCCTTAATGGATAGAGCTTAAAGCCTTAGTCTAGCAGTTCAACGTCGGATTTAACTTCTTGAGGTCCCGGGTTCAATTTCCGGGTGGGATGACATAAAAAAAATTTGGTTTCGTTCGTCTTGTCCCCTTGTTGTTGGTACCCTGGTTGTGCCTATGTCTGCCCCATCGGGGATATGGTCGTGAAGATACTTTTTTTAAAAACAGGTCATCACGTTCTGAAACATCTAACGCATTAAAATTATCGAAAAATAAATCTCACAGAGCCGGATTTTGAACGAAAAATACGAGCTCGTTAAATTAGTGCTAATGGGTTCTATTAAAGACTGAACCTTTCAGGTGATAAAATATTGATTGCCACTATACTGTGTAATATCCGCCTTAATGGATAAAGCCTAAATCGCCTTTGTGGTCTAGTGGTCGAACGTCAGGCTTAACTTGTTTAGGTCCCGGGTTCGAATCCCGGTCGGGCAACATAAAGAAAATTTGGTTTTTTCCAATCTTCTAATAAAAAAAACTATGCACGGGATTGGATATGTGCCCGGTTGACGATAGGCTTGCCACCTATCACATTGTGGGACTTAGTGTCCTCGGCTTGTTGGGTACCCTGGTTGTGCCTATGTCTACCCCATCAGAGATATGAGCGTGAAGATACTTTTTTAAAAAACAAATCAGGTTCTGAAACATCTAATGCATCAAATTCGCAAAAAGTAAATCTCACAGAGCCGGATTTTGAACGAAAAATACGAGCCGTTAAATTGGGCTAATGGGTTCTGTTATAGACTGAACCTTTCAGGTGATAAAATATTGACTGCCACTATACTGTTTATTATCCGCCTTAATGGATAAAGCCTCAAGCCTTGCTCTAGCAGTTCAACGTCGGACTTAACTTCTTGAAGTCCCGGGTTAAATTTTTGTTGTTGGGTACCCTGGTTGTGCCTATGTCTACCCCATCGGGGATATGAGCGTGAAGATACTTCTTGAGGTCCCGGGTTCGATTCCAGGATCGGGTCGGGCAATAAAAAAAAATAGAAATTGTATATTTTCAATATTCTAAAATAAAATAACGTTGCCCGGGATTGGACATGGGCCCGGTTGGCGATAGGATTGCCACCTATCACATTGTGGGACTTTGTGTCTTCCGCTAGTCGTGGGTGCTCTGGTTGTGCATCTGCCTACCGCTTCCTGAATTTGAGCGTGAAGATACTATTTAAACTTATAAATTTGTTTTGTGATATAATCCCTATCATAACGAAATTGGGCTAAATAACTTGTTTATGACTCAAATTTATTGTAACTTGTAATTACAAAAGTTGCAATGTGCAAAGAGAATTCCAGGTTTTATTGGCGCCATCGAGATAAAAATTGGTAGAAGTTTTTTTTTATAATTATTGAATTTCGTATTTGTTACGAGGAAAATTAGTCAATTTTGGTGGCATTTTGTACAATTATGTTCAGTGAAAGTGAGCAAATGAAATAATCATGAAGAAATTAGCGTATCGTGTATTTCCTCGTTGCCGCCAAATCTCAATATATGAGCTTAAGTAATAAAGCCACCGCTTATTGATAAATTATTTACTAAAAAATCCCGATTTTGATGAAAGTTTTTACTTGGCTAATGGCAAAATATTAACGTGAATGCCAAAACATAAATAAAGAATAGAAAGAAAGAGAATTTTAGAAACACAAATCCTACTAATTGTAATGCAGGGGCACAACCAAGGCACCTACAACTAGTCGCAGACACTCAGTCCCACAATTTGATAAGTGGCAAGCCTATTAACCGGGAACATAATATAGCCAATCCCTGGCAACGTTATTTTAATTAGAAAATTGGAAATATACATTTCCTTATTATTGTTTTTGTTACCTGACCAGGCGATCGAACCCGGGACTGACCGCTAGACCACAGAGGTGAGGCCAATTTCTATCATACCACCAAACGTTCCACAGGAATCTTCGCTCTATCTGTTGGTAAAAACAATGTGATAATCCGTTAAGTGTTTTAGATTATCACGAATAAGAAGACAAACTTATCCCGCTTTTGAAGCAGGATACAAAAATGTGTACCACTGAATGAGGTTGGGATATCGCATCACTTAAATACACCGACTTTCCTAGTTGTAGCACGGCAATACCGAGCAATTACTACAGTAATCGGTATTATTTTATTATTTTTCAAGCCAAACATTCTCCAAAAGCGAGATGGCTTATTTTGCCCGCCGACCTCCTTGCGAACTTGCGGCCCGTGAATGTCTTGAAAATAAGTTATAAATATATCAAAATAAATGCATGAATGGTCCACGGTTGACCGTATAATATACGGTGTAGATTGAGCCTTAAAAACGCGATTCTCTCCGCCCATTTCCCTTTTTTTATGGGACGTGGCAAATAACGCGTTGGTATATTTGGCTTCTAGGGTAAATATTACAAGCGTGGCCCACCTTTAGTTTATTTTGCCACCTGCCGCCTTGTAACCCTTGCCTTACCTTACAACAGCTGAACCTATTTGACTAAAAATTGATAAGAAGGTAACTTAAAACCAGGAGACGGACAAAGAATACCATTTATCCTGTTTCGACTGCGAGAAAATTAGAAAACAAAAAACATTTTAATTTTTCCCATGCAAAGTGAACGAGTGAAACAAAGTTCGCCAGAACAGCTAGTAGGTAATATATTCCAAAATTAAATTCACTAATAACACGGTGACAATCTGTATCTTGTATCTCTTCTACCGATAACAAGATAAAAGATAATAAATTAATTAAACGTTCTCTAGTTCCAATACAAAGCTCTTCAGTTTAGTTTCAATGATATTTGATTTGAGTGAACGATTAAGACATGCTTAAGACAGCAGATAACGAATGTCACGTGGCTGAAGGTAGATTGCCGAAATAAGACATATGCGGGAGTATTGTAGACAAGGTATGATGTATAACTGTGATTACGATAGGTATAAAACTTGAACAGTATATTGTTTTGGAATACATACTAGTATAAAGTTAGAAGAGTATTTGTTTGTCTGTGCTTTTACACATCAAAAACAGCGGTTTTATCATATATTTTCTATGTTTGCAGAAAATTATGCTGGAAATTATACTTTATAAAAGAAAGCGGTGAAAAATCTAGTTCGATATAATGGAACGACAAAAATAGTCAGATTTCCTGAAGGTACGAAATATGCGACAGCTATACATAACAAATACATAAATATCCCTGGACAAGTCACACAAATTGCATCTAACCCCAAAGTAAGTAAATTATATGCTTGTGTTTTTGGTGTAAGGTCACGTTTCTAATATATAGAAATACTTAAATGTAAACTAGAATACATTGAATAAACTCGACCAATGAGGCGGTAATTGCGTTAATATAGTAATCGTATGATACCAGCTGGTGTGATAAGCCTTTTAAGTAGGTATTTAGGTTAAAATAAGTATCTTCAGGCTAGCATATTTAAACCCGTAGGCAGAGGTACAGAGACAAACACAGACCACAAATTAGCACATCATTCTATATATTCCCCAATCATCATTTCTAAACGCTTTTCTATAAAAAAATATTTATCAAAATATACCTATATACAGGGTTACTTTGAAATGACCTGACAAATTTTAATATAAGAGGGTAAAGGCGTAAATGGTAATGGTGTTTTAAATATTTTTACCAAATTTAACATTCACTTTTATGAAAAAGTTCATTCAAAATAGTCCGCAAAAATGCTTCAGTTGTTTTGACGCTTTGTGCTAGGTACGAACCTAGAACGAGTCATGACGTCACCAGCCTGCAAATGCCACTGTGCTCGGTGGGAACCAATTTAATGTTTCGTTTGTATTATAATATATATAACGCATGTTGTATTTTGCATCGGTTAAAAAAATTTTTTTTGTTAATTTTTAAGTTTTTTCAAAGACCGAAAGTGCTATCGATTCGGAACCTTTTTTCATAATAATTTGGCTGATACTTAAGACTTCACCCAGTATTATATTATTATTATATTACCCAGTAATATTCGCAAATCAAATAACGAATTAGTGTTTGATTTGATATTTAAAATTTAATTAAAGTTGTCTCTCGTTTCGACACGTCGATCCGAAAGTGAGAAATTTATTGGTAAGTACAAAATTTAATTTTCATCACAGAGGTTTGAAAATACGTTTATAATTATTAACACTCTCCACCGCTACCAAATGTTATCTTGCAAACGTTCTATTATTGATTTAAACAATGTTTGAACTAGATTCGTATCAATTGGTAGATTTTGTATTTACGAAAAAGAGATCCTTTTTCAACCGAAGAAAAAAGGAGGAGGTTCTCAATTCGACCCGTATGTTTTTTTTTGTATGTATGTTACTCGATTATTCCGGTGTTTGTGGACGGATTTTCAAAATTGTTTTTTTAAGTGAAAGCCTATACTCCCGCGGTGGTCCCATTATAATTTGGTCCAGGTCTTCATTAGCAATCGTAAGAAAACCACATAAAATATGTTCCTAATTTGAAGTCGGTTTTTTGCAGTTTTACTGCGTTTAAATTATTAGTCATTATTTTTTTTATGAAATATTGGTATCACAAAACTTGAATGTTGAAATATTTGCCACCATCGGGAATCAAACTAATCAATCGTCATTATAATCAAGCTAATCAACTGATGAATTCATGCAAAATTTCATATGGGTATGATTTTAAATATTTGCATTTCAAATTTCATTAAAATCTTTTCAGCGATTTAGCCGTGAAAGAGGAACAGACAGACAGACTTTCAAATTTATAATTTTACTATGGAGTACGGATTACCTCAATAGCAATATTAAATAAAAGGCTCACTATTTAGATTCTAATAAGTTACTTCACAATTATAATGCTACTGTTACATTATGTGTAGTTGGGTTTTTGTATTAAATAATACGCTTCTCCCAAAATATCTTCACGAATCCGGTCTTATAATCCAAATATTCCCTTTTCTCGGATCCGATATAATAAAACTTTTACGTCAAACACAAATATAGTTGGCTCGCGGATAAAAATGCATATTATTTTAATAACAAAGAATATGAAGCGCATTTCTATTCCCGAAGTAAAATTGTATGGAACAAGCGAATTCCGTTTCTTAACAATAGAGGTTTGTTTACGAAAAGAAGGCGTATTTAATAAAACGTAAATTGTTTTTAGATATTCCTATTTTTAAACAAAGAAACACTTGTACTGTTTTACATATCACATAAAATATATTACTATAAGTAGTTTAAGTTTTTAGCCCTGATGATGCTGTATAAGCGAAACCGGTAGGCTATTTACAAAGTAAAATATTATAAGTGATACGTGAAACAGTACAAGTGTTTCTTTGTTTAAAAATAGGAATATTTGGAAGTTTTACCAAGCGCCGACGATGGAAACTATCAATCATTTTAGATATTCCGTTGAAAATTTTATTTTAAAGACTGTTTTTACGAAAGATTTTTACATGGCTGCAAATGAAAGCAGGCATTTCGCATGTTTAAGAGGTGGATGGCAAACAAAGACACGGTTCTCCTGATGGAAAAGACTAGGAAAAAAAAACATGGCGAAAAACCTATAAAAATCACACATCCACCGTATTGGTCCAGGTTTGCTGTGTTGAGTAGACTGTTTGCCTATCTGGCAGGCAGCTAGTAAGAAGCAAGTCTTGGTAAATATAGGTCAGTACCAACAAGACCATCGGTAGTAGAGTGCTGTGCAGTAACTCTCCCTGTTAAGAATCCACTGCTTTACCGACTCCTAACGCTATGATGACTCTGTTATGTCCTGGTCCGAAAGGTAAAGTAGCTGGTAGACTTGCACAATAGACCTAACCTCCCGACCACAGAACAACGAAACACCTGTAACATCTATGGGGTCTGTAGGGCATGGTTGTCTCTTACCATCAGGAGACCCGGGTGCTTGTTCGCTGACCAATCACATAAAAAATGTATATTATTACTGAGGAACTAAGCCAAATATGCAAGACTACCAGCTAGTATAGACTCCGAAATGGAGAATCAAATTTACAAGACTGTCATGGCGATAGGAATAGGTAAGTTGGTGGATCCTTACAAGGGCAAGTTGTTAATGATAACCAGTAACCCATAATCCACCTAGGGCCACCTTCGACCGAACATACTTAATCTGCGGAAAGACAACGCCCGCCAAAATCTATTTATATAATGGGAAAAACGAAACAGAAAGTCTAATAGTCCATATGGGCACCATCGCAGACGGAGAGATAGTAATATAATCTAAAATAGATATAATCTATAATAGATATATAATATGTAAGTATCTTCAAAGCTAAATCCCTAAAGAGGTAGGTGTTTTATATAAGCAATCAGCGAACAAACACACAGGTCTCCATTAAAGATATAGGTGGCTTGGATGTAATAGACGTGTCGCTGTCCTATGGGCGGGATGTTAGGCCTATCGTACGAGTCTGTCGGCTACCCTAACCTCCAGACCGGAACATGACAGTCGATATAGCAGCAGGAATAGGTAAGGCGATGGATCCATACCTGGGCATGTTGCTGCACAGCATAATTAATAATGACCTTTGAAACCTATGGTCGCATCTACCGATCTACCTGGCAGAGAGACAGGCCTATTTTACTCAGCGAACCCGGAAAAACTCGGAGAATAGGTACGACCATGGCATCCACAATTATCTGAAGGTACTTAATCCCGACAACATATAGGTGAAAAACCTACCGCCAAAACCAGGATACTTATCAGGATATAACTTTTTTAGAAAATAGAAAAAAAAACACCTATTTATTTTGTCCAATTCGGTAATAGAATCCGATAATTTATGTAATCAACCCAAACAAAGAATAACTAGACCACGGAAGCGCCTAAATTACGTTTAGAAATGCAGTTTAGCAGTGAAAATGTCGAAAATATTCAAATTTTGTATAATTAGTACTTCGTTTTTATTTTCCTCAATTAAGCCACAGCCTGTCAAAACATGTTCATAAAAGATTGTAATACTGGTGTTATGCTGCAGGATTTCCACGGCCTTCACGCCACTGGTGCAATGCGGTTAGATATCACGCTAGCCTTTATATTGCAATCTGAAACATTCACATTCACCTTGAGGCGTCAGGTTCTAAGGTTTGCGAGCTTTATGCCATATCCGGTATTTCACAAATGTCACTGTGTAAAAGCATAATGGCGCCACCACACAACCGATTTAACTTTTTATAATGCGATATCAATCTCTAGCAAACATTTTATTTGTTTTCATACTATTTTTATTTCTTTTATACGCTTTGTGCGTGATGACAGCGCCTTTTTTAGATCTGTCAAATATGCAAATAGCGTGAAATTGCGCGTAAAATTTTTGGACTAATTTTACATTCGCCAAATAGTGTAGAGTCTTCACACATGGCTATTTAATATTTGACAAATGCAACCCTCATATTTATATTTATAAATGAAGAAACATTTGTACCGTTTACGCATTTCACAAAATTTATTATTTTGTAAATAGCCTACCGGTTTCGCTTATAACAGCATCATCAGAGCTAAAACTTAAACTACTGAAAAATATTTTTAATATAATAATAATAATAATTCTTTATTGTACACAGGTGAAATAACACAAAAGAAATAGCAGTTTTAGGAAAAA
This sequence comes from Calephelis nemesis, assembly GCA_002245505.1. Classification (NCBI taxonomy): domain Eukaryota; kingdom Metazoa; phylum Arthropoda; class Insecta; order Lepidoptera; family Riodinidae; genus Calephelis; species Calephelis nemesis. The sequence goes on along the minus strand of NJDD01001391.1, from coordinate 108,068 downwards.
ATGTACAATAGGCGAGCTTATCTCGTGAAGAGATCTCTTACAGCTAACCCTAGATAGAAAATTTGAACATTTTTAATATATGTTTAAATTTCAATTTTAAATTTTAAGTTTCAGCCTTAATGATGCTATTATAAGCGAAACTGGTAGGCTATTTTTAAAATAATCAATTATAGGTAATGCGTAAACAGTATAAGTGTTTTTTCATTTGAAAATTTGGAAGTTTTACCAAGCGCCGACGTTGGAAAACATCAAATACAACCCTCATAAGTGTAGGGTATATTTGCCATACTTTTTATCTTATTTATCTATTTGGGAAATATGGATTACCGAAAGTCTGTCGGTTTTTTAAATTCAAAGGAGACAATAAACCATAGACAATTCGATACTGACCACACACTTTTTTACGCATAGCATTTATTAGTAACATGTGCTCAAAATTTAGCTGCAAGTTTAAAGTCCATTGCTATAAACGTAGTCTTTAATTTGAATACAACATAAATAACAGAATGCCTCATTGGTCTTACAGCTAGCGTGCACGCTAAACTCCACCGACTAACCGCGAGGCTCGGGTTCGATTCCTGAAGGGGCAGACATTTGTGTGATAAACATTTATATGTCTACATTGCGGGTCGGGGTGTTTATTGAATTTATTCCGGTATCTATTTACGTATCTCTATGTATGTACTAGTGGTCGCCCGTTGGTCGAAATTTGATATCTTGTTGATAAGAACGCCATCTTCGTTTCTCAAGACCAACTACTTTGTTTCCAAACTTTTTAGTGCGCCATCTGTGATCTTGTATCATTATCATCAATATATTTATTTATGTGTGACCAATGCATGTTAGTGTGGGTAATGTTTTATTTATTGATTTAATGTATATTATATAAACATTATTATTAAAAAATATTAGCGTTTTGCACTTTTCCTACACGTAAACTATAAGTGTGCCAAATCGTTTGCTCCTGCATCCACACAATTTTCGTAAAAATTTATTCATGACTTAATGCCAAAGTTTTTACATCAAGTCATGAATAAAACTATTTTTTGTTTACGTAAGTTTTGCGCAATTAAAATTTGTTTAATGTATACTATTGAGTTAACATATTTTAGATTCTTAAATATTATTTTACATAATATTATGTTAACAATAAAGAAGAATTATAAAAAAATATAATATCACTAAATTATTATAGGAATAGAGTTTACTATATTTATTTTATAAGTTCATGTAATTAAAAATTAAGCAAAAAACTGTTTCGATCTTAATGCAAAATTATATCTATACTAACATATTATATTTATATATTTTATATATCATTAATACATAAAAATAACTTCCCATTCTGAAAATGGGAAATTGTTTTTCCCATTTAAACTTTAAGTAGCTGCTAATGTCTAGTTGTACGAAGTTTGCCGGATCGGCTAGTATTAACAAAAAAAAAACACTTCTTAAACCATTGCTAAGGTTTTTTAATAACTTATTATATTTACAGTTTGATATTACTTTAAAGCACTTAAACTTTATGCTAGGATATAAAAAGTTCCGTATTTTAATTAGCACTCTAATGAAAAGTTCCAGAGTAACAGTAATATCGAAAAAAGTCGAGAACTTTATTTAATCCCAATGGTACAACTTTAGGACAACGCAAGCAATTTTGAGCTTACTTTTTTCACAAGTGATATCACTGTATTTATAGAATTATAAATTAAAAATCTTATGTCACGATGTATGTTGCCAATAAACTCCAAAACTACTAAAGCGATTTCCATAAAATTTATACACTGTATGCAGTTTAACCTAACATAAAAGATAGGATAGCTCACATCACAATTTATCGCTGGAAGTCGCTGGTAACAGCTAGTAGAATTATAAATATAGTGTTACAGTAAACTGTCATTTTCAAGTTAGTAGTTTCGTAAAAGATTGCAAGATTAGATAACTCTGTCTGGAACAAGACCATTGGTGGTATAGTACTGTTCAGCAACTAGGGGAATGGTATGTTAATTGTTACTGTTCGTTGTGAGTTCCGAATCTGGTTTAATACTGACGTAGGTGACCCAACATCAAACCGTGGCGCCACACGTCA
>NJDD01001391.1:45544-67777 GCA_002245505.1 Calephelis nemesis | reverse complement strand
AATGGACATGCAATATACATTATTTTTATAAATATTAAGTTTTTGATTAGGCACATGTAGTTTCTTACTATTTCTGAAGTGTGTAATTCTTAACACTTCAGCATTTGTTTGAAACAAATGATGATGTTTATTTACAAATAAACATACAGCCAAGATATATAAGCATGGTAAAGGTAAAATTTTGAGCGACTTAAACAGTGGTTTGCATGAATGTAACTGATTAACTCCACATATCGCCCGTATACACTTCTTTTGTACTCTAAATATTCTAATTAAGTCTACAGAATTTCCCAAAATGGCAAAAATGGCAAATTTCCCATATTGCAAAATGGAAGAAACATATCCATGATAAGCTAAGAGAGATGCATTCAGACCCGCTACTTCGCTACTTCTCTTATTCTTCTTAATACATATACAACCCTATCAATTTTATTACAAAGTGAATCAATATGTGATTTCCAATTGCAAAATTTATCGATTTTTATACCTAGGAAGTTAGCAAAATCTACGTTATCTATAATAGTATTATTGAAAATAACATCTATTTTCTTAGTTTCTCTATAATGAGTTTGAAATTCGACTAATTTTGTTGTTGTTAGATTTAATTTAAGATTATTCTCATTTCACCAATCTGCTTCTTCGTTTAAAGTTTCAGTTGTTTCTGTGACTAGATTATTTCTGTTTTCACACTTGATGAGAAGAGTTGTATCATCAGCAAATAAGAAAGAATCATGCCTGATAGCATCAGGCAGATCATTTATGTAAATTAAAAAAAGTAATGGTCCTAAAATGCTACCTTGTGGCACACCGCAGTCATTAACGAGATAGTTTGAAGTATAGACTTTTTGCGGTTTCCACTTATTTTTGAAATCTCAACACACTGCTTCCTATTTTCTAAATACCTAGCTTTTAAACCAATCTAATGTTTTACCTCTAATGCCATATCTCTCAAGTTTTGTTAACAATATTTTATGTGAAACAAAGTCAAATGCTTTGCTCATATCTAAAAATACAGAAAGTGGATGCTTTCTATTATTTAGACATTCAGTTACCTTTTGTATTAAGTCATAAAATGCATATAATGTAGATCTGCCTTTTCTAAATCCATACTGATTATTTTTTAATAAGTTGAAATGGAGTAAATAGTTGGAAATTTTTTCATATATTATTTTTTCAAAAATCTTAGAAATGGAATTAACGTTTTAGGTCCTTTGGTGTTTCTAGGCGACGTGAATTTCTTGCCATCAGAAAGTCCATCTGCTTGTTTGCCTTCCAATATTATAAAAAAAATCATAATATTAAAATGTGATTTTCGGCTGTAACATGAACTAATTTTGTAAGAACTGTGTATCTAAAGGACATAATATTTAACCAAGTTAACTGAAAAGATCCTTTCTTTCCCATTAACGCTTCCGTTAAAAATTTTGCTACAGGACTTGAATCCTCAGTAGCAAAAATGGAGTCGGCTCGCGACGAAAGGTACCCTTTGTTTGAAATCCAGTCTGGGCAAAAGTTTTTCGTTCTTCAAAAATTCATAGAAATTTAACCGAAGAACAGGGTAAGTGATAAAATGAAAAAAAACGTTGGATAGACTTCATTACATGCGCGGATCTTTATGGAGATTTTATGTATGATGGAGGTGTTTGTCGGTGGTTCAAGGACACCTTGAGACTTCATTATGAGACGCATCCGAGTATATCCCGAAATACCTTCTTGAACTCCCTTACTGTACATAAAATAAGTGATAAACTAAAATTCGTTCGATTCACAAGCGAGTGACTGAAGCAGCAGTTTGTGGATTTACCGCCTTACTCATTACTGCCGCTATAAATACTCTGTCATGTTCCGGTCCGAAGATTAGGGTAGCTGGTAATTGAACAATTGACCTAAAATCCCTGTTACATGAACAAATAAATAAAATGTCAATAAAAATACATAAAGTGCTGTGATTTAAATTTTAAAGTGTATACAAATAATTTCTTTAAATTTAATTAAATATTTGCACACCACATTGTGGTTAAATATGTTGTATTCTTAAATATATTTGTGACAACTTTTACACACATATTTTGCAAATAAATAATTTTCGTTTTCATTTCCAATGATTTAAAAATCTTTACGTAAATAAAAATAATAAGAAAGAGTGTTATTAAAATTTTAAATTATTTTAAGATTTCTTTTTGGTTTATATTATAATGAAGAGGCTATTAAAATGTCTTTTTTAAGATAATTTTAACTCTTTATTAGTATGTTATGTTTATTTATATTTGTGTTGGTTTTTGCATATTTTCAAAGGACGCGAAACAAATCCGCCCTAAATCCAACAAGCATAAAATTTATGCAGTGGTTTGGAGGATAATTTGGCCTGTAAATTTGCTTTTACTCGAGGTTGTTGCCCTGCCTCAGATTGGAAACGCACCATTAACACCTTTGTCTTTTCTAGGCGGCGTGAATTTCTTACCATCAGGACATCCGTCTGCTTGTTTGCGTTCCAATATCATAAAAGGAAAAAAAAATGTTGTTTTTGTAAAATTTCTCAATATCAATATTTAACAGACACTAATTTAAATGAACTAGTGGTCGCCCTTTGGTCAAAACTCGACCATAATAAATTTTAATGTCTTGTTGATAAGAACGCCATCTTCATTTCTCAAGACCAACTACTTTTTTTCCAAACTTTTTAGTGCGCCATCTGTGATCTTTTATCGTTATCATCAGTATATTTGTTTGTGTGTATCAAATGCATGGTAGTGTGGGTAATGATTTATTCATTGATTTAATGTACTTTATAAGCATGAGTATTGAAAAATATAAGTGTTCTGTACTTTTCCTACACATAAACTATAAGTTTGACAAATTTTGTGCTCCTGCGTCCGCGCAATTTTCGTAAAAAGGGGTCCAAAATTTTGGCATCACGTATTAATATATAGATTTTAAAAAGCATCACGTATTTCAAGCATTGTAGTGTTTGTTATTTCCAGGGCAAACTTTGTGAGGAAAGTGGTCCATCTCCTTTACATAACAAATACCGCAAATTTGCCATCTAAAATTTATATCCCTATGATACAGTTAACATAATGGGTTCTTACATTAATCATCTTTAAGATGTTCACTCCAACACAACACTAGTTTTGGTACAGAGTGTATTATGCTGAGACACTAATGCGATAAAGTTTGCAATTTCCTCTCCATTATGTTACTTCACCGAGGGTATGTGTTTCTTACTATCCTTGTATTTGTCTGAATACAATGTTTTGACTTCGTATTTTCTTAGGTGATTATATTTTTGGAACGAATTTCCGTATCGTACGTTATGATAGAGGTCTAGACGGAAAAAATTCTCACGAAAAGTTGTAACGACACTTTTTGTTATAGTAAGCTATTGTAAGCTGTGTGGCGTGCGCATATTTCTCTATCTGTCGTTTTCTCTCTCTTATAAAAAGCAAGCCAGATATTTTCGTTTCTATTTCGCATTGAACAGTGTGGTGTCGCGACGATTATTTTCGTAAAGTGTATACAGGTTTTTTGTATATAATAATAAAAAAAAAATATTAATAATAATGGAACTTCGTTCCATCCGGGTGTCCCTTGACACCTCTCAACTTTTTTTATTAAATATCTTCATTCATATTCAATTTCGATTCAACGTAACTGAGTTTTTTTTAATACTCGTTGCTCCGGCGAAATTAGTTTTACCCGTCCAGTTTATAACGGAAAAATAAATGTTGTTTCTTCGCCTTTTATTGCCTCTTTGGTCTAGTATCCTTTGTCCATCTCCTGGATTAAAGCTCCCTCCCTCTTCTTCAGTCAGATCGGTTAAGCCGTTTTTGTGTTATAAGGAGTGTAACTAACTCGACTTTCTTTTGTAAATAGATATGTGCCCGTCCCGGCTAGTTTTAAAGATTTAAGCATACAAAGGGACGTAAGGACAGGGGAAGCGACTTTGTTTTATACCATGTATAAATAACAATACGATAAAATCAATTAAGCATTATTAAAAATCCTTCCATTAAGAATGAACTAGCAATTACCTGCATAAAAAAAATACATGTGACACACAAAAGGTCTTGCCGCCAATTCATCGCCATTCTAAAATAGATGCTTGTGTTTAAGAGTATTTTATGTAAACACAAAATAACTTGTACGCATCACAATCAGGACTGCTATAATGTTCATCAAATTTAATAAGTCTTTTTCTTTTCTTTTTATGTTATAGGAAGGCAAACAAGCAGACGGATTTCCTGATGGTAAGAAATTCACGCCGCCTAGAGACACCAAAGATGGTAATAGTGCGTTGCTAACCTGAGGTCTGGATGTTAGGCCTCGAGCAAAAGTAAGTTTACCGGCTACCTTACCCTCCGAACCGGAACACGTCATGACGTTATGGCGGCAGGAATAGCTAAGGCGGTGGTACCAATCCGGGCGAGTCGTTGCGAAACTCTACCACCTAGTCAGATGTCACGGTGTTAGTGATGATAAGCCTATGCTCGCCTTTTACGAGCTGCCTGGCAAGAAAGGCAGATGGTCTATTCTGCAAAGGAGCCCGGACCAACACGGGGAAAAAACTAACAATTATCTATTGATTTAACGTTACTTAGAAACTAACTCAAAGTTAATACTCAACCCAGAATCGTGGCCACTTCCACTATTCTTAGGGCCACTTGCACATTCCCGGGTTACATTTAATATTGAGTTAAACTGTCAAACATAAGGTAATTTATCCCCAGTTAGGCTCCAACTCAGTGTTAAATATTTAACCAAGGAAAGTGCAAGTGTCCCTTAGTGTATTACGAAATAAGTTTCAATTAAACACTGTCCCGAAAAAGTTACTTCGGTATTTTTTTGACATAAACTAGTTGACGGGTAATAAGTTACTAAACACATTAAAATAATAATCATAAAATTAAAATGTTTAGTAACTCCGACAAAAAAAAACATTACGGATACGGTAGCTAAGAACCTTCACGATCTAGTACTTACACTGCCTATCCCGTAAGAGACTTGGCGTGAAGATATACAATCTCGTCAGCTCTAGAAACCACTTAAAATGGTCTATTCGTTTAGAAAATATAATGCCACAGGCAAAGACACGTGAAACTTTTAACACTCCTCGTTTTCTACCAAGGTTAATTAAACGAGAAAAGAGGCCGACTAAAGGAAAATAGAAATCATCAAAACAGGTTCTTGTGAAAATGATGTCGAAGAATATGTGAAGAGGTAATAAAAGGTAAGTGAGTCCCCCTTTTCCTCATTTCGTTGGCTCCAAACGTGTGGAAAATTCAACTAGTCAGGTTCATTATTCCAGAAAGAGTCGGTTTACTTACGTCTGTTAGTTTTTTATATAAACCCTTTACGTTAAGAGATATCTAACTACGGTCATTCATCACAAATAGTTATCACAAAACATATTTTGATAAACTCTTAGCAATGTATTTGATGCTTTGATATTTTCTGGCGCTTGGTAAAACTTCCAAATATTAAAATCTTTAAATGAAGAAACACTTAACATAAACCCTGAAAAACAGTGCAAGTGTTTTTTTCATTTGAAGATCTGAATCTAAGCAATGCCTCGTTACTTCTTATTAAACTAAGAATAGATATATTTAAGGATTAAAATTTAATACAGGAACCGGGAGTAAGGCTGACATGATTATAAAGTATTTTATGTTGTAACATAGCCAACAAGCACACGGCTTTCCTGATGGTATCTCTGTGGTCTAGCGATCCGGCGTTGGACTTGACTTCTTGAGGCTTTGATCCCCGAGTAGGGCAATGAAAAAAAAAAGAAAACGTGTTTTCAAGTTTCTTTTAAAAGCAACGATGCACAGGATTGGCTATGTGTCCCGTAGGCGACAGGCTTGCTATATATTACATTGTGGGACTTAGTGTCTTCTGGTTGTATCTCTGCATAACTCTGAGGATATGGGCATGAATATACTTTTTTCTCCTGATAGTAAGAGATGACCGTGGCATATACACACCATAAATATAATAGGTGTGCACGTATGTGCCCTGTTTTGTAGCTGGGGTATAAGGCAATTTATTGCACAAGTCTACCGGGTAGCCAGTACTCTCAGTACCGAAACATGACACAGTCCTTACGGCGCGGCAGGAATATTTAAGGCGGTGGATCCCTGAACGACTTAGATATATACGTAAAATCAAATAAATATATATACTCTTTTTTAAGGTAAAAAAGCTTGTACTTTTCCACTATTTATAGTATATTATACTACAAGTACAAACGTTTGCCTTAAAAAAGAGTGTATACAATGTGATTCCATCAAGTGCCGAAAATAACAAGTATACCGCAAGTAGGACCGCAAGAACAAAGAGGCGAGAAAAATAAATACCAAAATTAAATACCTAATAGAACGTAAAAACTGATCCCCTAAAAAAATTTAAGACAACACGTCCATGCCCTTATATGTACATTTTCATAGGTACATCAAACTGAAAAAACTTATTTATTACATCCCTTAGGACTGAAGCAGAAAGTTGGATTTCGCTTGGTTTAATATATTTTTCCGAGTTACCTTCAAAATATAGACCGCAAACCACCTTTCAGTGTTAGTTTAACATTGGATATTTATATTTCGTGACTTTTATTTAGTAGGCCTAGCACGAATACTACATGATATCGAAAAATCGAATCGAATTACTCGAAAGACATTTACATATTGTGACATTGACTAGATAGTAAACTCTAGTAAGTTGCGACTGGAATCACTGTTTAAAAAATCACGAAATGGTAGGTGTGACATAAATTAGTTGAATTCGAGGGTAACAAATGTCTGAATTAAAGCACCTGTCAACCACAATCACAAGATTAAAAAAAAGTAAAAAGTGTTCTCACGCCCATGTCCCGAAGACGAAGGCAGAGGGGCAACCATAGCACCCACGACTATCCAAAGATACGTGTTCTTAATATGATCGATGGCAAGCCTATCGCCAACCCGGCACATACCCAATCCCGGGCAACATTATTTTTAAATCTAAATAAAATTATTTAATTTGCAATTTTCCGCCAGAAAATATGTATACGTATTATGGCGTAACAAAACAGACAAAATAGTGCGCTAAGAATGAATTGGACTTACCGGAAGCTAAAACTCCCAAATATATCCAGCTCCACACAATACACACCACTAAACTGTTTAATTCGCACCAACAATACACATACTACTAAAAACTCAACGTACGTTTCGCTTCGTAACCGAAGCATCATCAGGAGAAATCGACTGCACTCCACGAAGGTCGAGCAGATACTAGCGCGCGCGCATGCGACTCGCTCTACTTATAGGATTTCGCGAGTTCGCGTGCGGGTGTGCTTTAATGAGTACGCGTGGTGGGGGTAGCACCGTTGTTGTTAAACATGTGTAGCACGGGTGAATTTGTCAAATTTGTTTGTTCGTTTAACAGTGTAATTGAGTCTTCGTTATTACAGTTAATAATTTCTAATTGTTCTAGTACATTTAATTTTAATCCTTTATTGCAAGTATGGACTAATTCGAAAGTATGATCTGCTGCCAACGTATGCCCAGTGTCTATAAGATGTTTTGCAAAATGCGATTTATCTGGATGAATGTTTTTGAAAAAAAATTTAGCGCACTATTTTGTCTGTTTTGTTACGCCATAATACGTATACACATTTTTTGGCGGAAAATTGCAAATTAAATAATTTTATTTAGATTTAAGTATGGATTTCCGCAAAGTAACGCCTTCTTCTATCAATATTATTTTTATTACAATTCCAAGATTCTAGGCTGCTTGACCACAAAGGCAAATTTGTTTAATATTATTTAAATGAACGCGAAACTAAAATTATAATAATGAACGATTGAAATAAAATATCGTTGGCACTCGATAAAACTTCATTGTTAACATTTTTTCAAACACTCACCATAACATACAAATTTATTAAAACAGAATCATAAGGGCTATTGTAATAAAAATATTTAGTTAGTATAATAGGTGCTAAAGTATTTAATTAATCATTTACTTGTGTTTGTTATTTTGAAGTAGGTGGTTCGTTATCATCATATTATGTGATTACATTTTTGAAATCAAGATACATAGTACCAAAACTCAATAAATAAACGCGATGTTGTTTACAATAAATTTAAACCCTTTAAATAAGGTAATTTTATAACAGATTAAAATTAAGAATTACTAAAATTAAAAATTGAGAAGAACAATTTCCCCCGTGTTGGTCCGGGCTCTTTTGCAGAAAAGACCATCTGCTTTTCTTGCCAGGCAGCACGTAAAAGGCGAGCATAGGCTTATCATCACTAACACCGTGACATCTGACTAGGTGGTAGAGTTTCGCAGCGACTCGCCCGGATTGGTACCACCGCCTTACCTATTCCTGCCACCATAACGTCATGACGTGTTCCGGTTCGGAGGTAAGGTAGCCGGTAAACTTACTTTTGGTCGAGGCCTAACATCCTGACCTCAGGTTGGCAACGCACCATTACTATCTTTGGTGTCTCTAGGCGGCGTGAATTTCTTAGCATCAGGAAATCCGTCTGCTTGTTTGCCTTCCTATAATATAAAAAAAAAATTAATGGCAAAAAACATTCCTACCCCATTATTACTAAAAACTAACAAAATAAAAAACGACAAGAAATAAAAAAAAATAAAAACGACAAAAATATCTAATATCAATTAAAATGAGTTAAAAAATACATTTTGAATTAATTGTCAAAATTACTAATATTTTTTTATATATCAAAAATATTTAATCAAGGAGAGCTACTCATTTCCGTTTCGTAATTCAATAATTTGAAACCATTTCTTCTTTTATACATTTCCAATGCTTCTAACGCAACAAGCCTTTTTCCTTTAATACAGACATGTAATATTTCCTTATTTTTATTTGGTAAAAGGTGCTCTACAAAAGTTGATTCACTCGGACTTCTCCTGAATATTTGATTTTTGATGTTCTTCAATTCTTGCTGAAAAAGGCCTACCTGTTTGATATATTTGTATGTAACATCACAATCCTTGCATTTCAACTTACACAACCTTCTTTTGTTATTAGTTTTACTTTTTTTTATGATATTGGAAGGCAAACAAGCAGACGGATTTCGTGGTAGTAAGAAATTCACGCCGCCTAGACACCAAAGGTGGTAATGGTGCGTTGCCAACCTAAGGCCGGAATATTAGGCCTCGAGCAAAAGTAAGTTTACCGGCTGCCTTGCCCTCCAAACCGGAATACATCATGACGTTATGGCGGCAGGAATAAGTAAGGCGGTGGTACCAATCCGGGCGAGTCGCTGCTAAACTCTACCACCTATTCAGATGTTACAGTGTTAGTGACGGTGAGCCTACGCTTGCCTTTTACGAGCTGCCTGTCTAGGAAGGCAGATGGTATATTCTACAGAGAAGCCCGGACCAACACGGGGAAAATTTGTTAATCGTTGTATTTATGTTTTAGAGATTCTGTTGTACATAACGTTGGTCTGCAGTATTTTGGAAGGTGTGCGATGTACATGAAATATGACCAAGGAATACCAATATGCCTTATTCTGTCTCTCAGAAAGTTATTGTTGTATAATTTGTATGAAACCCTTGCATTAGATTTCAATCTTTTTTTAAAGGAGTTGAAAACGTTAAAAGAGTTTCAAAAGGTTTCTGAACCGATTTACGGAATTCTTTTTTTTTTATGCTTAATAGTTTCGAAATCGTCCCATAAAAAATTGATGTAGGTGAGCTCGTTGATTATTATTTTATGAGCATTTTTTATCTACTTTCACCAGCATTGGGATGATGTTTATTTTTATTAAATTAAATCATATCAGCAATAAACTGAAGAAATATTAATTAAAAATATCTAATATCAATTATACACTACCTAGTATTTATATGTGCTACTTACTTACAGGTTTGAAGTCGGTGCCAAGCCTTAAACTAATAATTATATTACAAGTATTAAAATGTCTCGGCACCGAGTTCAAACCTATTAGTAAATAGCACATGTAAATAACAGGAAGTATATAATTAACAATTTTTTTTATAATATTGGAAGGCAAACAAGCAGACGGATGTCCTGATGGTAAGAAATTCACGTCGCCTAAAGACTATCTGAAACCGGGATGTAAGGCCTCGAGCAAAAGTCAGTTTACCGGCTACCTTACCCTCCAATCGGAACACGTCAACAGCAGGCATTGACGTTATGGCGGCAGGAATAGGTAAGGCGGTGGTACCAATCCGGGCGAGTCGCTTCAAAACTCTATCACCTAGTAAGATGTCACGGTGTTAGTGATGGTGATCCTATGCTCGACTTTAACGAGCTGCCTGGCAGGAAGGCAGATGGTCTATTCTACGAAGTTGATAAATTATGTTTTATACTTGTTACTTCTAGCTATGGATATGGTAGTATTTAACTCGTTTCTAAACTCGCCATGTTCATTGAAATTGGAATTAGTTTGTGTTCTATTGAATTAACCTATTTAGTAATTTATTTAAACTAGCATATTTGTAACTAAGGGGATGATATGTTGTGTGGAATGAATTGATGCGGAACAGTAGCCGAAGACACTAGCACAATGTGATAAGTGGCAAACCTATCGCCAACCGGACACATGTCCAATCCAAAGCAACATTGTGTTGCAAGCATCACGAACATTTATGAAGTGAAACTTCTTTATCGGGGTTGGAAAAAAATGTAGTGTAACATTTTTTCGTTATGCGTCACATTTTTCAGTTACGCGCCATATTTTTCTTATCCCTACTATTAATGAAAAATAAAAAAAATTGTATTTATGTCTATGATAATAAAAACCTTTTATTAAACTTTATCTAATTTAACTTTATTTAACCAATTTCTGTAAAGTTGCATATGGGTAATTATTTTTAAAAAAAAATAACGTCATAAAGAAAGTTTCACTTCTTACGAGTGTACGCTAGTACACGCACACATTTTTTTTTATTGTCCGAGTTGGAAATCGACCCGGTACCTCTTGAAGTCAAGTCCAGCAATATACCGACAGAGGCGAAAAGGTTTTAAACTAATTGACTTCAAAAAGTATTTTCAAATTAAAAAATCTAAACAAGGTTTTTCATGTCTTCAGAATGAACCAATGAAGACTTAATAGTAGTCTTAAATAATAAATAAATATAAGTAGTTAAGGGTAACTCTAACACTCAAAGGATCTTAATCAAATTTGAAATGAACTTTAAAGGAAAAACCAACATTGAAATAGAAAAAAACATCCAAATTTATTAATTTCATAAACAAGAAAACACATTTAAAAAACAAATTGAAATCACAAAGCAAATACAAATAAAGCATTTTTTTTTTAAAGTTGTTTGTAAAGTGAATAAACACATTTAAAAAAATTAAAACACGAAATAAATGAAATTTTGAAGTGGTTATGAAAAAGATAAACCATTGTTTTTGTATAAAGTCTGATTGATTTCTTTTATTGAAGAAACAAAAAAAACTTCTCAAGTAGGTCAAAACTATATAACACGTTATGAAAAATACCAAAACTTTTCTGAATCTCACAAGGACGCAGTATTTTTAATTACATCTCTTTTCAGGAGCTTAAAATGGTCGACTCCAAGCTATAACGATTGAAAGACAAAACGACCAGTTTTTAAAAAGTAGGTGAGTTTGTTCTTGTTAATTTTAAAAGTTATAATGAATGGCCTTAATTTTAAGTGAAATGCGATCTTTTTCGTACAAACAAGCTATACATTATCCGTGACTTTACCTTCTTACTGTGGCTTTTTTGTCATCTTAAAATGTTCTATTGTTGTCGGTGTTATTGTTGTAACGCCTAACTACATCGAGTAACCACGAGGATCGGATTCGATTCCCGACGGGGGCAGGCGATTGTGTGATGAACATTTAGATGTCTGCATTTCCGGGTCTGAGTGTTTATTAAATTTATTTTGGTATCTATTTAGGTTTTTCCACGAATTAGAATCGGTCTTTCACCTATATTACAAGCATATCATTTGCTTTATTTGGGGTTAGATTCAACGTGTGTCACTTGTCCAGAGCTATTTATTTATTTATTACATACACATTGTTTAAAGCATTCACGCACTTACGTCAAACTTATATCACCCCTATTATTTTGTCGGGGCTTAAAAATATTTCGGACTCAAAATGTATTCTTATCTTACGTCCAGGAACTCCATCTGGTATCAACAATAGGTACAATAAAATATCTCCTTATTTAAAGTTTAACACTCGATACTCTCTATCTTCCACGTAAGGGACTTAACGTAAAGATATGTATGTATATAGAAATTACAATACATAAAATAGTTAAATAATCATTTAGATGCGAAGACGACTTTCAAAATTAGAAATATTTTTCTTTATATGAAATCGTAAGCAATGAAATTTATAAAATATTGCTAAGACGACTTACACTTTCAAAAAGTTGTAATAAGTAATGTAGAGTCAAGCTTTTAATTCTACACGCTCTAACACTACTAAAACTATATATTAGTTACTAGCTTCCGCCCGCGACTCTGTCCGCGCGGATGTCGATCTTAGCGTGATAAAACTGAAAAATTAAGATTTTTTCTACGCATTTTTCTAGGATGAAAAGTATCCCATTTGACGCCCAGGATAATAAGGTATAATTATACCAAGTTTCATCGAATTCGAACCGTTAGTTTTCACGTGATGCCTGAACATACAGACAGACAGACAAAAAAATTTTAATCACTTATTTGGGTTTGGTATCGATCCAGTATATTATCAATATTTTCAATGTACAGAATTGACCCTTCTACAGATTTATTATATGTATAGATAATAACAGAACACTCTTTGCCTTTCTGCCAGGCAGCTCTTAAAAGGCGAGCAGTTTTGCCGTCGTAATACTGTGACATCCTACTTAATGGTACAGTTTTGCGCGATTTCGTCTGGTTGGTACCACTGCTTTACTTATTCCTGCTTCCACAATGCCAATGCTTGCCGTTGACGTGTTCCGATTCGGAGGATAAGGTAGCTGGTAACCTCACTTTTTCTCGAGACCTAACATCCCAGCCTCAGGTTGGCAACGCACCATTACCACCTTTGGTGTCTCTAGGCGGAGTGAATTTTTCACAATCAGGAAATCCATCAGCTTCTTTGCTTTCCAATATCATAAAAAAAATCATCTTTTCCTTAAGCCCGTATGATGGAAGCGAAACAGCCAAACATTTTCATTGAGACATAAGTTTGTGAGGATAGAGTTCGTAGAGTTAGAAGATACATGCCATCTTACAACTTTTTGAAAATGCGAACCATATCGAATTTTCTTAGCAAAGTTTTACATGATTTAGATGACATAGAGTAAAGAGAATGTGTCAATATCAGAAAAAATAAGACGGTTAACTGGCTAGGGAAAACGTATGTGTAATCTGTAACGAATAACCTCTATGATCTAGCAGTCCAGTTTCTGTGTCACGGGTTCGAACACCAGTTAGGAAATTATAAAAAAAAATAAGTTTTTTCATTATCTTATAAATATACACAGTGCGTCTATACAGTGTATACAGCGTATATACAGTGCGTCTATTACCCGTCTATTTCTATTATTTCAATGCTTACGAAAGAGCAAACGAGCTGATCTTGAATGTCTCGACCGATCTCCATAAACTATAGCCAAAAACCATCTTAACAACGTTAGCTTTCTTAAACACATCAAAATTACTGACGTGTGTATCAGTGATTTTGATGTGACACACACACACGTGTGCGTACACGTTTTCTATAGATATTAATAAAAATAATATTACGCGGGATTATATATGTGCTTGTTCGACGATAGGTTTGCATGCTATCACATTGTGGGGACTTAGTTTCTTCGACTAGTCATTGGAGCCCTGGTTGTACTACTGCCTAACTCTTGAGGAATATGGGCATGGAGATATTTTTAATCACATAAATATAAAAACTTAAAAAATACTATAATTTTTCAACAATATTCACAGGTACATAGCTAAAAATATTATCATTGCTGGTTGTCCCAATGGATACATTTTGAAGCGGCCCTCGCATGTTCAGTTGTGACACGAGGATTATACAGTGACATATGAAATCCTTTGGTGCATCAAATCTACATGCGAATGTTTTGTTGCTGGCTTTGAGCTTAAAAGTTTTTTTAATGTCAATTTTAAAACACGGTGTTTTTAAATGGAATAGCCCCAATTTCAAAAACACAATTTTAAAAATAGAATGTCCGTGTTGGTTATGGTATGCTCAGTAGAATAAGCCATCTGCCTCTCTGCCACTAATAGCCGTGTTGGTACTGGTATGCTTAGTAGAATAAGCCATCTGCCTCACTGCCACGGAGCTCGTAAGAAGCATGTACTGATTAAAATGTAGGTGAGTATCGACAAAGGGTGATAGAATGCTGTGCTACATCTTGCTCCGGTAGGAATCCACCGCCTTACCTATTCCTTTTTTTATGATATACGAAGGCAACCAAGAAGACGGATTACCTGATGGTAAGAAATTCACGCCGCCAGAGACACTAAAGGTGGTAATGATGCGTTCCAAACCTGAGGCCGGAATGTTAGGCCCCGAGCAAAACTAAGTTTACCGGTTACCTTACCCTCCGAACCGGAACACGTAATGACGTTATGGTGACAGGAATAGAATATAAGGCGGTGCTACCCATCCAGATGAGTCGCTGCGAAACTCCACCACCTAGTCAGATGTCACGGTGTTAGTGACGGTAAGCCTATGCTCACCTTTTACGAGCTGCCTGTGAGGAAGGCAAATGGTCTATTTCCACCAAATCCAAATTATAAAAAAAAATTGTGCGTGTACTTATGTACACGCGTTAGAAGTTATACTTCTTCGGCGTAATAAAATAAAAATCTTTTTAAAAATTTTATCTTATGCCTTATTTTACATTTGTAGACAAAATGACACTAACCATAAAAAAGGAATGTAATACATTAACAGTTTTATTATAATGCATTATTTAGTTAAATAAAGTTTATTTAATATTTTATAAAAATATCACAAAAAACTAAAATGTTATCTATAGCTAACTTCATCATGTCGGTTTTTCGTGACGGTATGCGCGCGCATCGTAAAAATTTACCCTCATCATTTTTTCCTAACGCGCCAAAAGAAGTATAACTTCAATAATTTTCTGGTATTGTTTATGAAAGCCATCCATTGTTGCAAAAAACGCATAGCTAAATAACGTACTTCGCATCTCTGCTTAATTACTTAGCCAAGTAATGAAGCGCTTCTTGAATACGGGTGCTAGTGTTTTCTGCTAGTCGTTGGTGCCCTGGTCGTACCTCTGCTTTAGTCTTCGGGTGAAATGTGAATGAAATATTGCAATAGTGTGCACTATTTTATGATTCGTAGCAATTTTTTCACTCGTAAAACGAAGTTAAATTGTGTCAGTGTTGAGAAATGTTCGATGTCTTTATTTTACTGCTGGAGGAACAAATAATAAAAAAATCTCGTATCAAAGTTAAACCTTTCTAAGTTACGTTCACTTAAATTAATGAAAAACAATCCCTGAGACAATAATTAGAAGCGAACTTTTGGAAAAGTCTTAATTAATATTTTTTTATTGCGTTCATTAAAAAAAATTAAAAACGTGAGTTATTTTTATAAGATTTTAAGAAATGACCAAAATGGTATTTCATGTGCACAGTAATAAGTATATTCAATGGTTTATTTTTAAAATATGGCGATACGCTTTGCACCTATCACATTATAGGAATTAGTGATTTCGGCTAGTCGTAGATACCCTGTTTGTGCCTCTGCCTACCCTTTCGGGGATATACGCGGTTATACACTTACTAACTTACTTTATTTTTAAAAAACAAACCAGATATTATATAATGAGAGTTCGATTCCCAACGGGGGCAGACACTTGTGTGATGAATGTTTAGATAGCTGCATTTCCAGGTTATGGTGTATATTACATTTATTTTGGTATCCATTTAAGTATCTCTATGTATTGGTGCTAGATTCTGGTAGCGACACGCCCGGATTGGTGCCACCGCACTACCTATTCTTGCAGCTATAACGTTAGTGCTTGCCGCTATCGTGTTCTGGTTCAGAGAATAAGGTAGCCGGTGAACTTACTTTTGCTCGAGGCTTAACATTAATTTTCAAAGTATTTACAGAGATTGACATAGGTAGTCAATATATATGACATTTGATAAAATGTGATCTATTTTATCGATCCGACTATAATAATTGTCTTTTGGATTAATATTGACAAAAATTAAAGTCCGTTTAAACTCGAGTTTTAAACTACATGCAAATCAAATCAATCGAGACCGGTCCAGTAGTTTAGACGTGAAAGCGTAACAGACAGATAGATTTTTGCATTTATTATATTACTAGCCGTTACCCGCGACTTTGTCAGCATGAATGTCAAATATCATCAAAATTTATTCAGTGGTTTAGCCGTGAAAGAACAACAGACAGAGTGGTCTGGGCTCCTTCGCAGAATAGAACATCTGCCTTCCTGCCAGGCAGCTCGTAAAAGGCCTTACCTATTCCTGCCACCATAACGTCGCGACGTGTTCCGGTTTGGAGGGTAAGGTAGCCGGAAAACTTACTTTGGCTCGAGGCCTAACATCCCGGCCTCAGGTTGGCAACGCACCATTACCACCTTTGGTGTCTCTAGGCGGCGTGAATTTCTTACGATCAGGAAATCCGTCTGCTTGTTTGCCTTCCATTATCATAAAAAAACAGGCAGACTTTCGCATTTATAATGTTAGTATGGATTACGGATTATTAAACCAATTTGTGTTTGACATAAAAAGTAATAGCTGACATTTTATTATTTGATGGACTTTAGTTTATTGACACGTAACATTTATATAATTGTAATAGTTGACATTTGCTTTAATAGCGTAGTAATATTAATGAGGATTGATTTTAGGTTATCAATGTAATGAGTTCAAGACTGAAAATACGTTATTATAATAAATATTTGACCGCCTCGTTGGTCGAGTGGCTAGCGTACATGCCTAACTACACCGATCAACCGCGAGGCTCGGGTTTGATTCCCGACGGGGGCAGGGATTTGTGTGATGAAGATTTAGATGTCTGCATTTCCGGGTCTGGGTGTTTATTAAATTTATTCTGGTATCTTTTAACGTATTTCTATGTATTTGTATCATTGACTAACACCCACAACGCAAGCATATAATTTGCTTATTTTGGGGTTAAAATTGTCCAAGGACATTTATGTCTTATTATTATTATTAGTATATTTTGGTAAGTTTAACATCATAACTAGTATTAAAAAACTAAAAGGCTTTTTCTGTATTAATATATACACATACACACATATATTCAAGCAATATTGCAGACAAGCTTAAATAATATAAATTTTGTAATAATAATAATAATAACTTATTATAATTTCAGAAACCGGGCTATGTTTGGAAACGATGGTACTACAAGGACAATAGATTATACTACTGGCTGCCAAGGGAGTTTGTTTCGCCGTTTCTTCTCCCGACTGGCTAGGTTTGGAAACGGTGGTAGTTTACGGTAGACAGGGCTAAATTTATTATCATTTTAAAATTATTTGTAAGTTATAACTCAAATTATAATAAGAATAAAACTATTTGTTCGTATGAATATTAAAACATCGTGTATATAATTAGTTATTTTATACTTATAAAAATATTAAATTATTTGCACACCACAATGTGGTAGAATATGTTGGAAAGCTTAAATAATTTTGTAACAACCTTAACACACATATTCCGCAAATAAATATGTTTTCTTTTTCTTTTTCTTTCTTTCAAGTTAAATGAATGAATATTTCTGGACAAGTTACACAAATTGAATCTAGTCTGATGCTAAGAAACTCATGCCACCTTTGCCGGGATGTTATGTTAACAAAAGTATGTTTACCGGCGACCTTATCCTCCGAACCGAAACACGTCAACAGCAAGCGCTGACGTTATGGCGACAGGAATAGGTAAGTCATTGGTACCAATCCCGGTGAGTCGCTGTGAAACTCTAGCATGATAAGCCTATGCTCACCTTTTACGAGCTGCCTGGCAGGAAGGCAGACGGTCTGTTCAAGGGGCCCAGACCAACACGGGGTAAAAAACCTCTGCCAACCCCTTAAGGGGTTTAGGCGTGAACATGCTTCACCTTATAATATTAACGTGAAGTACCTAAGTGAGGACATAAATATTCAAAAAGGTGAATTGTTTATGCTAAAAGTACAGATTAGAAGTAAAACGATGTTTATCTAACATTAAAATCCCCAATCCCTTAATAGACTTGATATAAGGAGACGTATTTTTCTCTTGAGAGTTAAAATGTTTTTTAATAATATAAGCAAATATTTTTAGAACATCATATTTATGCGTCGCGAGTACAAATAATACTTATAATGACATAGAAAAACTTGGTGTCGATCTCACCTCGTTTGCCCAAAGTCTAGCATATACGCCTAACTCAACCAAAGTTCGATTATCGTCGGGGGCAGGCATTTATGTGATGAACATTAAGATGTCTGCATTTCCAGGTTTGGGTGTTTATTAAATGTATTCTGGTATCTATTTAAGTATTTCTATATATAAGTATCGTTGACACTAACACGCCATAACACAAGCATCCCTACAATTTGCACACTTTGGGTGTGATTCAATTTTCATAATCTGTCCAAAGATGTTTGTTTATTTTTCTTTCGTTTTCATAACAAAGAGGATGCTAAGCAGTAACCTACAAACATAGTAAATGGTGTATTACCAACCTCTAGGATTGAGAAAGACTTTGACGGGAGTAAATTTACCAACTGCCCTCGCCTTCAGATCGCATTACGATTTGCTGGTACTTACGATATGGCGGCAGGAATAGTTATTAAGACCGTGATACGAGATCGGTCAAGCTGTGGTAAACCTCTACCACCTATTTTATTATATTGGTGGTTAGGCAACAAGCACACAGATCTCCTGATGGTATGAAATAACCGTGGTCGGTAGATAGAATAGATATTACAGATGTGACGTTGAATAGAGACCGAGAAGGCCTTTTTTGCAAGTCTACCTACTGCCTACCCTACCCTTTAGATCAGAACATGACAGTCATTACGGCGGCAAGAGTGGGTACCTAAGGCAGTGGATCCCTAACCGGGCAAATTACTGCACAGTACTCTACCATCAGTGGTCTTGTTGTTGGTAGACCTATATTTTAATCTGTGTTCACCTCTTACAGCTGTGTGACAGAGCGGCAGATGGTCTATGCTGCACAATACTTATTTCGTGTTATTCCAACTGTACTGGTCCCTGTATAAAAATACTATAGTAATATGGGTGTTTATTAAATGTATTCTGGTATCTATTTAAGTATTTCTATGTAATAGTATCGTTGACTAACACCCATAACACAAGCATATAATTTGCTTACTTTGGGGTTAAATTCAATTCAAATTCAAAATTTTGTGTGACTAGTCCAGGGATATTTATTTTATAATATACCGCTTTGCCAACTCCTATCGGTGGTTAGCTTTATCAAGCTCCTATCCGGAAGGCGGAGTAGACGCAATATCTTTAGGATATGTAAGCCACGGTTATATCTAACATGAAGAGATCTGTGTGCTTATTTGCCGTCGAATAAAAAAAAATTATGGTCATTCATGGTCAAGAGTTTTGCTTTGGTCGCGTAGGTTTGGTCGAAGCCTTAGAGACAAAAACCGTTACTAATTTATTACGAGCTGCTGAGTAGAAACCTATTTAGCTTGTGTTCATAAATGGATCCCGGGAACAGTATACTTAAAGTCTAGCTCGATGCAGAGCTCGATAAAATAAATATATCTAGTGTGTATTACTAAACAACCCAATCGCCATAAAAGCAGGTTAGGTCGTCAAAGGCCAGATTGTGGAATAGTAAGTACTGTCGTTATACGGATCGTAAAAGTAAAACATAAGAGGTTTGGGGCATTGTAAATAAGGGTTAGGATAAACAAAATCGTATCTAGGGGTATTTTTAAATAATTACTGATTGAAGTTTTTTTTCATTCAACCTAATCTAAAATCGCTTGGTTGGTATGACCTCCCTATATTTACGGAACAAATTCGCCTTTCTGGCCGCGTCCGTCCGTGGTCACCCATTGGTTAAAATTCATTGATGATAAATTTTAATATCTTATTAAAAATAACGCCATCTTCAGTTCTCAAGTCTACTTTGTTGCCAAACTTTTTAGTGCGCCATATGTAATCTTTTATGTTTATCATCTATATATTTGTTCGTGTGTGTCAAATGCATGGTAGTGTGGCGTGATGTTTTATTTATTGATTTAATGTACTTTATAAGCACTATTATTAAAAAATATTAGCGTCTTGCACTTCTCCTACACATAAACTATGTGTGCCAAATTTTATGCTCTTATGTCCACGCAATTTTCGTAAAAAGGGGTCCAAAGTTTTGGCATCACGTATTAATGTATAGTCACTCGAACAAATATAATCCCAGACCCGGAAATACAGAAACTTAAATGTTCGCCACACAAAATATGTCTGCCTCCATGGGAAATCAAACCCGATGCTCGCGGTTAGGTGGCATTAGGCGTGTTTGCTATCTTTTCGATTAACAATAGTATTTGTATATCTTTGTGTTAATATTTTCGTGGCTATTTATTTACTATATAAAATACATCACTCCTCTCTAAGAATTACTTAACTTTTCCCCAAACTTCATCAAAGATCTAGGATATCATTCTGAGCACGCAACTTCCAATTAGTCGGTACATATAGCTGGAGATCACGTTCTTTTAGATGAAAAAAAGGTGTCTGCTAATCTCCTGCCTGATAATTAATCTAATGACTATTATAAGTCGAGTGAAATGATACAGCATTTGTCGTCAAAGGAAGAAATAAAATTGTTGTTTGTACTTTACCAATCACAAGGCTACGGTATATTTTTATTAGAAAATTGAAAAACTCTATTTTTTACTTCACCATTTAGCAGACAAAGCCTTAAATAAATATCAATCCTACTAGTAACAAATGCGAAAGTTTGTTTGTTTGTTACTTCTTCACGCAAAAACTGCTAAACCGATTAATATGAAATTTGGCACACACAAAGAGGGTAACATTAATTGCCTAATAGGATAGTTTTATCCCAAAAAAATATTTCTGTGAAACTATTAGCTACTCGGGAAACGCCGCGGGAAACAACTACTCTTAAATAAAAATTGATTAAAAACTAATCCCAAAGTGCAATTCATTACTCATTTAATTAAACTCTCATAAAATACAGATCATTCATAAAACATTCATTTCCGTAAAATGTATGAAAATGTTCCTGATTGAATCGTTCTGTATTAATTTAATATTTTATTGGAACATGAAACGATATGATATAAATAATTATTATATGAAATACTAGCTGACACGGCAGACGACGTTCTGCTATTTTTTAACGTGACTTTGGTAAGAAAATTGGGGTGAGACACCCTTATCACTTTGGGGTACAAAAATAAATGTTGGCCGATTTTCAGACATATTGGGCAAAATTTCATGAGAATCGGTCAAGCCATTTCGGAGGAGTACGGGAACGAACATTGTATCACGAGAATTTTATATATAAGACAAGAAGACTAGTGTTCGGTATTAAAAGCTGAAGTCCCATCTGTCAGACATCAAATGTGTAATCTGTGAATAACCTCTTTTGTCTATACTTTGTTCTCTATACTCGTCTGTCATGGCCGCATTTGTAAATGGTTTTATCGGAATTTAATCAAATTTAATCGCTAATCACATTTGGTGTGATTTAGGTTGTACGGAATATAACTTTACTAGCTTCCGACCGCGACTTCGTCCGCGAGGAATAATTACTATAGGTGTAACGCTAACTTTAACCGTAACAATATGTTTTGCAGCGATAGCATAAGTGGTAAAGGCGCGAAATTTGAAAAATTAAATTTTAAAATATTTTCAGAATTAATAATTTGAATAACTAAACTTATCTCGCTTTAACTCCAAAATAAAAGCTGCCTAATGCTGTATAAGTACACAAAATTTAATAACTTTATTATAGAAACAAATGTAATTTAAGACTTTGCTGAAATTTGAATTTCAAATTTCGCGCCATTGCTACACATGCTATAATTGCTCGCAGCGCCTTTCGAAACGCAACTCAACTAATCGTTGTTCTGAATGGAGTTCAACTACACGATAACAGATGGCGCCACTACTTCACTTAATTTTCAAGTTGAGGAATTGGAAAAATACGCCCTTTAAGTTAAAACGGGAACTTTTTTGTTCGCC
>NJDD01001391.1:17859-33668 GCA_002245505.1 Calephelis nemesis | reverse complement strand
GAAAACATTTTATGGACGCCGAAGAAGCAGTGGCTGCGTTTCAAAACGCCGTCGAAGAGACCCCTAAGGCCGAGTGGGCATGGTGCTTTTCTCAATGGTTCCATCGAAGGCAGCGGTGTATTGATGTAAATGGACGCTATTTTGAAAATTTATAATAAAACTAATAACTTGCTAGAATGCTTAGTTTTTGATTTTCTTAGTATCCCAAACACTAGTTTGAATTTCATCTATTATTAAAACTAACTTAACAAAAACAGTAAAACGAACCTTAATACAAAATGTCAATAACATTTCTTTTTCTTTTCACGACTCAAGCGGAAAAGCTGATTTGGCTCCGGAAATTGGTGAAATTCCTTTTACTTTGCTCGATGAACTTTCCATTTTGATGTTTTATTTGTAAACGTGTGACTTATTGTTAGTTTATTTGCGTTTTTTTTAAAGAAGCAAAAACGTTTATCACTTAACTAGCGGCCCGTCCCGGCTTTGCACGGTTATGAAATATACGTATAAATCTTCCTCTTAATCACTTTATGTGTTAAAAAACTGTATCAAAATCCGTTGCGTAGTTTTAAAGATTTAAGCGTAAAACTGACATAGGGACAGAGGGACAGAGGAAGCGACTTTGTTTTAAATTATGCAGTGATTAGCGCTGATCTGAAAGACCTATTTACCTATGAATTTTGGATTGAACCATATTTTTTTCTCTCATAAGATAATAATGACTGATTAAGACAAGAAGTTTATGAGTTTAGCCCGGCAAAGGTCTAAAACAATGAGATTCAAATTCAAATCTTTCAAAAAAAGAAAAAGAGATTTTTTGGGTAGCCTATGTTTGAACACGAGAAACAACATTAATATATATATTTTTTTATAATTTACCTACTCCTTTCATTTTTATTTAATCCTCTGTGGTCTAGACGTCCAGGTGTTAGACTTGACTGCATGAGGTCCCGGGTTTAATTCTCGTATCGTGCAACAAAAGGAAATTTGGTTTTTCTGATTTTCTAATAAAATAAAACA
This sequence comes from Calephelis nemesis, assembly GCA_002245505.1. NCBI lineage: Eukaryota > Metazoa > Arthropoda > Insecta > Lepidoptera > Riodinidae > Calephelis > Calephelis nemesis. The sequence continues at coordinate 32,648 of NJDD01001391.1, read as the reverse complement.
TTTGCTTGATATTGGATATATATCCGGTTGGCGATAGGCTTGCCACCTATCACATTGTGGGACTTAATGTCTTCTAGTCGTGTTGCCTTGGTTGTACCTCTGCCAACCGCTTCGGAACATAGACGTGAAGATACTTTAAAAATGTTGATATTTATGTAGTTTAAATGACATCAGAGCCGGCATACATTTTCATGTATTAAAGTAGTCTGGAAAAAATATTCTGATAGTGGGAATAGCTATTTCTTTGGTCTTAGAATAAGCTGAAATATTTATGAAATTTAAATTTCCAAGCTTCCAAGATGCAACTGGAAACCACTACAATGAGCTTTCCTTATGTAGAAGTGTTAATCCGCTTTAATGAATAATAAACTTCTAAAATATAATTATATAGATAAATATTATATATATTATATAGATAAATTGTCTTACTCAAAGCTTTCTGCAAGAAAATAATTTTTATCGCAATGTTTTTTTTGCAAAAATTCTTAAATTTCGTAGTATCCATATTTTAACGTTACGTTATTATTCAATAGTGGTATAAAGAGTCTCCGAATCCGGTGCGTTATTTTTAATAGAATGTTGAAAATACTAATTTAAAAGTTTTTTGGTTATCAGACCCAGGAATTGAACCAGGTACCTAAAGAAGTCAAGTCCAACGCCGAACCACTAGACCACAGAGGCAAGGTATTTAATACTGGCCATATATATGCATAATGGATAAATTATAAAAATGAATCGCTAAATGTGTTGGTAAGCGCATAACTTCCGAACGACTGGACCGATTTGGCTAATTCTTTTTTTATTGTATTTGTTATTACCAGGAGAAGGTTTTTATTAAAAGAAGTACCGGGAAAGTTGCAGGGAAAATAGGAAAAATATTACTTCAATATTTCCCATACTGAACGGGTGAAACGAAGTTCGCCGGGACAGCTAGTGGATTATAATTATTTACATTCCCAGTCTAGATATCACGCAGTCATGCCAACTGTCACAGTTTGACATATTATTGAAGCAGCTATAGACCCTGCCTACATCTGACAAGGGTTCAGTTTGACTTTTGATCCATTTCTCTTGCAATATAAAATATTTTTCTGGCATTGTTCACTTAATTGAAGAATTTCTTACTTTATTATGGTTCAATAACCTTAAACGAATAAAATCATAAATAATACTAGAAAAAAGTTTTTTTTAGAATTAAGAATTTTTTTTCGTTTGTCCATAAAATTAAATTTTGTCTAGTATCTTCAATTGCAGAAATAATTATTCAAATGCAGCAAATTTTCAAAAAACCGACGCCAATTTCAATATTATGTCATCTCTTTAAGTAGGTGACTAGGTGGTAGAGTTTCGCAGCGACTCGCCCGGATTGGGTACCACCGCCTTACCTATTACTGCCATCATAACGTCTAACGCTTACCGTTGACGTATTCCGGTTCGGAGGGTAAGGTAGCCGGTAAACGTAGCTTTATTCGACCCTTAACATCCCGGCCTCAGGTTGGCAGCGAAACAGTACCACCATTTGCGTCTATAGGCGGCGAGAATTTCTTACCACCAGGAAATCCGTCTGCTTGTTCCCCTTCCATTATCATAAAAAAATCCTGTAATATCAAGTTTAAAGTCAGTTTGTCATATATTACTATCACAAAAAAATCAATACGCTTGTATCCCCGAAGAAGTTGACAGAAGTACCAGCATGTCAGCTTCGACTAGCCGAGGACACTAAGTTTGCCTACCAGGCTTCACAAACTGTGTACATATCCAACCCCGAGCAATATTTTAATTAAAAAATTAAAAATGCACACTTTATTTTTGTTGATCGACTCAGAGATCGGACCCGGGATGTCATGAGTCAAGTCTAACAAACAGACCGCTTGTCTACAGAGGTGACACAAAATTTATATATGTGAATTAAAAACAGTAACCAATTACACTATCGGCTTATATCAGACTTGAGCTTTTCAAGGACTCAATATTTAAACTAGCACACCGCAAACTGATAAATATTCAATATTCTGATGGCTTGTGCGAAACTAAAGTGGAAAGTTCCGATTAACTAAAGGAGTTTATTCCGCAAAGTTTCATTTTGTTGGCCTTTACTCTTCTTGATTTTAATATTTTTCTCCAATGCACATAAACACAAGGGTAACCTGGATTAACACGTAAGTTTTCAAACCGAAAATACTCTCCTGTGGGACCATTAACCACGCGGGCACCGCCGCAGGCAACAGCTAGTATAAATAAATAAAAATAAAAAAGAAGACCTATTGTACAGATAAACAAACTAGAAAATATATAACATCTAATATTTAACTAACATACGCACATAACATAAATAATAATAATAGCAATAAAAAATTGGCACTAGCGTTATCATAAAAGTACCTACGATAATACAAAGAAGTGCACAATGTTTAATAGCAAGTTTAGTTATTAAATAAATACAGTTGAAATCGACATAAAATTTAGCAACATCTCTTTATTTCTTTTAAACAAATGTTGATAATACGTTTGATAATAGAGATAACTATAGTTTTGTCAGTGTTTAATGAGCGCTAGAATTATTACTATTATTACAGCTATTTAAATAATTCGCTACGGCTTTACACTTTTTGCTCTTTTTACACTTTATAATTTTATTTTTAAATTGGATGAGCTAATCTAAATTTAAACGAAATTATTTATTATGTGTAATAGCAACTCTATATAGATATCTTTAAAATAAATTCGGATTGCCGAAGCTTGACGAATATAGCCGAAGCGCATAATTTAAATGGTACCACTGTACTTGCAAGTGTAGGTTTTTTTTAAATTTTAGCATGGGCTTTAGCATCTGCCACTCGTAAAGTTTTATGCATTTATCCCTGGTCCCTATATTCAACAAAAAAAAAACCGTTTTACTCCTTCACGCAAAAACTACTAAACCGATTTTTATGAATTTTGGGACAGACATAAAAAGTAACTTGGATTAACACTTAATGAACTGACACACATAAAATAAAACAATAATAATAGTGGTTTGTACGAATGCTGTGTGATTGAAACTGTTCCTTTTTTCTTTAGTTTTGGCACTAGCGTCAGCATAAAATTACGAATATATAAAGAAGAGCTCAATGTTTAATAGCAAGTTTAGTTATTACATAAATACGGTTAAAATCGACATTAAACTAAACAACTCAACAAATGTTGATATTATGTATGCCAATAGAGATAACTATATTTTTGTCAATGGTCAATGAGCGTTAGAATTTGCCACAAGTAAGTCGTAATTTGCATCAAGTAAAAATATTCAAACAAGTCATAAGTCCTCAAAGAAAATCATGTCAGGGTTTTGAATAAGCGGTGGCCTCATTACACAAGCTCATTTAATTAGATTTGACGGCAACGAGGAAACCTGATATACTAATTTGTTAATGATTATTCCATTTATTCTCATTCACTGAACAAAACTATACAAAATGCCAACAAAAATAATCAATTTCGCTCTATACAAAAAAAATTAATAATTAGAAAAAAAACTACGATCATCTTTTCTCTTGATGGCACCAAAACTCTTGATTTATTTCATATTTAATTTGAATATGGTATACGGAAAAGTACGCGAGTTTGAGGAGCAGCGCAAAGCTGCCTTCGATACCAAGCGCACCCAATTAAAGGCCCGCCCGCCTGCTGCCATCACATGCAAATACGTTGACGGCGTGCTTACGTGCCCCCAGTGTGCACGAAGTTTCGCCGACACGATAGGCTACATAAGCCATCTTTCGGCGTATAAGCGCCAAACCACCGGCTAGGAGTCGAAGTGGTCGCCGTGGCCAAAATCGGTCGGAGAATATACTATACTATACTAATTTGAACTTCTTCCAAAAAGGTTTTTATGTAAACACATTTTTTAAGACTTTTTTCTAATTCATTTTAAATTCATGTCAGTCAAAATACAAGCACTGACACGTAATTACAAATGATAACGAGGTACTGAATATGAAGAGTAATTAATCTTCCTTCGCCTAACTTACACTTGAATATTTTGTAAGAGGCTTTTAACGTACTATATAAAGTAATTCAATCTGAAAGTTGTCAGTTTCAATTCACTTTAAACTTCAATTAATCCGTCTTACACATCTGAATCCCTTGAATCATTAAGAGGAAAAACTTGTTTATACAATATACGTATTTAAAGTATTTGAACTACTACTTTGGTGTCTCTAGGCAGCGTGAATTTCTTACCATCAGGAAATCTGCCTGCTTGTTTGCCTCCTATTATCATAAAAATAAGGAAAAGGAAAGATTCCGTTTCCAGTAAAAACGCTTTTAGATTATTTTTTTCGATAGCGAATAAAAAGCCTTATAATTGCATACGCTGTGGTTAGGTTTTTTACTTATTACTTACTAATTAACTAAAATATTCATTTATTTTTATTTCCTGATGGTAAGAAATTCACGCGACTTAAAGACACTAAAGGGGGTAATGGTGCGTTGCCAACCTGAGGCCGAGATGTGAGGCCTCGAGCATAGGTAAGTTTACCGGCTACTTTACCCTCCTACTCAAAATGACGTTATGTGCAAGAATAGATAAGGCAGTGGTACCAATTCGGGAGAGTCGCTGCGAAACTTTACCACATCGTCATGGTAGATGTCCCGGTATTATCAATCAGTCATCTTTATTTGCTTTTAGTTACTGACGATAAGCCCATGCTCGCCTTTTATGAGCTGCCTGGTAGGAAAGCAGATGGTCCCAGTCCAAGGACAATGAAAGACTACTAGAAACCCTAATTTAAATTATATTAAAGTATCTTTACTCCCGTATACCAAAAGAGGTTGGCAGATATAAAACTAGGGCACCCAAGATTAGCCGCAGAAACCAAGTCCCATAATGTGAAAACTGGAAAATCTGTATTGTCCGGACAACGTTGTTTTTATTAAAAAGATGGAAAAGCACAGTTTCTTTTATGTTGCCTTAGTCGCCTCTGTAGTCTAGCGGTTCAGTTGTTGGACTTAACTGCATGAGGTCGCGCGTCGAGGATGCGCCCCTTATGATTGTTATTGTTCTTGTTTTTACTGTGTGTTTTACAGTTTTTCTCCTTAATAATCCTTTCAATTAAAGAAATACACCAAAATTTACAATATTTGACATCTTCAATGACACTAATGAAAGTTTGAAGATGTCAAATATTATTTCTTTTTTATGGAAAAGAGGAGGTTTAGTTGACGTCAAAATTCTAATCGACCAATCAGATTCCCTGATTTTAAATTGCAAAATTCCGGAACAGGTCGAGCAGGTATAAAAGGGGGACGATCCAGCCATCTGGGCATTCTTGAAATAGTGGCATAAGTCGACGGAGGAACCGCTGCCTGCTAACTTCTATCTGGTGCTTGCTGGTGCCTGGCGCCTGCTACCTGCTGCCTGGTGCTCGCTCCTTGGTGGTGGACCCGAGGACCCTAAACCGGCGGTAGTTACCTCGCCGGTGTACTTCTCTGGCCGCCTTCCCAGCAGCCCACTTCTCCTGCTGCTCCTGGCTGCTGAGGTAAGGCGCCAGGCGCCAAAGGGTCGTCCTGCACCTACGCCACTGAGGCCCGTAGCAGCGGTCCTCCGTGCTGCGCTCCGTGCTCCGTCGACCAACTTCGAACCACCGACGTATCCCACGCCCATTTATTTTTATCTCTAGCCGGCAGAAACTTTATTGTGTATAGTGTACAGTGCACAGACATTTATTAAGACTTTTGTTTTAATTTTAAATACAGTATACCTTTGTTTAGATTTTTTTATTTTAAACTCATATCAACAGGATTCCCTAACAACAGTCAAACTTAAGCAAGTTTGACTGTTTGTTCATTTTTCTGTTAACATAGTGGTGGGTGGTAGCTAAGCCACCCCCACTACGTTACACTCGGGATTGGATATATGCCCGGTTTGCTATAGGCTTGCCACCTATCACATTGTGAGACTTTGTGCGTTCGGCTAGTCGTGGGTGTCCTGGTTGTGCCCCTGCCTCCCTCTTCGGGGATATGGGCGTGAAGATAATTTTGTTTGCCTTACCCGGAAACCGGCACCAGACCGCTAAACGGTGGCGATTAAATTACCTAGTGTTGTTTTTTTTTATTTTAGTAACAAAATTGACATAGAAAATACTTTTACGGGTATATCATACAAAAACGTTGCTAAAGTTATAATATAGTTAGTTTAAACTATATTATGAAGCAAATATTAAAGTAAAAGAAGGTAAAATGCAGTTCTTTGCTAGTAAATCTGAACTTGTTAGGTTATATTAATAATTAAATATAAAATAGTACAGTAAAAAATCCTAGCTGGCATATATCTGAAACAGATAGGTTAAATAGATCATAACCATTAAGGTTACTTGTGGTAGAGTTCTGTAAAGTAACTTCTTTGGTTAGGAAATCTCTGCTTTACCTATGATTGCCACTATAATGATAGTATCATCTTCCGATCTGGTGTAGAGGGTAGTCGGTAGATTGTACCAGTAGGTTTCAATTCGAGCACAAGCGAACAAGCTTGCAGCTCCGCTGATGGCAATAGATAACCGCAACCATCAAATACATAGATGTTGCAGGTGCGTGGCAGTCTTGTGGTCTGCGTGCTTGGCCAATTGTGCCAATCTACCGGCTAACCTACTGTCCTGACCGGAACATGACAGAGTCATTATAACAGCAGGAACAGGTAAGGCGGTGTATCCCTATGCAGGCAAGTTGTTGCACAGTAATTTTACCACTCGTGGTCTTGTTGGTAAAGATCTGATTTGCTGCTGCCAGGTAGGGCTGCAGATGGACAGTAGACCTGGACCAACACGGGGAAAACATTTGATGACTTTTTTGAAAAATAAACTGAAAAATTCTCAATTCAATTTGAATTTAAGCTACTTTGTAAAAAAATATGATGAAGCAGAAGAGAAAATACAGGCAATAATAGCTGCGCAGTTGAAGATATATCCTAATATTTGTTAGTTTACAAAAATAAAAAAAGAATGACAGTATAGACAAAGCCTTGCAACATTGCATTTTTACATATAATCGAATCCAATCCTTGAATATACTAATTTTATTTAACAAATTATGTTTTATAAATACACATACTATAAAATCCCGGGAAAGGTAGTAAAGAGTGCAGCCAGGGCACCTAAAACTAGCCAAAAACTGTAAGCCCCACGATTGTGGTAGGCGCTAAGCTTATTCTAACCGGGCGCAATCCAATCCTGAACAAAGTCGTGATATTAGAAAATTAAAAAATCTAATTATTCATAAAGTCATCTCCAACACCGGACCTCTAGGCAACAAAGACGATTATAAATCTTCATCTCTTTCTTTTCTGTGTTCTTCTTTCGCAACAATATTATTTAACGCTTATCATATACTGGGTTACATTTAAAGGACTAGCCATTTTTTAGAGATGGGTCGAAATCAATAATCATTTACCAAGAAGTAATTATAAAATAAAAATTACAAAATACTTTTATTGTCCCACGCAAAATGCAAGACGCATGGATATAAAGTAAACAAAGTACTTAACTGATTCCCGCCGACCGCAATCGCATGCGCACGCTGCTGATACCATAACTCGTACTAGTAACGGCATAACGTGTCAATAAGTGAAATATTTTGGCAGACCATTTTAAATGATTTTTTGTGAAAGTAAAGTATCTTCACGCCCGTATACCCGAAGAGGTAGGCAGAGGCACAACCAGGGCGCCCACGACTAGCCGAAGACACTAAGTTTAACAATGTAATAGGTGGCCACTCATCGCCAACTGGACACATATCCAATCCCGAGCAACATTTTCTTATTAGTTAATAGGAAAACCACATATTCTTTTCGTTGCCCGACCCAGGATTCGAACTCGGGACCTCATAAAGTCACTTGGACCGCTAGACCACACAGGCGATTTAAAACGAACTATCATTTTAACCTAAACACTATTATATTCAATTTTGGCCGGTGCTTTAAAAGTAACCCTATACACTTTAAAGGAAACTAATACTCTTTGACTAAGTTATTGCATAGTTTAGAACATAAGAACATCGTTAAACTGAATACAAGTTAGTTGTTCGTAAAATATTAACCGCTGCTGCACTTTCACGTAAGCTTTGAAACAAACAAACTTTACCAACCAACTGGCAAACTGGGAGTATTTATTGAGAGAATATTAATAAAGTGCTTCGTTAACGCTTTATTACATAATGTTCATTATATTTTTACTTCTAACCTAAAGTAGGTTAGGAAAGGAGAATATTCTAAGTACCGTGTCTTTTCTACCGACTCTTAAAAATGGAGGTTCTTTATTATGCTGATTTCCACATTCGGACTTCGCGACAGAGTTTAAACTATCATGCCTACCATCTTGATGCGTGGCGACCTATAACTGTGCGATTAAGAAGATATTTCTTATTTCGCACTTCACCTTTTTGGAATGAATCAGTTACCGAGGGCGTTATTCCCAATCGATTATGAGTTAGTGACCTTCAAGAAAAGAGCATAGTCATTCCTTAAAGGTCGGCAACGCATCTGTGATACTACTGGTGTTGCAGATGTCCATGGGCGACGGTGATCACTTTCCGTCAGGTCACCCCTTGCTCGTTTGCCTCCTCTTGTATAAAAAAAAGATATTTCAGCGAACCAGCATACGAGGTCTCCTGATGGTAAGAGACAATCGTGGCATATAACTACAGATGTTATAGGAACGTTATTGTCCTGCTGCCGGGGTGCTAGGCTTATTATTCAAGTCCGGCTACCGTAACCTCTGGACCGGAACATAATAAATTCATTATGGTGGCAGGCATAGGGAAGGTGTAGGTCCGGGATAGTCATCGTACAGCTGTCTACCTCTGGTAGTCTAGCTGGTGCTGGCCTACATTTAACTAGTGCTCGCCTCTTAGGAGCTGCCTGGCAGAAAGACAGATGGTCCATTCTACTCAGTGGAACTGGACCAACACGGAGAAAATAACTAGGGAAGTATAATATTCTCTCTGTAAATAAGTTATAGTTTACTTGTCGGTAGTTCGAAGTTAGTTTGTTTAAAAGCTTAGTTGAAAGTAGAGTAAGTTGAAGTTAATAAAGTTGCGTTAACGAATGTTTAACTTTACTTTAACGAATGTTTAACTTGGGTTCAGTTGTTTGATGTTGTAAGTTTTACGATCTACTAACTATATTAAGATAAAAAGTTTATAACTTCCTCTTTATTTAAATTTAAGTTTTAATAAACTTAGCTCATTTGTTTTGAATTAAAAAAATCATGTGTACTATATGTCGCCAATTTATTGTATCTTACCATACAAAGAGCTTGTTTACTGTTAATAAAAAAGCTACGAAGTTAAGGGAAACCCGGGCAAAGCAAATATATTGTCAATAACAACATCGCCCATTGCCGTTCCGCGGCAATGACTTCGAAACCCTTAAGCGTCGCGCAGCGCAAGTAAGCGGCCAGAATGTGTTTTTGAAAAAAAAAATTACAAAGGTAAATGTTTCGTTTATAACTATAATACTATTTGTGATATGTTATTTGTTGTGAGTACGATTTGATGCATATGTATGTAGCTTTCAACTATACGAAAACGACGAGTTTAGGTGATCTAGTTTTTAACCGAGTTCGAACGAATTATTTCTCCGAGGTTTCTGAACTGATTGGTCCCATAAAAATTTGATTTAGGTAGGCCCATTAGTTTTTATTTTATACGCAATTTTTATCTACTTTCACCTATGCCGATGTTTATTTTTATTAAATTAAATCATATCATACATTAGTTTTAAAGTCGGTTTTTATTAACGTAGTATTTTTTTAGTAATTGGGTTATAACCTCTTAACTGTCTACAAGAATTATCAATGTATTAAAAACATTTTTAATAATATGTTTCTTATATTTCGATGGTTATATTATTTTTAATGTTTAATTCCATGACAAATAGCGTTGTTGTTCGCTTTGTCCTAGTACCGAATCCACTTTACTAGATGTGCTAGGCAAAGCGAATATTCGTGCCGTTTTTGAAAACTGGCCTCATATCTAATACTTTAATCAATATTAAGGACATTTGTTACTACATTTTGTACATTTAATGAGCGAAGACTGATTGTAAACATTTTATTTAATTTTCTCAAGTTATAATTAAAGTCAAATTAATCAAGAAAAGCTTAAGGTATTCACGTTGCCCTGGTTTCCCCTAAAATTTCCCGGTTTTTCGGTTAGTGTTTCTATAAAATATTTACTACACTAGCTACACTCGAAGACGACCAGTTTGACATATTACAATAGTGATGTAAATGTAAAAAAATGTAACCAAGCGCTAGTCAAATTGTGAAACTTTATTTATAACTAGTTACAATAATAATAGCTCATTAAAAAGTTTTAGTAAGACGAAAGTTTAAATATTTACTTAATTAATAAAAAATGTCATACCGGCCATCGTAGTATGCCGCTAGTTAAAGAGAATTTTATAGTTGTTTTTCTCGACATCATTAAAAGTCTTATCCAACAGACTAGTTACCGTGTATCTAATACTCGTAAGCAATAAGACTCCTCAGAGAGTATGTTCATAACATTTTAACAAGTTGGACATGTACTCATCACCGTCAATTTTTAAGAAGATTATTAGTACTAGCATAACGAGCCTCGCCTCTGTGGTCTAGCGGTTCAGTTGTTGGACTTGACTGCCTGTGGTCCCGAGTCGAATCCCAGATCGGGCAAAAAAAGGAAATTGGGTTTTTCAAATTTCCTAGTAAAAATAACGTTGCTCGGGATTGGATACGTTCCCGGTTGGCGATAGGCTTCCCACATATCACATTGTGGGACTTAGTGTCTTTGGCTGACCGTGGTTGTACCTCTGCCTACCTCTTCGGGAGTATAGGCATGAAGATACTACTTTACTTTATAACGAGCTAAATATGAAAGAGAACACGAATCCGCAAACTAAATTGGGATACTTTTACGGTAACTGCTATTATTTTTTAAAAATGACCAAAAATATCTTAGCAGCAACATCAAACATCTAGTAATCCTATTTCTATCTGTAGATAGGTTCTTAATATTGGCCTTTAATCAACTTCAAATAATAAGAGATTGTGAGTTTGTTGATATCTTTTTTATGTGCGTTACGTGGTTACCCAGTCAATAAAAAAAATATGAAAAATGAAAATGAAAATTATTTATTGCGGAACACGTGTGTCAAAAAATTGATACAAAGATATGCTACATATAAGATATAAAGCATACAATATATTCTACCACATTGTGGTGTGCAAAAATTTAATTAAAATAAGAGAAATTAATATTTACATTTTATTTATATTTATACTTCATTTTAACATTTAAATCATAGCACTTATTTATACTTATAACAGATATTTTATTTATTTGTGTTTGATAAGTTTTCTAATTTAAAAAAACATGTTATGTGAGGCAACTCGTAAAAGGCGATCAAAGGCTTTATTTTCTTTAACACCATGACATCTGACTAGGTGGTAGAGTTTCGCAGCAACTCGCCCGGATTGGGACCACCGCATCATATTTCCTGTCGCGATAACGTCAGTGCTTGCCGTTGACGTGTTTCGTTTCAGAAGAAAAGGTAGCTGTAAACTTACTTTTGCTTGAAGCATAACATCCCGGTCTCAAGTTGACAACGCACCACCACCTTTGGTGTCTCTAGGCGGCGTAAATTTCTTACTAACAGGAAATCCGTCTGCTTGTTTGCCTTTCAATATCATAAAAGAGTGTAACTTGTTATCTTGCAGCAAATGAGGGTTCTCCGAGAATATGTTTCGATTATACGAGTACCAAAATATATATCACATCATTGGACATAGATTACGTACATGTTAGATCCGGAGAAAAATGTACTACGTTTTCACAAATATATTTTCGTCGAGAGAAGCTGGAAATATACTATCGGACGCAGCTTTCAGCCGTTACTTTCAAGGCATCTAGTTATTGAAAGTCTTTTATTATTTTTAATACTCAAATTAAAGTACACAGAGTCATGTAATATTGTAATAAACACATTAACACTGTCGAGAGATATTTTGAATTTACTCAATTATCTCAAATTTGCTAAAGATAACATACAATATGTGTTTATATTTATAAAGCCTATTTATTTGACTGTATATAATATATAACGAGAATAAAAAAATCTTATAATTTTGCGCTAAAAATATACTTAAACTAGCTGGCCCGGCAGACGTTGTTCTGTTATATTTAATGAGATTTTAGTAAAATAAATAAGGTGAGTCACCTTATCACTTAGGGGTGTGAAAAATAGATGCTGGCCGATTCCCAGACCTACTCAATATGCTTACTAAATTTCGTAAAAATCGGTCAAGCCCTTTCGGAATAGTACGGGAACGAACATTGTGACACGAGAATTTTATTTTTACGATAAAGTAAAACGTAACATAATGGTAAAACTAACAATTACTGTTTCTCATAAAAAGGAGGGAAATAAGGAAAAGCTACTGTTTTTAACAGTTATGTAAAAGTAAGTAGACTGTAAAACCATCCATGACATTTACAACGGTCCTGCAACGATTTTTCATACTTTGGATTAGGTTATCCAAGTCTTGCTACGGTATATTGTCCCAGGTCTGGCTAAGATGAAAAAAGTTGCTCTTTCATCGCGTCTGCAAAGAAATACTTGAAAGGCTTTCTTTAGAGCATGTCCCACGCGTGCTTTATGGGGTTAAGGACAGGTGATTGAGCGGGGCAGTCTAAGACCGATACATCGTGTTCCTGCAACTATTTCGTCACCACTCTTGTTGTGTGCGGACGGGCGTTATTATACATGACCGCTTCTGTGGTCTAGCAATACTAGTCTTAGATTTGACTTCATGAGGTCCTGGGTTTGATTCCCGGGTCGGGCAACAAAAAGGAAATGTGGTTATTCAGATTTCCTAATAAAAAAAATGTTACTTGGGGTTGGATATGTGCCCGGTTGGCGATAGGCTTGCCATTTATCACACTGTGGGACTTAGTGTCTTCGGCTAGTCGTGGGTGACCTGGTTGTACCTCTGCCTTCGATTTCGGGGATATGGGCAAGAAGATATTTACTTACTTATTGTGAAATCTTGGCCCATTTGTAGTCTATGGGAGTAGATTATCGGCGCTAGCACCTCGTTACGGTATTTTTCAGCCTTCCTGGTATTTCTGATCCTAACGAGGTCTAGTCAGCCGAAGTTTTATGTAAATTGCACAAGTCTATCGGAACATGACAAGGTGGTAGATCCTTACTCGGATGAGAACTACCACCACTACCGCCAGTGGTCTTATTAGTATTGACCTGCTAAGCAGTAAGGTAGATGGTCCTTATTATTTGTTTTTACAGTATACTAATATTTCTTCCGTTACTAAAAAAACTATGATTCAAGGATTGGATTCGATGTTAAATTAGCTTGGAATTCAGTCCATCTTACCTGGCATCAGAAGGCTTGTACGTGACGTCATATTTCTCCACGAGATCAGCGGTAGTGGACCAGGATACGCGAACCGTGGTCGGATTCAGAAAAGTCACAGTAATGTTCTCGGGCACACCTGGGCCCATTGATCCTGGAAAATGAGTTGTGATAAAACAACAATATATGTCAATCTTACTAAACATCTGTCCAAAAATCGTAAAATTAGAGTTGGCATTATGTCCATAATACATATATTTATATAAATAATTAATCCCCGTTTCGCTTGGCCATTGCATCACGCATTGCAGCGGATGGACCAGTATTGCTAAATCTTTTTTTGTAAAAAAGTAAAGTACCTTCACGCTCTTATCCTAGAAAAGGTAGGCAGAGGCGCAACCAGCGCACTTGCGACTAGCTAAAGACAATAAGTCCTGCTGTGTGATACCTGGCTAGCATATCGCCAAACCGGGCATCCAATCCAGAGCAGCAATATTTTTGTTAGGAAATAGGAAAAAACATATTTTCTTTTTGTTGCCCAACCTGAATGAATGAATGTGCCGTTGTTGAGTTGGTTAATATCAAAAGAAGGTTCTCATGAAAAGAAAACCTCTGAAAACTCCAGGGAAACAGTAAAATAATGCTGTAATCCATATAAACTATTGGTACCCGTTAATGACAAATGATACGTGCAATAATTTATCAGGTCATCTAGTCAAATCAAATGTACAGTACCAACTTTGATTAAAGACAAAACATTTCACTTATTTAACTGATATAACGAAAGTGTCAAATGTGATCTTTTAAACTGGCCGAACTTTACCCAGATTACTATACGTTTTTTTGTATAAGAAAAGACGAGCAAGTCGTTCACCTGAAGGTAATTCTTTGAAAATAATGTTTCTATAACACACACACTCACACTCACACACACTCAAACACACGCACACGCACTGTTAAGTCTAGTAAGCGCTTTTCTCATAATAACAAAGTCGCATTGTTTAACATATTCATGAAACTATGTGATTTACGGTGTAAGGTTTTTTTAGACTTGAATTGTTACAGAATACTTATTTGTACCAACATATTCTACCATATTGTGGTGTGCAAATATAAAACCTCATTAAATATATAGTTTTGGTTGAAGATGTAGTGCTGGAAAAAGTGAACGAAATTGGTTATCTTGGTTGTGCTTTTAGTAGAGATGGAAGGTACACCGCGGACGTAGAGAAGAGAGTGAGTGCAGGGAATAGTGTGAATGGAGCGTTGGGTAAGCTATTCCAAAGTCAAAACGCTAGGCTCGCTTTGCATAATTCTGTGCTTATCCCAACATTATTGTATGGAAGTGAGAGTTGGGTATGTCAGAAAGATCATGAAAGTAGGATAAATGCGGTCGAAATGAGAGCA
>NJDD01001391.1:0-10014 GCA_002245505.1 Calephelis nemesis | reverse complement strand
AAACCGGCGTGTTTGTATGAAAAGGGTAATGAATGTAAAGGAAGCAAGACAGGTTTGTCAGGATCGTGAGGTCTGGCACTCGATACTCTCTGCCTACCCCGTAAGGGATTTGGCGTGAAGATATGTATGTATGTATGTATGTAATGAGGAACGAAAGAATATAGGCTACTTTTTATAGCGATAATTTAAGCAAAAGTGTACTTATCCTTATCATAAAAGACCTTATTATAAAAGAATATAAACATGGAAACGTGTAAAACCACGTCACTGCTAAATGTGTTTAGTATATACAAATTAATTTTCCAGATTTTTCTCTTAATAAAATGAACCGAACCTCGCCTTTTATGACTAAGTTGGTATTAAAGCAGTTCGTCTATATTTTTGTAAGAGTTTGGAACCAAAATCTATACTATCTATACTAATGTTAAAAAGTTGAAGAGTTTGTTTGTTTGATTGCTTGAACTTTCAGTGTTAGAAAGTCCATTTATTGAAGAAGGCTATAGGCTATACATCATCACGCTAAGATCAATAGGAGCGGAGAACCAATGATAAATGTTTTAAAATTGGGTGATTTTTTCCTATTGAGAGCGTGCGCTGCGTTAACGGTGAAAGTTTCGTAAAAATCATGTATAAAAGAATTGTTCTCCTTTAAAAGTCCTAAAAAATGTCCGCGACAGCACATTTCTATCTTTTAAGGTTAGCTCACTATAACTCTTTTATGCTAACCAATTTTTTTTTCAAAATAATGCATCATTTGCGAAGGCTATTTTATAAACACGATGTTAATCCTTATCCAAAAAAATACGTCATTCATTACAAGTATTTAATTTAAAACAAAATTGCATTTCACATCACTCGATTTGAATTAATATCTTAAGAGATATCGCAGTTTTAAAATAACACTATCAATCAAATAGAATATAATCACTACGTTAACACTAAAGCTGTTTAAAGACAGCGCGACACAGACGCGTGGTATGTGCGTGGTTGACTCCTTATGTAACGGTTGTGATCAGTGCATGATATTTATATAAAAATAGATTAAAGTTTGAAGAAGGACCTAGGCCGTTTTTAACTTAAAATTTCAACGGGTAACGTTGGAGAGTTAAATATTAAATAAATAGACTACGCGGGCGAAGCCGCGGGTAGCATATAACTCTTTTCTAAAAAATATTTGTCTTCACATAGCACAATGTTATTTGTTGAGTTTTCTTGTTCTTTATGTATAGCTAGTAGCTCGTACTCTCTTCGCATGGGTGGACAAACTTCAATAATAGACATACAAACCTCCTTCTTAAATTACTCTACATACTAAGAAAACCGCATCAAAATCATAGTTTTAAAGGATCTAAGCATAGATCTAAGGTACATAGGGATAGACAGTGGACAGCGACTTTGTTTTATACTATCTAGTTACTAGTGATGTTTGTAAATGTTAAATAAATAAATTAATTAATTCAACTTTAGAATTTTCATTTTTTTTAATTTCATCCCAAAATTTTAATCTAATAGCTTTTACTGACAGACAAAGCCTCCGAAAACTGCGATTATAACATACTAGTATAACATAATCCACATAAATAAATGCAAAATTATCTCTACGTCATGTCTGCGTATGTATTAGACCTTCACGGCAAAACCGCTAGACCGATATTGATGAAATTTGATATGCATAATAAAGACCCAAGTTCAAATTTATGTTATAGGCTTATGCCACTTCTACTCGAAAATCAACCTCTAAAGCACTATAATGAATATGAAATTTCCCCCGTGTTGGGCCGGGCTCCTTTGCAGAACAAACAATCTGCATTCCTGCCAGGCAGCTCGTAAAAGGCGAGCATAGGCTTACCGTCACTAACGTCGTAAAATCCTACTAGGTGGAAGAGTTTCACAGCGACTCGCCCACATTGGTACCACCGCCTTACCTATTTCTGTCACCATAACATCAGCACTTGCCGTTGACGTGTTCCTGTTCAGAGGGTTAGGTAGCCCGTAAACTTAAATTTGCTCGAGGCCTAATATTCCTTCCTCAGTTTGGCAACGCACCAGTACCACCATTGGTGTCTCTAGGCGGTGCCAATTTCTTACTAATTTCTTACCTACCTACTCAAAAAAATAAGGTTTGTATGAAAATCCATTTTAAGCATAATAACTTACTAGGAAAACAGCTAGTCAAAAAGTAATGAGATGTTGACAAGTTTTGACGTGTCAGCAAAACTCGGAAATTATATTGCTTTTTATTATGGAAGTTATATATCAAACCGTGACGTCCCCCGAAATTGGTGTCATTATTATTCAAATTCTCTACGTGAGTGATAAAAAGTATTATTAAGCTTAAGTGTGATGAAAAATTCCTTTCCACGAGTTTTAAACAGACTCATATAGATATTTCTTAACATGCCTTTATCCGTTTATAACTTTACTTATATGAAAGGGACGGTTGTCCTGAGTTTGTTGATAATGTACCATTTTTTATGACAACAACTGTCATCATATAAATAGCTAATATAATACCATTATAATTGTAATAACGTACTCAAACATTTAAAAACATTTTCTCAGGCTTACTAGGTCAATCGCCTCTGTGGTGTAGCGGTTCAGGTGTTGGACTTGACTGCATAAGGTCCCGGGTTCGAATCCTGGGTCGGGCAACTAAAAGAAAATTGGATTTGTCCAATTTTCTAATAAGAAAAATTTTGCTCGGTTTTGGAAATGTGCCCAGTTGGCGTGGGCTTACCACCTATCTCATTGTGGGACTTAGTGTCTTCGGCTAGTCGTGGGTGCTTTGGTTGTGCCTCTGCCTACCACTTCGGGGATATGAGCGTGAAGATGCGCTCTCTCACTAGGTCCTTACATTTAAAATTAGCGTTTTGTCGTACTTGACATTTCAAAACCAAATTTCTCAGATATGGTTAGGAATTCTAAATTCAAATTTATTATTTAAATTCCTTATTTAATTATTATTTTATATTTTATTTATCCACTTGTATTTGTGGTTCATAAACTGTTATTCGTTTTTCTTTTTTTTCTGTTTGCAGCGTTCAGATTAACTGGAAAACTTGAAAAATCGCGTCATTTAGGAGTATGAGTTTCTGGGGCCTTAAGACATTGTTTCTGGTACAGTACGTAAGCTTTCATTTGGTATTTTTGTGACTATTAATTATATTTTCCAGTTACACTTTAGATAATTAAAACAGAGTTTCGGAAATAAGTGGCTACTAAAATATTTATATTAAAGTATGGTGAGCTACTTATTTTAAACAAACACTATTCATCATATTTAACGATTAACAATTAATTTTATCCCCGCGTTTTAGACTCTCATAAAACTGTTTATGTTTTTGAGCGATTTAGAATTCCTATGTAAAAAAGACGTATGGCACTTGGAGACTGCCGCGTAAAGCTATTGCATAAGCAGGTATGAATCACTCGATTGCGGGACGAAGAGGGGGATTACGCATGTGCAGTAACGCTGATACAACCAATGCCACCTAGAGGCGAGTCGCTGAACTAAAGACACAACCGTGATAAAAAGTCATTAATAGTTCTGCTATTCGTCGATAGATGGCAAAACTAAAAAGTATCACCGTTGTGCTGCTCAGAGTAAAACCCCCGTGTTAGATTATTTTCCTTACGGAATTCCTGGATTTGATCTCCACGTTCAAAGCTCGCGATAAAAGCTATTCATTAGCTAAAAACCAACGTCATCGTTTCGATATTTGTTTATCGACAAACGAATTCGGGAAATGTCAAAATACCCAATTAATATTTGAAAGAACTTGTCAATCCCAACACTAAGTAGAGAAACCGAATATTACGTACGTTATTAACATGTATTTTAAGTATAATAATAATAATAATAAATATCCCTGGACAAGTCACACAAATTGAACCTAACCCCAAAGTAAGCAAATTATTTGTTTGTGTTATGGGTGCTAGTCAACGATACTAATACAAAGAAATAAATAAATACTAGAATATATTTAATAAACACCCAGACCCGAAAATGCAGACATCTAAATGTTCATCACACAAATGCATGCTCAAGTCGGGAATCGAACCCGAGGTCGATGTAGTTAGGTGTGTAGGCTAGCCACTCGACCAACGAGGCGGACAAATGACGTTACCAATCACATCACCATAAAATACAAAAATAAAGCAATCTCATCAAATTCTGCATCATTCAAATTCTCCATTATGGCTTTGTCAATTTTCTCATAACAGCGAGACGACCCTTCGGCCCTATCTTTGTCAAGAGGCCTTCTGAGACGCAAGAGGTTAGCGAACTCCCAACGCAATCTCTTGCAAGTAATAAACTTAAACTGATTCATATTTTCTTAGGCTTCAAAAGCAATTACTGGGATGGTTTAGGGATATCAAATATAATGATGTAACAGTGTTTCCTTTAGTTAATTATTGGCTATCTCCTGTGACTTTGGATAAATAAGTTATTTGGGATTTCGACTTAAATTCAAAATGTATGCCATGTAGGTTGATTGAGATGTGGAAGAGGTTTGAATATTAAACAATATAGATAAATAAATATATCATATAGCCTCTGTGGTCAAGCGGTTCAGTTGTTGGACTTGACTGCATGAGGTCCCGGGTTCGAATGCAAATAAAATTGGGTTTTTCCAATTTTATAATAAAAAAAATTGCTTGGGATTGGATATGTGCCCAGTTCACGATAGGCTTGCGACCTATTACAATGTGGGAATTAGTGTTTTCGGCTAGTCGTAGGTACCCTTGTTGTACCTCTGCCTACCTCTATGGGGATACGGGCGTGAAGATACTTACTTACTTAAACTTTTTTATGTTATATATGAAAAACTTCATTATTTATTTGCATCGAACAGGCTTTGAAACTGTTGAACCAATTTGTTCTAATTAAAACATTTTGTCTATTATAGTGATGGACATAAGCTTTATCTAGAACTAACTAGAACTAAATCTTAACTTATCAACCTAGTACTAAGCTATGACGAGCTTCAAGTAAGCTATTAAATACCTAGCACTAACTGTTGCCCACAGCGTTGTACGGCATAATACAAATTACCCTCTACATGTGTGTCAAATTTTATGATAAAAATTATATTTAAATGATAAAGAAGTCAAGGTTTAAGTTTGAATAATGCTCTCATTGATATAGGGCCATCCAATTTCTCTTGCGGGCAGGCTTATAGAGTGAAATGAGTGCGGGCAAGCTTTTTTCTTATGTCCTATAAAATAACATAAGGCAAACAAGCAGACGGATCTCCTGATGGTAAGAAATTCACGCCGCCTAGAGACACCAAAGATGGTAATGGTGCGTTGCCAACCTGAGGTCACGATGTTAGGCCTCGAGCAAGAGTAAGTTTACCGGCTACCTTACCCTCCGAACTGGAACACGTCATGACGTTATGGCGGCAGGAATAGGTTAGGCGGTGGTACCAATCCGGGCGAGTCGCTGCGAAACTCTACCACCTAGTCAGATGTGACGGTGTTAGTGATGATAAGCCTGTGCTCGCCTTTTACGAGCAGCCTGTCAAGAAAGGCAGATGGTCTATTCTACAAAGGAGCCCGGACCAACAAAGCTTATCTATTGAGTGACAAATTTACAAGGTGTTCAACATTATAAATATTGACTTGGCTAGTATGAAAGCACAACAGTCAGTTATAGTTGAATATAATCGCTTAAAAGAAATAATAAATAAATAAATATCCCTGAACAACTTACACAAATTGAATTTAACCCCAAAGTAAGCAAATTTATTTGCTTGTGTTATGGGTGTTAGTCAGCGATACTAATACATAAAAATACTTAAATAGATACTAGAATAAATTTAGTAAACACCCAGATCCTGAAATGCAGACATCTAAATGTTCATCACACAAATGCCTGTCCCCGTTGGGAATTAACCCGAGCCTCGCAGTTAGTTGGTGTAGTCAGGCGTGTACGCTAGCCACTTGACCAACGAGGCGGTCAAGAGCTTAAGAGCGATATATCGTCATGATTTGTAATTAACAAACCATAAAAGAAAAAAGGCAAAAACAGAGAATAGGTTATAAAACCGGTACTGCTGATGTATAACAAAAGTTGAAAATGCTCATGATACAACGTACGAACTGATGAGTTGCTGTTAATATGCCGATTCTTTGCAGAACTCTATCACTTCTTAGCGCAAAAAGTTACACATATGTTATTTATGATTATGATTAATTTACACTTGATCCAGAACATGCTATATTAAAGTATCTTCACGCCCATATCCTCGAAGAGGTAGGCAGAGGCACAACCAGGGCACCCACGACTAGCCGAAGATACTAAGTCCCATAATGTGATAGGTTGCAAGCCTATCGCCAACCGGGCACGTTTCCAATCCCGACCAAATTTTTTTTATAAGGAAATTGGAAAAATTCAATTTTCTTTTTGTTGGCCGACCCGGGATTCGAATCCGAGACCTCATGCAGTCAAGTCCACCACCCGGACCGCTCGACCACAGAGGCGACAATTATATTAGAGGCGACTATATTATTTTTCTAAAAACTTAAAATTTTTGAATAGTTACTATAATACATATATAAAAAAAAAAAAAAAAAAAGTATCTTCACGCCCATATCCCCGAAGAGGTAGGCAGAGGCACAACCAGGGCACCCACGACTAGCCGAAGACACTAAGTCCCACAATGTGATAGGTGGCAAGCCTATCGCCAACCGGGCACATTTCCAATCCCGACCAACATTTTTTATTAGAAAATTGGAAAAATCCAATTTTGGGTTGGCCGACCCGGGATTCGAACCCGGGACCTCGTGCAGTCAAGTCCAACACCCGGACCGCTAGACCACAGAGGCGATACATAATACATATATAGATACAAATATTCATGCCAAGTCCCTTACTTGGGAGGCAGAGGATATCGAGTGTCAAATATCTCAATCTTTGCAGACCCATTCATACAAAGACGCCGGTTTCGGAGCTTCTTGACTAGCCTAGGTTTGCTCGGGTATTCACAATGTATATCGGCTTTGTCAATCTTACACCAGTCGGTCATTCTTTCCACATGAGCAAACTAAAAAAATAGATGTAAACTAGCCGACCCCGCGAACTTTGTACCGCTTGACATCAACAGCTACTGCATAATGTTTAAATAATGTTGCAAATAAAAAAAAATATAAAACATTATCCAGTGGACGAAATTGTGAATCCAAACCATTTTTGTATCCCCTTGAACATACTTACACAAAAATTACATTACCACAATCGTGGAGGAGAATCGTGGGGAGCGACATACACACGGACACAAGAAATACATATACGAGCATATATAAGTATCTGCACGCCCATATTCGGGAAGAGGTAGGTAGAGGCACAACCAGGGCACCCACGATTAGCCAAAAACACTAAGTCCCACAATGTTATAGGTGGCAAGCCTATCGCAAACCGGGCACATACTCGTATCCAATCCCGAGCAACATTTTCTTTATTAGAAAATTGAAAAACCTCACTTTCCTTCTGTTGCCCGACCCGAGTATGGAACCCTGGCCCTCATTAAGTCAAGTCCAACACCTGGACCGCTAGACCACAGAGGCGATATATATTAGGATAATTAAAAATTGTTTTCAATCAAGGATAAACTTACCAGCATTAGCATAGCGTAGAAATAGGGAAAGCATGAGAACAGTGCCGAGTTGCGCGAGCGGCCCGCGCCGCATGTCGCGCCTACACACCCTCTCATGCCATGACGTTTCTGGAACAAATTGATAGTTATTAGTTTTTTTATTTTTTGTTTTTTTTTTTTTAGGTTATTTTGCACCTTTCTGGGGCCGGCTAAGACCTTTCGGCCATGCTGCCATGTCTTCCGTAATGAAATAAATTCGTTTTAGTAGTCATAAGTCATTTTAGGTCATAAGTCGTAAGTCATAGGTCTAAGTCATGTCAGGGTCTTGAGTAAAGCGGTGGTTTCGTTACTCAAGCTCATCTATGAGATTTGGCGGCAACGAAGAAATTCACGATACACTAATTTCTTCATGATTATTTCATTTGTGCACGTTCACTAAACAAAACTAAACTAATTAACACCTAAGTTTACTAATTTCACTCAATATAAACACGAAATTCAATAATTATGAAAAAATATGACCATCTTCATTCTGACGATGGCACCAAAACTTCCATTTTTTTTATTCATTTTAAGTTAATTTGCCCCTTTCTCGGGCCGGCTAAGATCTTTAGGCCATGCTGCCACGTCTTCCGTACTAATTAATTCTTATACAGTAATTAGTCACATGTCTTCCGTATTAATTATTCTTATACAGTCATTAGTCACTATGTATAAAGGCACGTCAGGGTCTTGAGTAAAGCGTTGGTCACTTTACACAAGCTCACTTTGGGAGATTTGGCGGCAGCGACTCTGCCTCGCTCTGAGGCGCTCCATTTAAGGCTTGAAGTGCAAGCGAGAGCGCGGAACGAGCGATAAAGAGGCACAATCGGCTTCTAATCTAATGACGTTGTCACGTTCAACTATCGTCAGTAAAAAGACTTTACAGACAAGCTCTTTTTTATATTATTGGAAGGCAAACAAGCAGACGGATTTCGTTATGGTAAGAAATTCGCCCCGCCTAGAGACACCAAAGGTGGTAATGGTGCTTTGCCAACCTAAGGCTAGGATGTTAGGCCTTGAGCAAAACCTTTTCCTCCGAACCGGAACACGCCGACGGCAAGTGCTGACGTTACAGCAGGAAAAGATAAGGTAACCATCCGGGCGAGTCGCTGTGAAGCTTTACCACCTAGTCAGATGTTGCGGTGCTAGTGACTGTAAGCCTATGCTCGCCTTTTATGATCTGTTTTTATAAGAAAATTGAAAATACTCAATTCTATTTTTTCGTTCCCCGATAAGGGGATCGAACCTGAGACCTCAAGAACTCGACTCCGACGACGGACCGCTAGACCACAAGCGATTAATATGAATAAAAAGATAACTGTAATATAAAGTAAACAATTTCC
This sequence comes from Calephelis nemesis, assembly GCA_002245505.1. Taxonomy (NCBI): domain Eukaryota; kingdom Metazoa; phylum Arthropoda; class Insecta; order Lepidoptera; family Riodinidae; genus Calephelis; species Calephelis nemesis. Next base: position 1,031 of record NJDD01001391.1, on the reverse strand, counting down.
AATCTTCCCAAGTTTTGAAGTCCAGACATTATTATAATTTATGATCAAACTAGCGCTAACTCGAGGCAACTTCTACGAGTTGCAGTATTTGGTTGTATAAATGTTTCATAATAAAGTCAGTATTTCCACCCTTGATACTTGTAAATGCATACATATCTACACGCTAAGACTTTTACGAGGTAGGGTTATAATATCTAGTGGCAAGTATCACGATTCCTAGGGGCCTGTCTAGTTTTCTCCACATTCATTACTCTTTTCATTTTAATACAACGTTTTAAAGACTTTTTAAAAAAAAAAGAATAAAATGACAGAGCCTGAAATATCTGCATAAAGTGATTTTTTTGTTTTTTTTTTTGAATAGAGAAGAATTCTGAGGCTAGAACTTTAAGCCTTTAGCGCCAGCAAGTTTATGACCTTAGAAAAAAAATTAAATATTAAACAGAGATCGATGTCGGAATGACTCGATCTTATCTACTACAAGTGGTCTAGACCACCCAATCTGTAACTTTGGGAGACTATTCCACTTGTTCAGTTAAGTAGTGGTAGTGTTCATCGCGGCAGCTCATCTAAATTGATATTGACTTAATCTCAGTACTCTCCATTATTGTGTTAAATTCTTGGATAGCTGCCACAGCATATTTCGCGATATCTTTTACTAATTAACTTCAATAATGTATACAAATATTATAAAGATGAAGAGTTTGTTTGTTTGTGTACTTGAACGTGCTAATTTCTGGAACTACGGGTTCGATTTGAAAATTATGTCAATAAAAACCTATCGCCAACCTGGCAAATATCCTATCCCAAGTAACATTTTATTATAATTAGAAAATTGGAAAACCAATTTTTTTTTGTTGCCCGACCCTTGATTCGAACCCGGGACCTCATGCAGTCGAGTCCAACAACTAAACCGCTAGACCACAGATGCGATTATTATTAAATTTACTATATAGCTACAATAACTTCTTGGAAAGCATCTTGGAACCTACTAGAGTAACGGCCACTAGTGCTACTTGCTTAGATAACATTTT
>NJDD01001390.1:828567-847418 GCA_002245505.1 Calephelis nemesis | reverse complement strand
CAAATTTGTAATCTGATTTTGCTCACCAGAATATTATTCTTTCGATTCATAAACATATCCTGTATTGCGTTAACTATTGCAATAACATTACATTTCTTCTTACAAACACAACAGTGAAAGTTTCTGGCACAACTATTTTTACGAAAAAAGAAACCCCAATTTTATGTTAAAAAAATATTTGAGAAATTCACTACAGTATTTTTTTAATATTAAGGCTACTGCATGGCGTTCAAGTGAAGCAAAATGAGAGAGACAAAAGCCCCAATATTACCCTACTGGAAATGGTTGCAATATAATTTTTACATTGAATATAGTGAGGTTGAGACGTCCGTCTCGTACGGCTGCCAATGCAGAAATGAGTCATACTCGATTGTGTGGACGGTAGCACAATCAAAGAGGCGATCGTCGCTCATTCTATAACGGCCCATCATGGCCCATTGTGAAGAGGCGCCGTGAGAGTTCACAAAGATTTACTCTAAGTATAACATACAGATTTTTCAATAATAACTTCCGGTAGCCATCTTGGATTTCAAAACGGCTGCCAAATTCAGAATCAGCACTCTCGATTATGTCTCAAACGACATCCATATGGAGTATATCTATAACGGTTAAAAATCTTAAAAAATGTAAAAAAAAACGATTGTTGTGTGGCGACCATCTTGTTTTTCGCCATTTTAATTTTTTTTTCACAAGTTCTGGTAATTGCCATCTAGGCTCTACAAAAAGAATTGTGACCTTCCCTCCAAGTCTTTTCGTTTTGGCAGGCCGCGGCCGTCACCTAAATTTTTACAAGATCCAGGTAGACCAACTTTCAAAATATTATTTTAACCTTTAAAATTTATGCTATCTCCGGGGAGAAAAACAATTACGCTACAACCGCTGTAGCAGTTTTTCAATTATAACTTCCGGTCGCCATCTTGGATTGGAAAATTAGTAAAAAAATCGAAATCCCCGCCCCCGATCACCCTTTAAAAGTCATTTTAGGCGACTTGACCCGAAACCCGAAACATCTTGAAAAAATTAAAAACTCCGAAAAGCCCTGGCAACACCGAGCAATATTCACTAATGAAGCAAATCCATCCCGAAACGTTTAAAATCTACAGCCTATTCAAATTTGTATAGCGGCCATCTTTTTTCCGCCATTTTGGATTTTTTCCCAAAATCCAAAGAAATTTTGTATAACCGATCAATAACTTTCAAGGAAGCAACTTTCTAACTTTAACGGTTCGGACGCAATAGGCGAATCATTTTGTATGGCGGCCATCTTGTTTCCACCGTTTTGGTTTTTTTTTATACAAGTTTTAGCAATTGCCACCTTAAAGAGGAAAAATGGCGACAAAACGGTTCCGCTAGGTGTCACCGTTTTGACAGGCCGTCGACCGAATTTTTATCAAGTCTACATTTCCAAGGTTTCGGATTTTTCTGGGTGGCTTGAGACCATCCTCTATCCGATGACATCAACACCGTGACTCTAGCATGACGACAACTGGGAGAACAATTACAAAGCAAATTTATTTTTTATTTTTTGCAGCTTAACTAAAGTAGATAACAAAAACATGAAGACGAACTTTTTTGTGTAGAATTTTTTTCTCTGCAACTTTTACTTGAAACTTTTTTTCTATTTCCTACCGTTAAGTTATTTTAAAAAAGGCATTTTTCAACCCTTTTTTATTTTTTTTCATCCCTTTCCCCTTAATTTAAATCAAAATTTCTTTCATACTATCATTATTTAAGTATTCATGAACACATTTTTACTCATTGCGCCAGATCATGGCTTTTTTTTAACTTTTTACTGGGCTAAAAGTAATCAAAAGACGGTGTATAGAAATTGAGAGGGATTTCTAACTAACGACTAAGGCCTCAAACTGGGTCTCAGCGATTTGCAGGGTGGCGGCGAGAGCGGGGCGATCTAACACAATATAGATTCTTATTGAAGTGAACTGGATATCAGCGCACAGACTAGGGCTTCCAATACCGGGATCCCGGTATTGCTCAGTACCGGTATTAGGCCAGTTTTTTGTTCAATATTCAATACCGGTATTGAAATCTTATACCGGTTTTAATACCGTCATAGGCAATTTTAGAATTATTTCGAAAAAATATCAAATAATCAGATAAATATTAGAGATGTAATATTTTTGCAATAAGCTGCACTCAAACTATGTACATTTCTGTTTATTGCATGCTATTTTCTTGACTGACTAGCGCTTCTCTTTCTTAAAACTATCGCGGGTGTTAATGGTCTGAAGTAAGTTATTAATATTAAAGTCTAACACGATTACGTGGTGTTAGCTAAACAGAAGCACATATATGCGAAAGGAGGTTAAAACTTGGGCGCTCTCTCATTCTTAAGAACTTATTTTCAAAAAGAAAATGCTCAAAAACAATATTATAGACTAAAAATAAAGAAGTATTGGAATATCTCAAATAAAAATTCAAAGAAAAGTTATGTTTGGTAAAATTCAAATTAATATTGTTATGTTAATTACTCAAATGGAATGTGTCTTTTTTTAATTTTCTTATCAAGGGAGAATGAAGAAACATTTTATTTTAGTTATTAGTTAATATCGATAAGTAAAAATTTAATTATTTTTATATAATTAAGTAACTGTCTTGTTTGTTATAAAGAACATGCAAGGCTGCAAGCAAATTATAAAAGTATTTTTTTAGCCATAATATCTTGTAGTGTCAGTTACAATCAACAAGAACTAAGTGGACGTTCCTATAAATATCAAAGAGTGATTTGATGCCAATAAATAGCAGGTATAATGTAAATAGATGTAACAGTCAAAAATGATCTTTGAATGATTGAAGTTGTGGTTGAACTTCCAAAAATCCTAAATAATAAAAAAAACAGTAGCAGTCGTGGGACTGCCGATAGAAGTGAAAACGGAACTATTAAGTTGAGAGTAATTAAAACTATATGCAAAAATTATATGAAATTTTTTATGTTTTATTTATTAGTTACATATGATGGGTTAAAAATAAATAATATACAATTATCTTGTCAGTCAGAAATAGTCGATGTATTAGTGTACATACGTGTACACAGGCTACTGCGCGTGCGCTAGTCTGGCTCTCCATAGCTATAGATATACTATTATCATTAGCATGTCGGTGACGCGAACCGAGGATTTTACCCTCTACCGAAACGCTCAACGCACCTAAAGAAGTTTTCACTTCAAAAATAAGCTGATTCTGTGAATACTAGGTTTGCTATTAATGATAAAAGTTAATTTTAATGAGCTTTGTTTTTAGTTATTTACCTAAAAAAAACGTTTTCGTAAAAGAAAAACTAAATTTTACCTCAATACCGGAATACCGGTATTAATACCGGTTTTGATTTTTTGTACGGTATTGATACCGGTATTCAAAAAATCCGGTATTTGGAAGCCCTAGCACAGACTACTTAGAGATGTCAGCGGAGCGGGTAGCGGCGCCCGAGCGACCGTCAAGCGGTCTCCCAGTTTGGCGCAACTTTTATATAAAAAAGTAAAAAACATAAGTTTTCTATGTTTTTTATTCGCCTAAATCATATGACACTAAAGCACCCGTCATGAGAAGCTATAAATTATGTAAACAAACGTTCGGGAGTTAACATTTGGTTCAAAGATAAAAGTATTTTTTTTAATAATTAACTAATTAATAATTTAAATATGTATAATAAATTACGTATGTTTTGTCATTTTTTTCGTGGCAAATTGATTTCCTTAGATGTACTGGGTACTGGCTTCATTATACGTTAATACACAATAACAAATAATGGATAAAAAATAATTAAGGCAACAATTAACAAAACTAACAACAATAACAAAGTGATAACGAAAAGATAAAAAAAATTAACAATAACAACCAAATCCGCGATTTTAACAAAGCAATGAAAAGTTCAAAACTCGAATGACGCGTTTATTTCCAAAAGACGAACCGATGGTTTGCATTCCCGGCGACCGGCGCGTCCCCGTACCAAGACACTCAAACGTCAGTTGTTAGATATGATCCGACTAAATTAAATAGGTTGTTACTTTCATATAACCCGTCTATTTTTTTATTTCGATTGAATATAGTTTATTGTTGTCTCGAAGTAAAAAAAATACTTGGTAAAAGATGTTTGTTTACATAATTTATAGCTTCTCATGACGGGTGCTTTAGTTGCCTTATATCTGAATGCCTTAAGACTTACTTTCAAATTATACGGGTTATACCTTTTTACCATATTATTATGTCAGGTGGCATGTGTCACTTTAAGCTAAACTACCTACAAAATTGGTCCGTGCCCGTTGCTCACACACATCGTCAATGGATGAGTATCACAGATATGAGCATTGTGACGCGCTCGTGTAAACATTTGCAACCTATGAGATGTGGTTACAATTATTGATCCTAATGACGTGATTAATGCAATTTGTCTAGCGCACAACTGGAAAAGCCAACCTAGATGAGCTCCTGGATGCTGGCACCTTTAAGTATGAATTTTAATATGTTTAATGACATAAATAAATGGTCAGTATATTTCCGAATTTGGTCAGGCTCGGTTTTTCTTAAAATGGAAATATAAAATTTCAAGGTCAATACCCAACTTTTGCCACTCCTGATCGCACATGGCAAAAAATTGTATTGCATATAATTTGTCACTAAAAGGTCATAATTGGTCACAAAGACTACATGATTGGTCAATATATTTTAGAATTTGGTCAATCTGTTTCATAGATATTCGTAATTTAAATAATTTCAAGGTCACGAAATGGACTATGGCACCCCTAAGTCCGTATAATGACCCAATGCATCACTCAAATAATGTAAAATAGTTATTTTGTTTTCTGTGTTAGTTTCATCTACAAATAAAATAACTATAAATAAGAACCAAGAATTTGCAATTAATAATGATTTGATTATATCAAATCTTCAAAAAAATGATCAAAAAAACCTTCTAAATTTTCCCTAAAAAGTTAAGAAAATTGTTGAGCTATTTTTTAACTCTAAAAATAACCAAATACAACTTTGCGATTATTGCATGTGGTCCGCCAAGTCAAATCTTAAATGGTCAGTAAAGTCCAGAATTGTGTCAGGATTGTAAATCACAAGAATTATTAAATAAATATTAGTAAATTGAAAATTCTATTTAAAACTTTCATTTGGTTCATGAGCAAATAAAAATACAATCCTGGTTTGATCCCTGGAGGAAACTGACTGACAAGTGAATTTGTTATTTTTGAAAGAATTGAAATACATATATTTTTTCCCGAAAAATTAGGCAAATTTTAAAAAACCGTTTTTGGCTTAAATGATAACCAAACAAAATTTTTCAATTATCGCATCTTGTCCTCCTTAAAAAAAAGACTTAAATGGTCAGTAGTGTGTAAAATTGTGTCAAGCTTTGAAATAACAACTATTTAAAAAATATGTAGAAAGTTGAAAGTTGCGTTTTAAGCATTATTAATTTAAAAAACACAATACTTAAAATAAATTAATGACTTATCAGTATAAGTAGTTGCTGTTGAAAGACTTCAAAAACGTAAAATATTTCCAAAAACTGGGGATGTTTTGAGTTATGTTTTAGCTCAAATAATATACAAATACTGCTTCGTGATTATCGAATCTGGGGGCTGATTATATGTATCTCAGTGTCCAAGTATCAAGTCTCAGTCTTACCTACTTGATGTACACTTTTCCATTTTGAGTTGGCAACTGAGATACATAATCAGCACTTTCTTTGTTATTATTGTAACATCGAGCGAGAGAGAGAGTATTTATACAATCTTTTTGTTATTTAATTTTATGGTCAATGGTACAAACATATATATTCCTATTTCTATGTATGAACACGATGTTTCATTTCTTACAGTCGTCATGTATGATGGCCAACTTATTTTAATATGAAGTGCCTTATGTTTGAGTCCAACTTGTTAAGCCTCTTCAAACTAAATTGCATGAAGTTCATGGACAAACTTTCAATTTTGTGATATTAGTATTTTTGGGACTTACGATATGCATGAATTTTTGGACGTATACGTTATAGACATTTAAATGTTCCTGGTTACTAAATTGTGAAAGTTCGCCGTTTTTGTTGAGGTGTTATATCTGTAATTTCTGAACTACAGAAATTATGACAGAAAATTTACTTAAACTTCTTTTGTTTTCATAACTTGATAAGAACTAATTTGTTCCTATCGAATAAAATAAACTACTTAAGTGATATCGAACAGCGCGCAATGCAAAATAAAGACAATGTATAGTCGTTTTGACTTTTAATTTTTATCCTAACTGCCACAGGAAACCTTTAAATTGACAGGATAAAACTTACCCTTTCAAATTTCATTACGATCGGTGCAGTAGATTCGACGTGAATTGTACTTAGGTCACATGGGTACTGACCGATTTAGGTACATTGATGACTTGGTGTTATGATTTTTCAAATTGTTCCTAACTAATCAGTATTCTATTAGCGTCTGCAGATCCTGAAAAGGTTTATATTAACAATATCAATCGGTAAGTAATATTAGTAATCATCTATTAACCTGAAATAAGTTATCGATCATCACCAATAGATCATGTATCGATATCTTCTATCATTTAGATTTTAGAATGACAAGATCGGTATCCATGCATGTTATTACTGTTATATTGGAAATTATAATCGGATATACTCAAGAGTACGAAAAATGACATACAAGCAAGTTGTTAACATTTTGTTAACAATGAGCAATATATTATTTTATGGGACTCGTTGAATTTTATCTTGACTACATGTGAACAATCCGAATTTAATGTGTTCAAAATGTAACCTTATGGTTCAAGAGTACCATGAGCATGACATATCGAATCCCAAAAATCGATACTCCGATTTTAATATTTAGTGGTCAACCATAGGTCAGCCTTAGTCACAATTTGTAAAGACGTATGTACAAGTTACAAAGAGAATAGTTATTATCAAGGAATATAAATATTCTTTAACAAAAATAATTTAAACTACGACAAGTAATGTCAGAATTGGAGCCATATTTTATTTGAAACGGCACGTTTTCTAGCAAGTATTTCACATTTCCATTTGCAACGATCCGACTCATCAAGGCTGACTAAATTTGGCCCCACTTTTTTTGAATTTTGGATTTTTTTTATTTTTAATTGTTTGTTCGTCGTTAGTTCTTTAATGTTCGAATGTTAAAATTGTTTGTTCGTCTTTTATTTATTTATAATTAATCAAACAAATTCTCACCCTTAAATTAGCCCCCCTTACTAAATATCTCAAATTTTATCGCTCAGATTAATTAATTTTGATCAATTATCGTTTGTTCGATCACTATTGACGATTTTTCGATCATAAAATAATTAATTTCCTAATTATTAATTATTTTATTGTTAGTCTTCTTCTTCTTCCTTATAGGCCCCATTTTTTTGATTTTCGGATTTTTGATATTTTTAATTATTTTTCGTCGTTTGTTCGTTAATGTTCGAATGTAAAAATTGCTTGTTTGTCTTTTATTTATTTATAATTAATTAAACAAATGATCACCCTTAAGTTGGCCCCCCCTTACTAGATATCTCTATTTTATCACTTAGATTTATTAATTTTGATTAATTATCGTTTGTTCGACGACTATTGGCGATTGTTCGATCATAAAAACAATTAAATTCCCAATTATTAATTATTTTATATCTAATATGCAAATCATCACCTCACGCCTATATTGCGCATGCACTGGTTTTGTCCGTCAGGCTGAGGGTGTCAGCGGCAATAGCCGTATTTACTAACGTTTTGTTAATGTGTGCGTTTATGCTGTATAATTATTTCTTATGTAGATCAAGAAAATATTGAAAACTTCAACAATACTTCAACAAAAAAATGTGGGTGAAGACGGCCCAATTAGACGGTAGAGTACGATTTCTCTAAATCATTCATCATTTTCTCTAAAAAGTGTATAAATAAAATCACAAGAACATAACATTCTTTTACTCGTTAAAAAAATCACAATTAAATGACTCATTGTGGTTCTAAAACATAAAAACTCCGTGAGACTGCAATCGAGTGTTAGGTGACACAAATTCAGGTTTCACTTTGAGGTCGTTGAATTTTTTCCAACTACCTGATATTTTCCTACAGTATGCAAAATAATGACCGACATCATAAGCTGCGACTCCGGACAATCTAAAAATTTACGTAGAATAATTATTTTTAATTCTAAATACATACATGTAAAAATAATATAAAATAAGGTTAACTAACCGATAACATAAGTCAATATAAATTGCATCCTTATTGTGAGCATTCAAAGTAATTTTAGCAAGAAGTTCGCATAGTGTACAGGTACGTCCAGATGATTCCTTGCTACTTCCACGAATACCTATAATTCAATAAAAATGTACTCTATAGGAGTGTAATGACGCGTTTGTTTCCCGGATTTACACAATGAACACGAAACATTAAAAATTTTCGCAGGAAAGTCTAGAGCTTTTTCCAATGAAGAGAATCCTTGTTTGATTATTACATTATGGTTAACGAATAGAAATGGTAAAATCTTTATGTAAGAGTAACCACAACCTGGATTCGAACACGTCATCTCTTCAAGTACTCCAGGTACCTCTTGCAACAATTTCTTCCACAAATTTATGATATTGTCTTGACAATTAATAGTCTGACATAGCACAGAGCTTTTCGACCCTTTGTAGATATAAAATAAATAATAATTGGTAATTTAATTGTTTTTATTATTGAACAATCACCAATAGTCTTCGAACAAACGATATTTAATCAAAATTAATTAATCTAAGTGATAAAAATAGATATATCTAGTAAGGGGGGCCAACTTAAGGGTGATCATTTGTTTAATTAATTATAAATAAATAAAAGACGAACAAACAATTTTTACTTTCGAGCATTAACGAACAAACGACGAACAAATAATTAAAAATATCAAAAATCCGAAAATCAAAAAAAATGGGGCCTATAAGGAAGAAGAAGAAGACTAATAATAAAATAATTAATAATTAGGAAATTAATTATTTTTATGATCGAACAATCGTCGATGGTGATCGAGCAAACGATAATTGATCAAAATTAATTAATATGAGCGATAAAATTTGAGATATTTAGTAAGGGCGGGGGCTAATTTAAGGGTAAGAATTTGTTTAATTAATTATAAATAAATAAAAGATGAACAAACAATTTTTACATTCGAACATTAACGAACTAACGACGAACAAACAATTAAAAATAAAAATAAAAACAAAATTCAATAAAAGTGGGGCCAAATTCAGTGAGCTGAAAGTGAGTGAATGGCCTTATAGATTAATGTTCACTATGGTGACCTATATTCCATAGATATTAGTAGACACGTCGTATTGATAGAACCCCTCCCTAGATTTGGAGGGAAATTTCAAATATATATTTTTTTAACTTAATCTAGACATTAGAGGAGATGAGGTTAAATGCAAACGGCTTAAATACAGATATTAAAGTATTTAAACCATTCCTGACGAGGTATATTGACAATATATGCATAAAAAGTATCAAAATTACCAGAAGATTTTAGAAATATGTTCGGAAATCTTCGTTTATCTTCGGGTCGAAATGCGTTGACGTCAGAATAATTGGACCGCTCCTGCGTCAAACAGGCACTTCCTGTAGTCACGTGGTGTTATCCAACCAATCAGAGCCGTTCGTCTCTTTATAGGCCGACATTTTCTGACAAGCGTAGAAAAAGTTTCATCAACAGCGGCCATTTTGCGCTGGAGAGACAGAAGTATTTCGGAATTTGTCGTGTAAATTTTCTGTTTTTTCTTACATCATATATCATAAACAGTACCATTCCGTGTATTTTAAAGTGTTAAGTGAAATCGTGTAAATTATTAATTAAAATTAGTTCCATAAAGTAGTAAAAATCTGGTGATATTGTTTTCATTTATTGTGCTAGTTCCGTCGGAAGATGGTGAGAGGGTCTGTGTAGCTCTTCGATTCGGAGCTTTGTAATGGCGAATACTTGAGTGTGAAATTGTAATATGTGCCTTCAATGGTTCGAAGCACATCGAACGATCGGGATGTGGGTGAATTACATTATAATGGATGATAAATCGCTATAAAATGTTATTTCTTCAAGATTTAAGACATAAAAGTGTTTTTTAAATCGGCGGGCCGAAATATTCACGACGGCTTACGTTTAGTAAACAGAGCCATGGCCGATCATCATGTGGATGAACCGCCTAATAAGCGGGCTAAGATGATCCGGGACCCATTCCAGGGTCCCTCAGACACCGCAGGTAAGTACTTTATTTTATTTTACAATATTTTGTAAGTTTGAGCTCTTGTCTGTCATAAAGATTTTACTGTAATTTTTGACATTTTGTCGTCGCTCTTGTTAGCGCCGATCTAGTTTTGCGTCGTATTATTGTTTCTTTAGCTTACAAGAATAACTAATAAACATATCTTGCTTATAATTTCGAACAAAAATTATTTCAAGCACTCAAGAAATTAAATTAATGTTATTTTACAATATACCTATGTTCTTGTAAAATTTTAATTTTGTTTTCTTTTACTTTATTTTGAAATAACATAACTTAAAGAGCACTAATGTTATTGTATCAAGCGATATGTAATTTACCAGCCAAAATTATATTTCATTCAAAAGTATAAATACTAAAAGAAGCATTAACTTTTCGAAGATGTGTACTTTATATTCTATTGCAGTACAACTATAGATGAACTACTATCCATTTATGAAATAAAAATAGTTTAATTGAATTCTTAAAAATATTAATTGTTTTGGTTATAACCTATGATTTTTTTGACATGTGTCATAAAATAAAACAGCTCAAAGAAAAATATTAATGTAAACTTGTGTAACCTTACACCACCTGAATCAAGAGTTTTTTTTTTTATATAGTAATGAATCAATATTGATATAAATGAAAAAAAATCACATTGTTACAAATAAATGTTTGTAAAATATTTGGAACTTATAGTGATTTGCTAAGTTTATCATTTTGAAGGTTCAATAAATGTATGACCTTGTTTCATATTGGTTAATAATTTTTATTTACTGAATGTCATATTTTATTTAGATGAGGGTGTCATATATTAACATATTCTTGTTGCTTTTATAATGTAAGAAATAATATTGAAATATTTCTTAGAAAAATGTGCACAATGATAATGGATTTTTACAACAATGTATTTAACACTAACCCTTTTAAAATTAAAGATACTGCCTTTTTTTTTACTAAATATTGATTGGCTTCTTAATCTATTAAAGTATCTAATGTCATAGTGTTATTGGTTTTAATTGTATTAAAAAAATAGTAATGGTCATTTGTTTTTCCATATAAAACTGATATTTACAAAAGGAAAGCACTAAACCAGACATGCTAAATAACAATTCGAAAATACTGTTGTAAAAATGTAGTTATGACCGAAATAAAATTTACTCAAACTTTTTGTCCCTAAATGAGTGTGATTGTTAAATTATTGTTTTATGATGTCTTATATAAAAAAATATTTTTTCATGATAAAGATAATTAGTAAATGAGGTAAGCTTCAATAGAGATTAGGCAGGTTTAATATTGGGAGTGTTGTTTGAGAACTTGTTTAAAATTATACTTTTAACAATATTTTGTATCTTTGTTCTTTGTTATTTGTTTTTTGTTATATATTATATATGTTAATTATAAGTTGTCTGAAATCTATCAGACAAGTTATAATGATGTTACAAAAAACATATTCTTGTGTATTTTGTCAAGTTACAAAGTTGTATGAAAGGTCTCCAGGTCGGGCAACAAAAAAAATATTAACTAGTTTGCCAGAGCTTATATTAGTTAGACAACTATAAATCTTTTACTAACTTACAATGTTTGTTTCTAAATAACAATCTCTTTATCTATACAAATAAATAAAATTTGAGCATCTGCAATACTAAAATAACCACTTTTTGCTACAGGTATATGAATGTAATGTATATTTTTGCTACATATACCAAAATAACATTATTGTAGACTTTTTTTATTAAATTTCCTTTGGAACAAGTTGTAAACAGCTAGTTGTTAACTAACAAACTATGTTAAATAAAAAATTTAAATATTAAGTGTATGGATGTTGAGGGCAAAGTCATTAAACTATTTTAGTAAAGTTTATTTATTTTGTTATTAATATTATAGTAGATTAGTAATGTAAATGTAAAGTTTTTTTTTAATAATGGGCTCTAAATCTGTACACAATTTTCTTAAATTATGCATGTTGAGGGTTGATTAACTTGTTATTAAAATTAATATTCCCATGTTGACCTTCAGCTTTTTGCCTGTCTGACAAGCCAGTAAGTGTTATTTTGTTGACTATTTAATTTACCCTTAACAAAACTTACTTAACTAACTTGACCAACATTTTGGGGCTCTTGTTAGGAGCGTGTAACTCATAGGCTTAACTTACACAAAATACTTTCGACTTTCGTTCATCTTTGTTGGCAATACAATATTCTCTTATTTCATGCCTTTTTACAACTACAATACAATATTAGTACATTAGATGTGTTGCCATGTAATAGTACATCTATTAACATGTATGGCATGTATTTCATTACTATCAGAAAATCCCTTAGCTGTTTTGCATCAAAATACCATAAAAATAACAAATTTTTGACAGCACACCTCTTAGAAATAAGAATATATAAAGAAGAGCAGCAATGTTCTATAATAAATTTATTTGTATAAATACAGTTGGAATCGACATATAACTTTACAAAATCTCTTTGTCTCTTTTTAACAAATGTAGATATTATGTATGCCGAAAGAGATAACAACATTTTTGTCAATGCTCATTTTGGCGTCGATTTAAAGTGATGTCATGACAGTTTTCATGTTTGCCAAGAATCCATATTTAGTGTTCAATTTTATAGTGATGTACTATTACAATTGTCCATATTTTATTTTACGTTCCTAGAAAAGAATATATGGACAAGATAAGAATGTATATTCATGCAAGTGAAAATATCAATCACAGTTTAGTTTAATAAGAATTCTTCCAAGTGCTCACTTTTATGTAAAGAAAGTGGTTTGAGTGTAATCTGATCAATTTTTTTTGTCAGTATAATAAATCTTGTTATAAATATAAAGAGTTAACTTATAAAAAAAATAAACATATTTGCACGCCACAATGTAAAAAAAAATGCTCACAAGAAGTAAATAAATATTCTTTCTTTCGTTTATTTACATTTCCCTATTTAGATATAAACCAATTGAGTAGCACTAAGTAAGTAAGTTGATAGTTGCAATTTCATTTGATAGGTAAATAATAATTCTTATCTATTTATTTATGTAAACTTAACTATTAATCGCCACTAATAGATCATGTATCAATATTGATACTTTCTTTTTCTGGACAGCCTTGTAATGTCAAAATGGCAGCCATATTTAGTAGCCAATGGCAGCCTTTTTTCGTAGGTATTTCATGTCCATATACTTATAGGTGTCAATTTGGGTGTCAATGGCACACCTAAAGAAAATAAATAACATTTCAGTGTCAGATTGTTAAGAACTCGTGTCTCTAATGAATGTATTAGTACAGTTACAGGAATTGACAGCAAATTTTAAAGAGATATTCCTATTTAAATTGCTTTGAATAAACTGCACTACAACCAAATTCATACAACATTATATAAATATAATATAGCTAATATATATTTATTTTGGAACTCGGTTGAAGAAAAATAGATTAAAATGAAAGAAAATAGAGTACAAATAGGATTTGTTTTAGAATGTCACTTTTTTAAGAAATAACTACTAATATCTTTAAATATTTGTTATAACAGACCATTGATGTTATTAAAATCCTTTCTGGTTTCAAGAAAACTAGTATGCTTTTTATTAATAAATGTTTTAGGATCTTAATAATTATAAATAGTATTGGGTAAAAAACATGTTCATATAATTTCAACTAAGTAATTTTCTTGAGATGTTTCCATTAGTCAAATTAAATTGAAGCCTCTACATAATATAAAAAGATATTTTATTGTAATTTACTATCATTTATTTGAAAATAAAAGTTGTTACTTAATATTTAAATAATATTTTATCAAAACAGGTGGAATAAACTCTGAAGTTTCCTAAATCAATATACAAACTAAATAATTTATGATTGTGTAGTCAAATAGGAAAGAGCTTTACATGCAGTAATAAGAACCCGATAGCAGATAACACTAAGAACCCGAAATAAAGATAAGTTGTATATAGTAGAATTAATAAAATTTCACATGGTCATTAATAAAAAATGTAAAACCAAATCCATATTTTGCTTTTATCAACTTAATTTATTTATCCACTTCAAGAGATAAACAATAACAATTAGACACAAAATTGTAGGTACATAAACTTAGCAAAGTTTCTATAGACAATTTTGTATCAAAAACCACAAAAAAAACTAGATAAATAATATGCTTTTTTATTTTTGATCAATATGATCATGATATACCTTTGCTGAGCCCTAAATTGACACCCATGTTGCAGCATTTAAATATAAAAACAATGACATCGCAATATACACATATTTTTTTAATTTTTATTCTTGCACTTTTTTATGATTAATTAAATATTACCCAAATTATGTTGTTTTATCTGGTGCTTGAATAAAATCTGAAAATAAAACTTCATTTATTCATACAAAAGATTAAATATAATATAACTGTTTCTAAGCTGTTGGGTGATAAGAATTTTTTAAAATTTTTTTCATGTATTTTTAAAATGATTAAGTATATGTAAGTCAGCTCTGGTCGACAATTGTTTGTTGTTGTTTAGCATGTAGTATTGCCATACAGTCAATTAATCAATATTTGGGATTTTTAATTCCACCGAGATTCTGCTGATAAACAAATGTTTTTGCCTTGAGAATGTATAGTGTTGAGCCACTGACCTGTAAAGATATTGCTATATAGTCAATAAGTCATATATTCAGACTTCTAAATCCTTCTTAAAAGTAAGTGACTTCAATTCAGTGATTGTGGGAAAACTGACAGTAAAACCCATTTTTATAGGGGATTTTAGGTTACGGTTATGTTAACTAAGAATTCATTAAAGGGATTCCACAGATAAGTCTGCTGGACCTTGCTACCATAACTGTCTAGTCTGCCAAGCTTCCTGCAATGAAGCCATAATAATAAACATGAAACAGAAATAATTGTAATCTTGATTGACATGCTAATTTATAACTATGTTGAATATTTTAGATGGATTTTCCAATCTGGACATGTTTGATCTCGAAAAGGACCTCCCTGATGAATTGATGGGTGGTTCATGGGGTGAACAACCTGGTGTCACAGGGCCAAAACCCCCTGCACAAGGCCCTGGTCCTGGGGGGCAAATGGCCCAACAACTTAATGGAGATGATCCAACAGCTGCTATGCAGAGACAGATAAATAATCACCTTATACAACAAGTGAGTTTCTTAAAATAATTTATGTTTGAGTTAGATTTAACTTTATTTAGACAAATAATAGAAATATTGAAAATTTTTTGAATTTAGTTATTAACTAATAAGGTTTTTTATACTTTTATGTAGGTAGGTCTGTAAAAATGGTTTCAACTTTCTACTGATGTTACTTAAAACACAATAATTCATGTCCAGCTTTGCCTATTTGACAAATGTAAAGTTATTAATGTAGTGTTAAATGTTTTTCATAAATTTATAATGTAAAATATTTTATATTATCCATGCATATGCAGAAGTTGCTCTGTGTTTTATATTTTTTTTATGATATTGGAAGGCAAATAAGCAGACGGATTTCCTGATAGTAAGAAATTCACGCTGCCTAGAGACACCAAAGGTGGTAGTGTTGCGTTTCCAACCAACGTAAGGGATACATTTTTTCATTTTTGGTATTTGATATAATTATAAAAAATAAATTTTGCATGGTTTTGACTTTTTGTAATAGCAGCTATATTGATTGTGTAACAATTATTTTGATTAAATGTATTTAGTAATCCGCAA
Source organism: Calephelis nemesis (assembly GCA_002245505.1). Lineage (NCBI taxonomy): Eukaryota > Metazoa > Arthropoda > Insecta > Lepidoptera > Riodinidae > Calephelis > Calephelis nemesis. Next base: position 831,460 of record NJDD01001390.1, on the reverse strand, counting down.
ATTATGTACTGTTATTGATTTATTATTGTTTCTGCATCAACAGATGAGCAGTATGGAATAATGTTTTCTATAACATTTTTAGTTTAATAAACATTTGTGGAAAGTTTGATGTCAAGCATGTTGGTTAAATCATTATCATACAGGTGCTAAGTAATGGCTTAGTTATGCAGCACAATAGTAAAACTTACAGTAAAGCAATAACTGCATTAGACATAACTTGAATTTTTTTAAGGATTTTATCGACCCTCGATTAATTAGTCTTCAGACTTTGTGTCACATGCAATTAACTTTTTCTTCTACTTTTACATCTATCAGATTTTTCTTATCCCCAAGTTGTAGTGATAATTCTTGTTTTTAAGTATGAAATTTTTTTGTCGAAGAAAACTAATGATGTATTATGTCGTTTGCTGGTCTTTTCACAGGGCAACAAAGGTGGCTTAGTAAGCCACAACAACGCTTTAGGATTAAATAGTTTAGGTAGTAAGAGTCCTAATTTACAATCACCACCCAATGTTTCGGTATCCAAGGATCTCATGGGTGGTATCCATCAACAACTTATACCAAATACAAGTCATCCAAATCAACTTCATTCACCAATGCCAATGAGTTCCATTCAAGGTAAGTATGGGAAAATTTTGATGTATTATACTTTAGTGTTAAGGCTTGGGTTCTTAGGGGTATTCTCTTGCCAACAGGGAAAATCCATATAAAATCTTTGATTTAATTATGTTTTTTTTAGAAGTGAGTTATTACTTTTTGTTCATTTAGGAATATAATAGTTTAATTCATTTGGCTAGTTTTACAATTCATTGGCTTTATTCATACTATTTTAGAACTCTTTATGATAGCCAGTAATGTCAAATTTCATTTCATTTGTATGGAATTTGTTAAATTTGTTATGGTTTCAAATACCCCTTGTGTGGTATATTTGAAATTGTACATTATTCTATTTTGTGGCTTAAAAAATTTTAAAGTATACGGTGGTTACACTTTTTTTAACTCCATTAATAAAAAGTATCGGATCAAAGATACCACTTTCCATTTTGAACTAAACACATCCACTTGCTACGGACATAACAGATGGAGCAATGGCGACCGAGTATATCAAATCACTCGTAGCACCCGCGAGTCATATGTTTTGGTCTTTGCAAGCGTTACGCGCGAACGGGAAACGCAACGCACCATCTGTTTCGTTCGATGTCCCTTAAGTATCTCGTGAACGCGCTTAGATATACGCGCGTTTAACGTTCTATCTGGACAGGCTCTAACATGGCAACTTACAATTGCAATAATTGCTTTTTGCTTCGTATTAATGTTAGCCCTAAATTTAGTCTGACAGGACTATGTGAAGTGATGGTATAAATCCAGATAGTTCTCTCTACAAACAAATTTAAGGTCATATCAGTGACAAGTAAATTTATAAGCGCTTTTTACGAGCTGTGTTCCCATCTACTTTGTGCAGCTCTTCTTGGTTGGTTGGTTCATTTCCTTGAAAAGAGCCTCTGCCAACAGAAATAATATAAACATTAAATATCTGTAAGATTTACATTTTCCTTCTAGCAAAATTCTTGAGACTTGTCACAAAATTACTCTGAAATAGTTTTGCTATTACATTAAAATTATGTATTTTGTTTAGTATCAGTTTTATGGGAGGTACAACTTACATTTTTATGCACTGTGAACAAATGTAATTTTTTACTTTATTTTAGGTGGAATGAACGTGGCAAATGTTGGTGGCAATATGGTAGTTACGAATAGCAATATGACTGGTGCAAGTATGCTAGGAGGTGGAATAATCAATAATGTGAACAAACAATTGCCAACACTCATGGGCAGCAATCACCATGCCACGCCTCAACACCATCCGCACCCACAGGTGAGTTTGTGTTTAAGATGAAATTAACTGGCAGAACCCAAAAAAATGCATACAGGAAAAGTGTTCAACTCACGAACACAAAAAAAATATTGTCTAAACTTCGTCGATTTATTGTTCAGCAGATATCCATTACTGACATTTTTTGACACCTCTCGCCCTTCCAGTGAGACTTAGTAAAACCTGCTTCCACTCTCCCAAGTTCAGTCCAAAACCTTAGATTTTTCAAATGCAATTTTTGTGTTACATAGTGTAAATTTATACATTGAATTTATTAAAAAAATATTTGTCATTGCATTATTTAGGATTCCTGAGAAAGCATACTAGGATCACGGTAAAATATTCGCCAATTATTATTTTTTACGATTTGGTGCTATTTTAGTAATGAACTTAATTTAATAATGTTTTCTTACAATTTTAATCCATTTTTTTATTGCCCCTCTCCTTCCAAAGTATGATTAGATGAGATTTGACTCGACCCCTCCCCTCCCAAAATGCCGAGCATATAATTTATGGACACCAATTTTAATTTATATTTATGGACCTTTTATCTGCTTGTACGTTTCCGCGTAACATATTCCAAATAATACCGCAAAGCACACACAGGCGGGCCGGACCGCATCAACATTGACATAACGAAAGTTGTAGTTGTTCAGATGGACAGCTCTAACGAAGAAATTTTATTTTTCTGCTTACCGATTGAAGATTAGGTTAAACAAAATCTATAAAATGTATATTCTTAGATGTTGTTTATAATGAGGAATTAGTATTAGTATCAAAATCAACATTGTGATGTGAATATTTACTTAGGCGATGCAGAACGGTCCACCGTTGGGTGTCCGCGTTGGTAGCGTGGGCGGCGTCGGTGTGGGAGTGGGGGTCGGTATGCAGGCGCCCAGCATGCGCGGCGGACTCGGTCACGGCGGTCACGTGACGCACGGGGGTCACACCGCGCACGCGACGCACGCGGGCCACGCGGGTCACGGCGGACACGCGCGGATGGGTGCGCCAGGTGGCGGG
>NJDD01001390.1:801860-819119 GCA_002245505.1 Calephelis nemesis | reverse complement strand
GCTGCCACACGCGTCACCCGCTCCGGACCGCCCCCCCTCCGCCGCGCCCGTGCTGTCCGCGCCGCACCCTGCACAGCCGCCGGACGACACGCCGCCTGACGTCAAACCTGACGTGCGGGTCAAGGAGGAACCCGAGGAGGCCGAGTGCGGCGGAAAAGGCGTGAGGGACGAAATNNNCAGCCCTCCGCACCCTCATCCGTGCCGCCCGCGCAGCCGGTTGATATTAAACGCGAGATCAAGGAGGAACCCAGCGACGCACCGGCTGAGGAAGAACGCGGGCCACGAAAGGCATTCGCCTTCAAACCCGAAGAACTCCGGGCCGCACTATTACCCACACTAGAGAAACTATTCCGACATGATCCTGAGTCGCTGCCCTTCCGCCAGCCGGTGGACGCGATGGCTCTTGGCATTCCGGACTACTTTGACATAGTGACGCGTCCTATCGACTTGTCCACTATCAAAATGAAGCTGGACCGCGGCGAGTACAAGGACCCCTGGGAGTACGTCGACGACGTCTGGCTCATGTTCGATAACGCTTGGCTGTACAATCGCAAGAATTCGAGGGTCTACAAGTACTGCACCAAGGTAATATACTAAAACTGATAACAGATCTGCAAACTGTATTCATAATATCGCTCATTTTGTCATAATTTGGGCAGTGTGTCTTGCCATTACGAAATTCATTTAAATTTTAATGCTCTTTAAAAAAACCTGCTCACGATAGGTTGTAGTGAAGGAAACCAATTAGATCATAGATTTGTGTTTTCCATTATTTGTTGTGGTATAGCAGTTACAGAAGCTGGATATTTTACAAATGCTTTTATCCAATTTAGTATATTTTATAGCATATATGTTTTTTAACGTTTTGGGAGTGTATTCGTAAATTACGATAGTACTACCGATTATGCTATTCTAGCAATTTCAATATATTTCCACAAATAATAAATTCAAATTAGCTCCTACCGCCTGAATAATAATTATATTTAAATACTCCAAGGCTTTAGTTGCTATTATAATCTGTATTAAAAGTGTAAAAATTGTTATGTCAACTCAAACCTTCCCGTATTTTTAGAATGTTTATATAAAATACGTCGTATTCATTTGTCTTTTCTATGTTACTTAAGTACTACCCGTCGCCACATAAAATAATGTATTTTGTTTTTTAGCTGTCAGAAGTGTTCGAAGTTGAAATAGACCCAGTAATGCAAAGTCTCGGCTATTGCTGCGGCAGAAAATACACCTTCAACCCGCAAGTGCTTTGTTGTTTCGGCAAGCAGCTGTGCACTATACCAAGAGACGCCAAATATTTCAGTTATCAAAACAGGTAAGTTTTATATGTCATTGGCACTAAATTTATAATGCACACAGGATTTTTTTCATTGGATAAGATACGAGCTAAACCAGAACAATACTTTCAGTTTTATATCATTGATGTATCACAATAATTGTCTGTGTGAAAGAATGAAAAAAATATGTTTTGCTGATGTAGGAACACACGTATTATGAAAGGTTGCCAGAACATTTAAGCTATCGGAAAAAGATGGATAGGTATGTTATTTGTACAGTAAAATTAACAATTCGTGTCTTTGGCTCGATTTGTCATAATCGACAATGCTAATTAGTGAAATAGACTCCTTCAATGTTCTTGTGTTGTTATGCATCTTACCTAAAAATATTTGCAATAATTGCACATATTTTGGTACAGTGGTGATGTTGCTTAAACTGTTTCTTTGCTATAATTTAATGACTAGTTAACAGTTTAGTAGAAAATGCTTACAATTGATAATTTCGGATTTTCAGATAAATGAAAAAAATTCTATTAAACGGGTTACGGAAAATAATTTACTCACACTTATAATATAATCAACTTTTTATTATTTCACATTAGACAATTACTTTCATTTCATTTTAATTCGATAGTTATGGTACAAACTAATAACTTGATATTAGAATGGAAGTATTGTTTTGTGATCGGGAATCCAACAAAATCAAATCAACATATAATGATTACTGTGTGCAGTGAGTACAAAACAATTTGAAGTTAAATAAAAAACTATTTTTGTGATTGTCAGTAAGTTAAAAGATTCCTTACAAATATGTATAACATACATTCAAAAAGCAAACCTCAAGGAAATTACCTTTTTTAATTGGTAGTATTATTCTCCAAAATTTATTTAATTTTTATTTAATGTTGAATTGTTTTGTCTATCATGGAATATAATTTATAATAACACTTTAAGCCGATGCCAGACTCATCAAATTACGCAATAAAAAGATGATGTATGATCTTTGGTGTCAACCCTGAAGCAAACGGGGCAAAAATGCCTTGTTGCCAACTAGACATGACTTGGCCCTCTTAAACGAGAATTTGGTAGGTGTAAATAATTACGGAGACATAATTATTATAAATTTCCGGATGTTCTCACTATCTTTTAATTTCAAATAATATTAATAATATTTAAAATTTTGATCGATTATGTTTTAATATTTTGGAAATACCAGCGTGTTTCTTTCGTGTCTGGCGCCGCCTTAGAAATATTTATTCTTTAATTAATGTAATAATGTGTAATAACGAAGCATTGTAAGGCTGAGTATAGTTTTATTTATTGATTTGTCATTTTATGGATTAAATACACTTATAATTTTTTCTAAAATCAAATTTTAGAGTCAATCAAATCTTCAGTTTTTTTTTTACAAATTTTCTAAAAATGAAATGTTGCTAAATTATAAACTAAATAAATTTCTTATCTAATTAGTACAAAACGAACATCGATATTCGGAACATTTTGGATCATTTCTTGACCAAAAAATAAAGACCTGTCAACATGATCATCATCATCCTCAACCAATTTTGTCAAATTCAGTACTAGGATTTGGCTATAAATTTAACTAATACAATTACCAGCCGTTACAAGGAAGGTTATTACAGAGGGACCCAAAGGATCGACTATTCCACTCAAATTTAACCTCAAAATATTTTGGTTGGGTGCATTACACATTTCTCGTTGTCTTAATTCGGGAGCATTCAATTTCGCAGTAAGTGGCATTTAAGTCAAAAAATTGAGTTTGAGGTGTAATAAATTTAATTCCGAAAGAAACTATTATCGTGATCATAAAAAAAAAGCAGCAACATACTCATATTATTAATGACATACTGTAATTAAACAATGTAATTGATTACCCAAAATAAAATAGCAAAAAAATTGTAAAGATTGATTTTCTTATATTCCAAAAGGTTGCCCCAAGTTTCTGTGTGCCCGAGGGCCCCAGCATAATATAAGACGGCTCTGGGTATTGGTTCAATAATACCGGTATAAGAAAATATGTTACGTATCAATTATTCTTCAATCAAAGATATCTCTGTTCCATCATGATCATCATCATGAGAAAAAATAAAATGATACCGGGTACCTAAAACGGGTTTAAATGGTTTATTTAACGAGTACCTTAATTGGATACTGGTTTCTATTGGTATTAGTACCGGTACTTGTTAGATACCGGTATACGAAGTACCGGTACCCACTTTGGAACCAGTATTTAGGTATCCAAATGGCAGAAACCGCTAAATATTGGTACAGAACCTGTACTTTTCATAATGGTTCCAAGCCTTGGTTAAAGTAGATATCTTGACAAAAAATGTCTACTTTGAAATTTAAAGTACAGAAAGTCATGCATTTCATTATGTTAAAAATGATTGTCTTGATATTTCTCACTAATTGTGTGATCATTGATTGTTGAAATAGTATAAAAGATTTACTTCAAAGATTGTGTTAAACTTGGTAATGTGTTCAATGCGCACTAGCTAACAAACAAGAATGTTTTGCCCCCGCAAAACTATACAAAATTGTGACGAAAATTCACTACTACGCGACTTGTTATCGGAGCGGACTAAGAGTGGACAAAGTCTGTTTAGAAGTTTTGGCCCAAACAAAATATTCACTTTTAACTTTTGTTAAATTTACAAGATAAAAATATTATGTTGTCAGCGTTTATTTTAATTTGTTACATGTGATCAAATGTAATTAATGAATTGTATAAATTAAAATTTTGTATTAAGCACTATGTTTAACTAGGTAGAATTAAGAATTGGAAAAATATATTGTTCTTTACTATGCTTCGTAACTACGTTTAGTTTAAATAAGTTATTGTGTTATGATACATAACTGATTTTGATTGACATTTCCTCATATCATTATTAAAATGTGGAATGCCATAAAACATGTGTATTTCATATCCTGAATTAAGGTTTAATATCATTCTCCTTTGTACTACTACTATTCTCCATCAATACTTGTAGCTTCCTCTCGCTTTTGTAGTTGGGTCATCAAGCTAATGTTTATGTTCAGGAACAGTCAATTGTCCGACAACTATTCTGATGCTTTACTGTGGCATTTACAAGTATAAATTGGCAAAGAATCATGTATGTTTTTGATGCGCTAAAGAGAAAAAGTAGAGTATTAAACCAAATTTATGAGTCAAAGTTAAGTTGTTTGAAAATTATTTTAAGTTTTAAAACAATAACGGTTTTTCCAAAGTCACTTCAATGTAAACTGAGATTTGTAAAATTACACGAGTAGTATTTAACGAGTAAAATTTGTTAAAATATTATAAGTAGCCTCTCTGCTTACTTGCTTTCATTGTAAATAAATATCCCTGGACAATATTTGCTATATATTATAATAATGCGGATATTATTAGCGAAAATGCGCACCATATTCTTCATAAATAAACATTTACTTTTTCTCTAAAGCTCATTTGAAGTATTTGAAAATCATAAAAATATTTTGAAAAATAGATCACAATTTCAAAATTTATAAATGAGATAGCTTTTTACTTTCTAGAAAATATTTATATAGCTGTTAAGTCTTGAGATGTTTTTATTTTGTATTGTTGATGAGAAATTGATTGTAACCTGAACGTGTAGCCTGTGCTACTTTCGTGTCTCACATCACAATCAACATATAAAACATCACCATTGTCTGTCTATATACTAATCCCTTTTATGTTGTTATTGCTTACTAATTTGTTTTCGCCCTCCACGCACGTCCTTGCCTGTACACAAACATTCCTGTCACGCTTCACATCTACCATCGCTACACGGATGAACCTTGTGCAATAAAGTCTAAAAGCATATGGGGTTGTGTCCGATAGATACACCTTCTGCCAGAAATGCTTCAACGACATCCAGGGCGACACCGTTACGCTCGGCGATGACCCGCTGCAGTCGCAAACGTAAGTTATTTTAATTGTTTTTTCTCATAAATTCATTTTTATTTTAGATATTTAATAACCTGAATCTAAAAATAAATGCTGTTTGGTATAAGAGGAGTGGAAAAAATCACTTTCATAATAAAAGAAGAAAAATTAAGAGTTGTCTAATGTGTTGCATAGATGATGCTATGCATACTGGGTCACTTGTATCAAAATATTCTTAAACTGTAACTGTCCATATAGTAATTTAAGCACCAAATTAAGGTCCAATAAAACAAAAGGTTCCAACTTTACATTAATCTTAAACTTCTTATTTTACCAGGCTTCTTTGTAGTACAAATGTCAAATTGCTATCATGTTTATTAATAGAAAGCCTTATTTCTTATGAAGTAACATATTTTGCAAAGTAACATTATACCGTTACCAGCTGTTTACGCGCGACTTACTTAAATTAGTTGAGTTTTTAATACAAACTTTCATCCCTCTTACATCAACCTTTTTAGGAAAAATGGCCTATACTATTAGAATGGATTTCAGAAATGTCTTCTCGAAATGTTGTTTTAGTTATTCAATAACTAAATTTTTTGCAATAATTATCGCCATTTTAGCTATTCATATGGTGATTGCATTGAACTATCGTCTTTTTATACTGGTCAGGTGGACTGTTTTGTCGTCAAGATGCTACCCTTTTATTATTGCGTTTTAGGCGTAACTGATTTATTTATAATGCAATTAAATATAATATTTCAGAGCAATCAAAAAAGATCAATTTAAAGAGATGAAGAATGACCACTTGGAACAGGAGCCATTTGTGGTTTGCATAGACTGCGGTAGAAAACAGCACCAGATATGTGTGCTGCACCATGACCAAATATGGCCTCAAGGCTTTTGCTGTGATAACTGTTTGAAGAAGAAAGGTGCGAAGCGGAAAGATAACAAGTTTAGTGCTAAGAAACTGCCCACATCTAAATTAGGCATTTATATAGAAACAAGAGTTAATAATTTCCTTAAGAAAAAAGAGGCTGGAGCCGGTGATGTGCATATCAGAGTGGTAGCGTCGTCGGAGAAGGTATGTACTATTATTATTTTTCATTCAATAATATATATCTTAGGTTATATTAATTACAACTACTTATTGTGCCCGTGTTTTTGTCCGCGTTTTATTTAACATAAAAGTTATTTAGTTTTTTTTTTTATTTTTCTAGTTTAAAAATTTATAAATAGCCTAAGTTACTTCTTGTTACAACGTCAACCTGTCATTGAAAGTCTCATCGACATCGGTCCAGGCTTTTCAAAGATTAGTCTGAAAAACAGACCTCACGAAAATTGTATATCATGTTGTTTTGGTATATGACGGTACAAACATATTTACATTCACATGCATGTAGTAAAAAGAAGTTACTTTGATATTTCAAACAGAAATTCCAGTTTAAATTATTTGTGTAGATAGATGTACTAGTAAAAGTAAAAAAACGCGTAAATCACATCAATATTTGTAAATTCATGTTTCGTAGGGTTATAGAAGTTTCTAAATAACTCGCCTAATCCAAAGAAACATAAATATTATAAATGACACCAAATTATTAAAAACATCGCATTTACCTTTAAAATAGTGCCTAAATTATATAAAGATTATTATGGGTATTATATATTATTTGTTCTGTACATAATAAATTTGTCAGGATCGTGAGGTCTGGCACTCGATACTCTCTGCCTACCCCGTAAGGGACTTGGCGTGAAGATATGTACATGATAATACGTTGTTTATTTCCGCATGGTTGTGGACAAACCGTATGTGCAGAAGTAATTATAAATTTTTGCTGTTTTCAGGTAGTAGAAGTAAAACCTGGAATGAAGTCCAGGTTCGTGGATCACGGAGAACTGTGTCGTGAATTCCCGTACCGGGCAAAAGCTTTATTTGCATTTGAAGAGGTTGATGGGATTGATGTGTGTTTCTTTGGGATGCATGTGCAGGTAAGTTTTATGTTTTTTAAAATAAAGCAAATATCCATTTAAGAAGTACATGTCGCCAAAAATTGTATCGGCCTCATTGCCAACTCAAAATGGTGGCTTAATCCTAGTTGGAGAATAAGTTAACACTGAGATATGATTACGAAACTTATCATGATTTAATTCTCATCTCTTGTATTTAACTGTCGTGTTATAAAGAAATTAAAAGAAAAGATGAAACGTATTTATTCCATTTTAATACTTTATTGCACTAAAACATGTACAAAGGCGAACTTCATACTGTTAAGCATTTTCTGCCAGTTTAATGTTTAGTATTGTCAAAGTAGTTTGCATCTAACAGAGATTTCCGCCCATTAAAGCATACGAAAAGCCACTTTGACACCTTTTTTTCGTAAAAAAAAAAAGATTCAAGATAGCAACGAAGAACTGAATTTGTTTATAAATTAAAACCTTTAACTGACTTTTACACCAAAAATCATCAGATTTTACTATGATAATGTAATGCCTCAGGTTGGCAACACATCATTACCACTTTTACTGTTTCTAGGCGACGTGAATTTCTTACTATCGGGAAATCCGTCTGCTTGTATGCCTTCCAATATCATAAAAATATATCGATTTTTTCCCCAATTTATCTAAATATAGTTTACGTAGAAAACTATATAATATGCTTCAGGAACTGTCCGTATATTCCACCTAAATTAAAATTTCATATAAATTTTACGTTAATACAAACAATATTTGAGCAATGCTAGTTGAAATATTAAAAATAATACTTAATGTGTAACTTTTAGCAGTATTATATCAAAATTTGCCTAAATTGTAAAATAGTTCCATTGCAGAGTCAATACTGACTGATTTTAATTTGACAGAATATTTGGTTAACTTAAAAGGTTTATACTAAGGTTTTCTGGTTACTTAAGTATTAAGCAACATTACATTGGAAATCCATCTCACTCATGGTAACATTTATATTCTTATTGGGTATAAAACTACGAGAAAAATGACAATGACAAGTAAATATTTATCTAATTCTTCAACTTTCAAACTCTCATGTAAATGCTTAATAGCAGTTAAATATATAAGATAGACTAAAGTTAATTTTGTTTTTAGGAATATGGGAGTGAAAGTCCTTCGCCGAATACGAGGCGAGTCTACATAGCATATCTTGATTCAGTACATTTCTTCCAACCAAAGCAGTACAGGACTGCGGTGTATCATGAGATTTTATTAGGATATTTGGATTACGCCAAACAATTAGGATACACGATGGCCCACATATGGGCGTGTCCACCGTCAGAGGGAGACGACTATATTTTTCACTGCCATCCGCCTGAACAAAGGATACCAAAACCTAAAAGACTACAAGAGTGGTATAAGAAAATGTTAGATAAGGGTATAATTGAAAGAATAATATTAGATTATAAAGACATTCTTAAACAAGCCATGGAGGACAATATCTCGTCAGCGGCGGAACTGCCGTACTTTGAAGGTGATTTCTGGCCAAATGTTCTAGAAGAATCCATCAAAGAGCTAGATCAAGAAGAGGAAGAAAAGAGAAAACAAGCTGAAGCCGCTGAGGCAGTGGTCAGTATTTCTTCGAGCATGTATAATTAGGGGAAATGGCATCACATGAAAAGCTAAATTATAATGAAAATGTTAACTTACGCTCGTTAAATAATTCAGCAGATTTCGTGGTTCTGAACCAAATACACTAGAAATAACATATTTTGGGTAGTATTAGGAACGCACCAGTTACCTGTGTATATATTACATTCAGATAGCAAGATCAGAAGAAATTGGGTGAGGGTTGTAACTATTTTTGGTAAATACTGTTTACACACGACTTCGTTTATGTAAGATTTTATCTTCTAAACTTGAATCCCCAATAACATGACTGGGATTGATTTGTGAAAAAAGTAGCTTATGCTTTAGACGCGAGTCCTTAACTATTTGCATATCAAATACTATTAAAATGGACCCAGTAGTTTAGAATTGAAAACGTAACAGATAGACAGACAGCTTTGTATCAAACAAATACGTTAAATTATTTTTTTTTGTTTCGACAAAGGGATTCTGAATATAAATGATTTTTACGCATATATTGACAAAAATGTAACACAATAGTTGGATACTTGTGCCTGAGGCGTCTTATTAGTACACTTTTTATAAAAATTTAAAAAATTACAAATTATAATACTAATTTATATACAGTCAGGATCTGTATACTCTAAGATCATGTTTTGCCATTTTCTCCAACTGGTTAGGATTCATACCAATCCACATGTTTTAAATTCATTTACGTTCAATATTTCACAATAAACATTCTCTCATCGTCAATCATTTTAAATCCATACATTTGTATGGATGGAAATTTGAGAGAATCTAACATGATTTTAGATATTCCAGTCGTCTGAAGAAAATGAACAAGGACCAGATGGCAAAAAGAAAGGTCAGAAGAAGGCGAAGAAATCGAACAAATCAAAGGCAGCCCAGCGGAAAAATAGTAAAAAACACAGTGACCAGCAGCAAGGAAGTGATCTCAGTGCTAAAATATTCGCAACTATGGAGAAACATAAGGAAGTGTTCTTCGTGATAAGGCTACATTCCGCACAGTCCGCGGCGAGTTTAGCGGTGAGCATTATTTTCTTATTGTAACCTTCGGAAAATAAAGAAGTAAATGTGAACAGCATGCTTACTCTGCATCTTTAACATTTGTATTTTGTTTTGGTGGAAGATGAAAACGTAAACGTAAGTTGTGCTCGCAAATATAATTAGAACGAACGATTTTATTATGTGAATAATAAAACTTGTATGTTACAAGTCAAAATAAAAAAGTAAAAGTATTAGTTTGGAAATCACTGAGCTGGATATTTTATAACATCAAATAGTTTTAAATACAACTTGAATGACTGTTAATTTGTTAACTTTACTATCATAAAAAAATCCTGTTAAAAAATATCTATAAAGTTTGTGTAAGAAACAACATAATAGTAATGTGTTGAATGTTTTTTGTTAACAGCCAATCCAAGACCCCGACCCGCATATAAACTGTGACTTGATGGACGGTCGCGACGCCTTCCTGACGATGGCTCGAGACAGGCACTACGAGTTCTCGTCAACGCGGCGCGCCCGTTTCTCCACCCTGTGCATGTTGTACGAGCTGCACAACCAGGGCCAAGACAAGTTTGTGTACACCTGCAACAGCTGCAAATCACATGTCGAGACGAGGTACCACTGCACCGTCTGCGACGACTTCGACCTATGTGTGCCCTGCTACGACAAGGAGGGTCACCCCCACAAAATGGAGAAGCTTGGCCTCGACCTCGACGTTGGCTCGTCACCGGGCGACCTCAAACAGGCCAACCCCCAGGAGGCGCGAAAGCTCTCCATCCAGAGGTGCATACAGTCGTTGGTGCACGCGTGCCAGTGCAGAGATGCCAACTGCCGCCTGCCATCATGTCAGAAGATGAAGCGCGTCGTCACACACACAAAGATCTGCAAGCGGAAGACGAAGGGCGACTGTCCTATTTGCAAGCAACTGATTGCACTGTGCTGTTATCACGCGAAACACTGCCAGGAGACCAAGTGCTCGGTGCCTTTCTGCAGCAGTATCAAACAGAAGTTGAAGCAGCAGCAGGTGCAGCAGCGCGTACAGCAGCAGCAGTTGCTGCGGCGGCGCATGGCGGCCATGAACACGCGAGGGCCGGGCGCGGCCAGTCCGCCGCCGGCGCCGGCGCTGGCCTCCCCGCCGCCCGCCAAGCCCGCAGCGCATGTCCCGCACAACGTACAGAAGGCGCTGCAGCAGGTCCGTATCGTACTCGCAACCATATACATTCACACTATGCACCTGATATTCACCATGATACGCTCGTGATATTGCAAATACAAATGTTTTTCAGGAGCTTACGAATACTTGTGTACCCTTCCTGATAAAAAATCGCATAATATGTTTGAATAGCTTGACAACTCACGCCGGCTGTGTGTTACTAGCACACAAACGATACTGGAACGATTCCTTTGGAAACTTTTCAATAGTCATAAAAAAAAACCATTGCTATTTCTTAAAACACTATTTCCTATTTAATATTTATACAAGTTAAATAACTCATTCTTCTCTTAAGTACATGCATATGACACGAATTATTATCAACACATCTTGCAATAATAGACACTCACTGTGACAGCTGATCTGAATATTAGGCTAAAATGTGCAGGAACATAACCATATTATTGTGAGCTTAAGTTATTTCACATTGTAGTAAAGCTCAAGTGAGGTATCTTTGTAGTTTGAATAACCTACGAATGTTTTGTTTTTGATGCAAAGAATCTGATTGAACGAATATATTATATATTGCATTTTTACTTACTACAATGTTAATTATGTCTAGAGATATAGAATGACGAGTGTAATAAATGTTATCAGTTCCAATACCTCAATATGTCATGTATATTCGAAAATAAACGTTTTTTTTTTATATGGGTGCTGATTACGATTGTATTGTATTCTACCGATGTAGCACTGTAAATAGTAAAAGTAAAAAGTTTGGTTGAAATTGTCATGCATACTTTTTTTTCTAAATTATTATTTTTGTTTGACCATAACTACGTACGACCTCCTATTAAAAATAATAAAAAATGTGTGCGTGTACCAGCGTACACTCGTAAGAAGTGAAGAAGTGAAACTTGTTTATGACGTTATTTTTAAAAAAATAATTTACTATATGCAACTTTACAGAAATTGGTTAAATAAAGTTTATTGCCAATCCCTACTCCGCTGGAGAAAGTATACTTCGAATCACGCGTGGTAGGGATAAGAACAAAGATGGCGCGTAACGGAAAAATGTTACACTAATTTTTTTCCAACCCTGATAAAGAAGTTTCAATTTCAAAAAATTGGCAACCTTGCGTTCAATCAAATATGTAATATTGTTGAGCCCCAATATAGCGTTTATGATGGTTTATACTCATACTTTATTTCAATCAAGCTGATAAACTGTATTGTACGTTAGGGATCAATTATGAATTATTTTAGTAGGAAATAGTCTCACAATCGTTATTATGTAGTGTCAATGAAAGTAAAAAAAAAATGGAAAAACTGTTGAAATGAGTGATAATCAATGAATAGTTCCGGATATATTATATACATGCATGTAGATGCATTCATATCTTGACGCCAAGTCTAACGGGATAGACAGAGAGTACCAAGTGAAACATGTCGATATTCTTGAAGACCTACGTAGCTTCCTTTACATTCATTACTATTTTCATACAATTACACCGGTTTCTGACGCTCTTGACACCACTTTCGGATAAAGCCCGAGTGCCTTGATCGTGGTATGTCAATCTAAGTTTTCCCGCTACATTCATCCACATTCATTCATTATTTCCGCATATCCGAACCCTTTCTCATTTCGGTCGACGTGTTTAGTGCGATATGTGATGTAACTTGTGATGTTGTGAAGCAGGTGCAAGAGGAAGTGGCCCGTCAGCAGGCGCCGTCGTTCGGCAAGCAGGCGGCGATGGGCCCGCCGGGGGGCGCGCGGGCGGAGTGGGCGGCGGGCGTGGGCGCGCGGTACCGGCCGCCGCCCCCGCTGGCGCCGCACCACGCGCCCCTGCACCGCCTGCCGCACCATGCGCCGCATCCGCAGCAGCCCGCGCCGCCCCATCCGCAGGTACACAACATCTGCCTTCGAACACTTTTTAACTACTTACTGTCTAATAAATGACAAGAACTAAACTATTCCAAGGTTCAACTCGGTATTTTGGTCTTTATTACACAGTATTACGTACTATTACTATGGTGATTCTACTGAGCACTAACTAAACTATATTTATATATGCTAATTTTTTTTTATAAAACAAAAGTAAAAGACATGGAATATTTTTAAAATGTCATATAAGTGCGGACATGTCGACTTCTGATGTTTTCAATCAACGTTTCGAAGGGAATAGATTAAGTCTGTAGTAATGTCACACTACAGCGGACGGCACATATTTTGTCTTTCCATTACTATCATTGAAAGAAGATAGTGATAAAATAAAATTAGTTCTGGTCTGAGGTCATAATGACTCTGTCTTGTTGGTTCTGGTACGGAGGGTAGGATAACCGATAGACTTGCACAACAGGCCTGATATTCCGGCCACAGGACAGCGACGCACCTGTGACACCTATGGTGTCTATAGGCCTCGGTTTTGTCTCTTACCATAAGGCGACCCATGTCCTCGTTCTCTGATCTATCACATAAAAAAGTATATATTTAGTAGTTTAGCTATCAGTACACCAGAGGGTGGATTCCGTATTTTTTTAATAATGATCACTGGGTTAAATGTACACCAAATAGCTGTCAAATGATGTGTTTTATATTTGCTATCTCCTACATTGACCTCTAAGTATATGGACATGAAATACCTACGAAAAAAGCCTGGCGTCGGCTACTAAATATGGCTGCCATTTTGACATTATAAGGCTGTCCAGAAAATGTAGAGTACCGATATCGATATATGATCTATTAGTGACGATTGATAGTTAAGTTTAGGCAAATAGATAAGAATTAATATTTACCTACCGAAAGAAATCCCAACTATTACCTTACTTAATTTGTGCTACTCAATTGGCTTATACCTAAATAGGGAAATGTAATTAAACGAAAGAAAGAATATTTGTTTACTTTTAACGAACACGTTCTTTTTACATTATGCCGTGCAAATATGTTTATTCTTTATATAAGTTAACTCTTTATATTTATTACAGGATTCATTATCATTACACAAAAAATTGAACAGATTACATTCAAACCACTTTCTTTACATAAAAGTGAGCACTAGAAAGAATTCTTATGACGCTAAACTGTGATTGATATTTTCAGTTTCAATTGTATACGTTCTTATCTTGTCCAAATATTCTTTTCTGGGAACGAAAACAAAATATCGACAATTGCAAGAGTAAATCACTATAAAAAATTAACACTAAATATTGATTCCTGGCAAACATGAGAACTGTCATGACGTCACTTTAAATCGACGTCAAAATTAGCATAGACAAAAATGTCGTTATCTCTTTCGGCGTACATAATATCAACGTTTGTTAATAGAGACAAAGAGATGTTGTTAAGTTATATGTCGATTCCAACGGTATTTATACAACTAAATTTGCTATAAAACATTGTTGCACTTCTTTATATATTCCTATTTCTATGATCACCTATGACCAACAGAAATACAATGGATACAGCAAATATAAAATACGTCATTTGACAGCTGTTTGATATGCACTTTACCCAGTGACCATCATTAAAAAGATACGAAGTCAACCCCCACCGGGCTTTTCGTTATCTTTTTAGTGATTATCACCAAAAGATACCAAAAAGACACACACACAAAAAGATACTTAATCAACTCAATCAACTTTCACTTATTATTTTGACCGACTTTAAAAAAGGAGAAAGTTATGCATTAACTCCTATATTTTTTTTAAGTATGTTAATCGATTTCTCTGTCATTTGAATTTAAAAATTCTTTTTATGTTTGAAAGAATGACTTCCGAGTTAGTAACATTGCCAGCAATTGTGAATCAGAAAAATTGAGCAAAATTATGTAAATACTTAAATTATCATTTTACGGGTTGACTGGAAGAAATTTCTCGCTCGCTGCGTGAATAAAGAATTACTTTTTAACAATATGAAAAATAATTTATTAAAATACTAGCTGTTATCCGCGGCTTCGCCCGCGTTAAATTGAGATGCAGTCTATTCTATTCTTCAAGTTGGATCAAACTGCACACTGTGTAAATTTAGTAATAGTCGGTTAAATAGTTTAGAAGTCCATTGCGGAAAAACAACGTGACACGTAGTTTATACTATATATAAGGATAATTTTTTTATGGATTATATGCATGTTGCGTAGGCTTTTTGATGTGTGTATAAATCATCATTTACTACATTTATTCGTGCCCTAAGACAATAACTAGGACGTATCATAGCTATGGTTATTAAGTATTATTTATTTGCAGCAACGACCACCGGCGCCGCAACAGCAACAGACACAACCGCAAATGCATCAAAAGGCACTGCAGCAACTCATGCAGACGTTACGATCTCCAACGACACACAATCAACAACAAGAAATCTTACAAATATTGAAATCAAATCCACCACTAATGGCAGCATTCATCAAACAGAGAGCACAGGTATTTTGAAGTCAAAATCGCATTAGTAATAACTAAATTTTTGATTCAATCAAATTTTAAGATGTTTACATATAAATCGTAAAAATGTAATGTACTATGAAATTCATTTAGAAAAAATTGAAATTAGGTATCTGTGTGACCTGAATGTTTTTAAACCAACCATTTTTCTTAGTTTTACCAGCGTTATATCGCATCACTGAAAAGCTACTGAATGAATTTAGATAGTTTTGCGTTTGAAAGACCATTTGTACCCATATGTTCACTTAAATTTTTCATTAAAATAATATAAAGCAACTGTAGAAATAAGTGATATGTTTGGTCGTTATATCGTTAACTGTCTCACAAACAGCTGACATTCTATATCCTCACAATTTTCGGACTTTCGTATTTATAATACATGTATATTGACAGAACGCCCAGAACCAACAGCAAGCCGGCAGCGCAGTGGGCGGTGTGGGCCCCGTGGGTAACGTGGGCGTAGGCGGAGTTGGCGTGGGTCTGGGCGGCGTCCAGCAGCAGCCGCAGCAACTGCAGCACATGATGCCACAGCAGCAGCAGCGTCTGCAGCAGATGCACCAGATGCTGCCCCAGCAGACACAGGTTAGATATCTTGCAATATTTTATTTTTATACGATTGTTTTCGCAACATCGTCGTGTATTTAAAAGCGACATCTAGTACTTTATAGAAAACAATATATTTATATAACAGACCCCGAAAAGAAGAATGCTTTCAATTCGTCTCTATTTTTTGTACTCGATTAACCAACCAATATTATTGACGACGATTTCGTCGAGGTACATAAAAAATATACATAATGTATATAAATTACGCGTCACATTATTTATCCGCGATGGACTCCTAAACTGCTTAACCGAATTTAATCAAACTCACACATCGTGTGCAGGTCCAACTTAAAAATAGATATCCATATATGATAGCTAGTTACCTATAAAAACCAATAGGACCTTGATAACAGTTAAAATATAGGAACACTTCGAAGTCATGTCTACCTTCCAAAAAAGAATTAGGGAGCGTTCAAGTATTACGTAACGCAATATTATTTTTGAGATTTTTGACCCCCCTCCCCCTTCTAACGCAACGTAACGTTTTTCTGTACCCCCCCTCCCTTTTTCTAAACTTTACGTAACACTCAAGTGACTATTTTTACCCTAAAGTTGCATATAATTGCCTTTGCGGCATTAATACTAAATTAAACAAGATGTTTTTAACCCACAACACCTGAGTATTTTGTTAATATTTTATAAATTTTTGACTTTACAGACAATTATTGTTTTCTTCCTTAATTATCCTATTTTGGCTTTTCTTAATAATAAACTCTTAAAATTATATAGGAGTTTAATTCCCTATTTTTTTTTCTTTCTTTTAAAAAAACAATGTTACGTAATGTGTTGTAAAAGAGACCCCCTCCCTCCCATTGTAACGCATCGTAACGTTTTATGAGATCCCCCCTCCCTCAAATTGCGTTACATAATACTTGAACGCTTCCTTATCAAATCGAAATAGAAGTCGGTTTTTACTATTTTGCTGCGCTTAAAATGTTATGTTGCACTTATTATTTCATCAGATCTTACGTAAGAGTTTTGTATTAGTTATTGTTATTTTTTTATGAGTAAAATGTGCATTGCTTGTAGCTATATTTTAGAATTGTCATGTTCGTTAGTCATAAATTTAAATGTTGTATGTACCTAAATTACAGGTCGGAGGCGTGTCTGGCGTGGGCGGCGTAGGAGGAGTTGGAGGTGTAGGAGGAGTGGGAGGCGTGGGCCTCGGAGGAGTAAATGTAGGAGGAGTAGGAACGGTGGGCGGCATGAGCGGCGCCGGCGGGTGGTACAAGCAAGGTGGTGTGGGCGGCGTGGGCGGCGGAGCG
>NJDD01001390.1:786021-796359 GCA_002245505.1 Calephelis nemesis | reverse complement strand
AAGCCGAAACAGCACAAATGCAACCGCGGTCACACGAGTGTCAATTCCTTCTCAATAACACCTTCCCAAATATTGTCCTATCGCGGCCCGATTATTTTCAAACTACCCCGCCGTGGCGCACTTGATATTTTTAAATACAAACCGCACCCATTACGTTGTTTACCTACCTACATGTTTTACACAACTTCGTCGAACTTTAAAACAAGCTGCAAAAAATCCTTTTAAATTGTCCGAGCGGAATATCTATAATTTGACGGACAGACGACACGGTGAGATGCAGTCCAAGGGCTTGCAGTTTTCACGTCTCTGTCGTTCGTTATCGAATGTTGTGGTCCGGTAACGGTACCGGGTCGTGATCCGGCATTTGGGAAACGCTGCTCCGACGAAAGATAATGCCACCTTACTCTTTTTACCAGACCTTGTAGCAGGAGAAATGGCGGCTAGAAGCGTTTGGGGACTTGGTAAAATCTTTTAATCTCACCTATTGTGTCATTATTATTGTAATGAAATATATATATATTTTTTGGTGTTAGATATATTTAATTAAATAATGTCATAAAGAAGTAGTTTTAAAGACGGCTTACTTCTGAAACAAGCATATTTACCACTTTCCCTTTTTTAAAAACCTGAACCTCATTTATGAAGACCTATTAATAGATACCCCACACGTATGGGATTTAATAGAAAAAGAAAGTAAGTTCTAAGTGTGGGGAAACAAGAATATTTACCACTTTCCCTTTTTTAAAAACCTCAACCTCATTTATGAAGACCTATTAATAGATACCCCACACGTATGGGATTTAATAGAAAAATAAAGTAAGTTCTAAGTGTGGGGAAACCGAAAATTTATCGTTTTATTTCTATTTTTATATGAAAACCTTAATGCGGTTCAAAGAATATATCTAAAAGTTTAAACAGTATAGTTCTTACAATTTCGGAAAAAAGTGGCTAAGACATACGGACAGACAGACAAATAGACATAACGAACCTTTAAGTGTTCTGGTTTTTGGCTACAGAATTCTAAAAAAGTAATGGATGGGGCTGTTCCATGTTTTATACTAAAATTAAACTATGCGCTAGTTTAATTTTAGTTACACTTTTGTAAAATAAGAAAGAAAACTTTTTAAAAACCATTATATTTATATTCAAGTGACAGTTACAAGTAACATTTTACACAATATATTAATATATTTTATTAACATTTGCTGTGCTGTACAATATACTTTACTTTATTTAGAAAACAATCATTAACATTATTCTGCATTTGCAAGAGAATAAAAAAACATTGTAACAATCAAGGGTTTTAATAAAACAGTGTTTTGTAAGGAATATATCAGACACCAATGAGGTTACCGATGTGTTGCCATCCTCAAGCTAATACTAAATAGTTTACCATCTCCTCAATCTTCCGAACTTTGTAAGTGAACATGGTGCCAGATTCAAATAAAAACAAACTATTTTGTGCACAGTCGGGCATCAAATTCGCACTATAAAGCGAATATGAAGCACTATACAGACTAGATTTAAAGAAAATCTAAAACAATTTTTAAATATTGTAAACAAGTTGTTAACATCATCTGTTGCAAACGTTGCGCAAGGTAGTACGATTTGGAGTGATTGACATTACAAAAACCTTAATTTCTTCGCATTTCCATTCTTTGCGGTTGCTTTAAAAATAACCATAATCGAAAAACGCTGGTCTTTAAATCTAGTACTTCTGATCAATATATTAACTATTACGTGAAAGAAAAGCACTAAACGAGGTTTAAACAAACGGTAATCGGGTATTCTTTCAATTCCCTACATAGAAAACAAGGATTGCCCATTGTACAGAGCAAGAGCCGTGATTATTAATTCAACAAAATATATTAACAATATCTCTGACCACATAAAAAATACACAAGACACACACACAATTCTTAAAACTAGTAAAAATGAAATAATAAAAAATTACGTTAAAACAAATTAAGCCACAATTAATAATTTATTAAATAGTAACAAAGCAGGTATTGCAAGTAAACAAATAACGTTATACTTATACATATAATTTTTATCTACATATAATATGTACAAGGTTTAACCGAAAGGTGTGATAATATTGAAAGGTATTTATACATATCGCAATAGAAATCAAAAGTCCGAATATTAACATTCAAATCCCACTTATTTACCATAAAAATATTTATTAAAATTATATTTTTACATGTTTTCATGACAACCCTACCATTGCTCGGGCGGAAGTCGCACACTCGCTGGTGAGTCTGCGACCGCTCCATATATTATTAGTTATTAGTAACTGATTAAATATTTAGGATATAATATGTTGTTGTAGTATTTCGTATACGAAGTGAAGGACAAGGCTAATGTGTAAATCATAGAAATAGGTATATATATTTTGAGTTCAATGTTTGAATAAATGACAGCGTAAAACAAATTAACGAAAAAAAAATATGTGCATAGGAAAACAACTTGCGCCGATAATAGACGAGGATCGGGTTCGATTCAAGACATTTGACATTTTCTAAACAAAATTGTGACATAAAGAAAGATTGAATATTAATTGAAGTCTCTGAGCGCGGCCTTAAAAGATTACTTCAGAATATAATGGTACTCGCAATACCTGCCTGCATGCGTCTTAATTTTTAATACAAAATATTTTGACAAAATTATTATGCTTTTTTTATTTTTTTTCTTTGCTACATTACAACAATTTAATAAATATGAGACTTACAATTTAAGTACCAAAATTTAAGATTAGGTGTGGATAAAACTGATTTTGTGAAAGTATAAAATATTATTTAAACAGTACAAACATAATTTGTACATGACTAAAAATATATCGAATAATGCTTCCAAGTTTTTAGTTAGAGATATCATACAGGTAAACATAATAATTTATTTGTACATGACTTAAAATATATCGAATAATGCTTCCAAGTTTTTAGTTAGATTATATTATACAGGTAATGACCATGAAAATGTTTAACATATAAATTTGATTTAAATTATTTGTATTTTACATAACTTTCCACGCATCACCCAGTATGTTTCTGATTAAAAACTGCATTCAGTTGAACATTATAATATAGAAAACTAAAAGCTCGTAAATATACTTAAATTATGTTTTTTCTTCTTAATAGGCCAAAACATTCAATATAGAACAAAATACAATTAGTAGTAAAGTCTCTACTTCAGTCAAAGCAACGAGGTCGTTTTTAGTATGTATAAAACAGTAATAAAAAAACATACATACATGTTTAATAAATACAAATAATTACAACCTCTTGGTGTTACCAAGCTAATTTGCATCTCAGTCTTAAAATTCATTAAATTTTAAATACATAATATATAATAATATTTTTTTTTTAATTCTGCAATAAGCATGAGAAACCCCTAGCATATAGAACTCACATAACCTTAACCATATTTTCTCGAGCTCTTTAATTTGTGTTTTATAAATTTTATCCCTAATATAAGGAATTTAAAAAATATTATTCTGCAGCATATCGCGCAAAAAAGACAGTAATAGTGTTTGCTCTAATGCAGAAAATTATTATTTGAAAAAAAATTGAATCTATATTTGATTGCCTGCATTGTAACGCTGTAATTCCGCCAAGAAATAACACAACATTAATTACCTGATTAAATAGATTTAATATATTTCCTGATTGAATTTATTGGTTTTTATCTATTTTATTGTGCTTAGATTCATTAGTCAATACTTGGTCAATACGTAAAATCTGAAACAAAATATTTGACGTCATTTGGACTTTGATTCTTGCGTTTTAATTGCCACCTGTCAATATGACAGTTGATAGTGTACGAATGTCATGTGATATTGATATTAACTTAATCAGTTACAAGACGCTATTATTGAATTTATGTACAGTTTAAAAAAATCTACATCGACTTTGTATCTAATAGAAAATTTATAAATGGCGCAAACGTTATTAAGAGGTTCGCTTGACACTGACAGTAAATGTCAATAAAAAAACTACATGAAATTGCTTACTCAATCTCTTCACAAACGTGTAATTTATTTTATATTCACGCTTAATTGTAGAGTATTGATATAGTATTTTTTGTATGCGCCTTAAGGCGCGTTATGAAAATAATATGAGTGATGTTTGAAAATGCGCGCGCATCTGTCACACAAAAGTAACATCATGAAGTTGCTTGCTTTAAAAGCATGTTGCTTCATTCACACAAGTGCTTCAGTTTCATACAAGTGCGATTTATATACTTTTGTCTGAATAAGTCGTGAAAAACGATTGAAAGCCATATTTATAAAAGAAGAAGATTTATATACTTTATGTTATCTTTTTTTTCATAATTCCATTATCAAGCATAACTTCTGACACGCGTATGTAAGTGCACATAT
This sequence comes from Calephelis nemesis, assembly GCA_002245505.1. NCBI lineage: Eukaryota > Metazoa > Arthropoda > Insecta > Lepidoptera > Riodinidae > Calephelis > Calephelis nemesis. The sequence goes on along the minus strand of NJDD01001390.1, from coordinate 791,978 downwards.
TTCTATTACCTGTGTGACACTTGTTAAATTAACTCTCTGTTTGCCCAAAGATTGACAGGTGGAGAATGGCAATGAGTATAAATTCGCCTTTTGTACAAACAAAACTTTTGTTTTGTGTACAATAACGTTAAATAAATAGATAATAAGGATAAATTCTTGTGTAAACTTGAGTAGAATCACTATGTTGATGTATGTCTATCAAATTGATAGACATACATCAACATAGTTATTCTTCATACACATCAAATTGATCGCCTTTTGTAAAAACTAATTTTGTTTTGTGTACAATACGGTAAAAAATAAATAATAAGGATAAATTCTTGTGTAAACTTGAGAAGTATCACTATGTTGATGTCTGTCTATCAAATTGATAAAATATAGAGGATTTTTTAAAGCAAGCAAATTAATATTTTTTTTGAAAATGTATTTAAAACTAAAAATAAGAATCAATAATACATAAATAGACCATTTTAGCAAGTAGCTCCATATAGAAGCTGTCTAATAAATCGTTTTGCTACAAGCCAAGCTTCTTATGTCAATAATACACATACATCAAACGTCTACGCATGATCTTTAATTAAATGTAATTTGTAAATTGTGATGTGAAAGCATTGTATAAAATTCTTGATTCCGTAACTCGTAGCAACATAAGAATTCTCTCAATTAGGTTTATTTGTGAATTATCGAAAATAGTCCTAGTTGTCAGCCTACATAAAATAGGATAATAGCTAGCGTCTCTACCTTTTGCCGGACAAAAACGCACTATTTCTCAGATGTAGCAGATGTGTAATTCAAACATTAATCTTATAATTAAGCGAGTTAATAACAATATCTTTGTAGACACTATTAATATAATCAATAAAAAAAGCTATTGATATATTAATATTACATTTCAAGTATGTAAAATATTTTTAACAAATATTAGTTTTGATATATCACAACACATATTTATATCTATTATTAAAACGTGTAGTTGTAAGTTGAGACCGTAGAGTTGATTTCGTGGCCTAAACAATATAATAAAAAAAACCAACGAAAGTAGACATTTTTTGCTGCACTGTTATATTTGGCAACTGCAATTCGATCATATTACTCACAAAGAAAATTGGTGTTTGAGCTATAATCTTATTTTAAAGTTTAATCTATTTTCTAAGTATACAAAATGGATGATATATACCCGTATAGGGTTGAGTTGTAATAATATACAAGATAAGACGTCGTACATTACAGAAAAGGACTTAGAAAAAATAGCATGTGTGGTCTGTAACTTTGAAAATTATGAATGAAATCTGGTTACATTTTTAAAATATCGTTGATATTTGTTTCGAAGTAACATAAACTATGTTTAGAGTGTCTTAACATAACATTTAGATATTAGATTGTAAAAAAAAATCGTGTCATTTGGACCGCGAAATTTCATGAAAATCAGTTATAATCACAATTAAATTTAAACAATTGTGTATGTTATACTAATTAAGAACCAAGTTAAATGCTCTTTGAATCTTAAAACAATTTTGTGGCGTGTAGGCCTCGACCTCGTGTCTATCGCCATTTCGAAAGTGGCCAGCTAAATGGGGTCAGTAATTCATATATAAACTGTCTATAAATTTAGACTGACGCAAGTTCATAGATGCGAATTTAACCTCCGACGCGTTTCTGTGTGTGTGTCTGTCTGTGGCATCGCTTTAGAAAGGATGGGTCAAATATGTTTAAAGCTTACGTGATTGAGATGGTTTACCTTTTACCTATAAGTTTTGTCGGAGGTTATCAAACATTTTTCATTTTAGTATTAATAAGTATTTTTTTCAATTTGGAATTCTAAAACGAGACAACCGCATGCAAACATATTTGTTATCCTTTATCATTTATGATCATCGTAAACGAGACAAAAATTCAGCTCGAGGATTGCACTTATAAATGAAGATTAATTGTAGAACTACACAGGATTCTCATATATGTCAAAATTCATAATTTTGGCGAAATTAGCTGTTAGAACTTGGCTGTTGAAGTACCAATTTAAATAAAAGCAGGATTAACATTCAGAATGACTAACTCCTGATACTTAAACCAGAACCTTATCAAAAATCGCTATCACGTTATAGACTAGACTATTCGCAGCACATTATTAAGCGTTACACTGGTTTCACAGTTACGCGGACCCGAAAGTACTTAATCAAATTTCAATAACTTGCATAAATAAAACGCATGGAATATGAAATTTAATGTTGAAAACGAAGAATTGACTTTGGTGGTATTTCTGCTGACCACCAACTAAACTCCTTTTAGATGTATCCTATTTTTCCAGTAAAACAAAAAGAGATGGAATATTTTAGACTTATCGAAATAGTCTGGACATGTTAACTTGTGATATTTAAAATCAAATTTTTCTGAAGAATAGATATAAAGCTGTAGAAATGTCAGACTAGTCTGGACATGCCAACTTGTGACGTTTTTAATCAAAGTTTTCCGGGGATTAGATAAAAGTCTAGAAATATCGTCTACAAACTAATCTGACAGCACTCAACGTATTTTTTCTCTTTCTATTACTATCGTTAAAAGTTACTTAAAATTAGTTTAGTAAGTGCCCAACAAAATTAAAACATCCGTTTATTCATAGCTCTTCTTGAATTTAGTTCGCTGTGAAAGAAACTGCGTCGTTTCTGGCCAGCCTTTAAATCTTTAGACAATCTTCATATACAACATTCCTCCAGTTTACTTTGTTATTAGTTTTTGACTCCAAAAATAAGATTATGAATAAAATTTTGATGAACGTTTTGAAGCAATATTCAAATCTTCTTCCCCTTCTTTAAATATTCTTTTACCAGCTTTGAGACAAAGACGAGACCTTCACGTGGCGCGCAATGAAAATGAGGACATTGTATTAGGGTTCTAGTCCTTCTTGTTCACCGTTTAGTAAATATTTTAAAACTCAAACTATATGCTACTACTTCGATTGTAATGGCGGTAATTCTCCATCGTACTTCTGAACAAATTTTAGGTTATCGCTGTCTTCTATCAATGCAAACAATTGAAAGAGACAAAAGACTTTTAGAGCTGTTGCTATACAATTTGCAAATAAAATTTCAACTGGCCAGTTATTAAATATAAAGTCCTAAATATATTCTTTAATAGACAACGATATGCGCCGTGTTCGTACAATTTTCGAAGACCGTATCTATTAATTTTAATAACTTTTGTGATCAAAAAACATTATAAACAATGTAAATACATTAAAACATCATTAAGGTAAGCATGTCATCACTTTGAAGGTCAGCCATTAACATTTTTTTATTAGGTTAAGTATTTCATTGCTTAAAAATAATTTAAACATTTATAGAAAAACCCTACTATTGTATATTTTTTATTTGCATGTACACAATAACATTTATCAACATTGAACCGAGATCTATTTACTTGAGATCTCCTGTGTTTATATTAATATGAAGTAACGATTTACCAATAAAAACGTAAAAATGTAGTCTTCTGATTTATTAAATTTTATTAAGTTTGTTAAAAAAATCTTATGCAATTTTAAATTTAGTTGCCGGAATAGGTACCGTTTTTGCCAAACAAAATAATTTTAACAGCTCTGATAAACTAGTCAGCACTCCCACAAAACGTTATTTGCTCAATTTATAATTTATAAGTGGCCTGCTCAAAGTATTTTAGTAAGTACGAACAATAATGGATTAAGATAGATAAAATTTTGTTGGCCAAAATATTACTAGGGTGATTTTAAATGAAATTTAATAAAAAACTTAAACACCCCCGACTTACCAAAAACAAAGTGGTGGTAATTCTGCTGAGAATCAACTTAACATATTTAAAGTTTCTGCTAAATTTTGCCAGTCCGGACATGTCAACTCGTGGCGTTTTTAATCAACGTTTTGCGAGGAATAGATTAAATGTGTCGTATAGAATTAAAACCAGCAATCTGTATATGGAATCCATATACAAATGGCAGTAGAAAAGTTACGTAAGAACTAATCTGCAAGCACTAAATGTGTTTTTTTTCTTTCTCTCTTTTTGCTGAAAGAAGATAGCGATAATTAGTCAAGTGAGCGCGCAACGGAATTACCATCAATGTCTAAAATCGTCATCCTACCATTAAAACAAGTGTTCAATTAGTGTTTAATTTTTTGTTGAGGTAAGACTGATTAGATAATCAGTAATTTACTATACAGTAATGTACTAGATAGTACTTTCTTATATTGATCAACAAATTAAAATTATTTAGCAGTAGTGGTTTATATTGTTTCATTTAAATTTTTGATTACCAAAATTATCATCATTTCGCAGACAACATCAAATATCGTCAATTTAAAAAAACTGAATCCCAATTCTGATTTTTAACCTCCTAAGTGACAACATGGATATAGTCTGTAAGAAAGTGTTACAGGACGGAAAGTCGTACAAATCTTGTGTCGCAGGAATGGTCGTTTATTTATAGGTCCTTCTTGTCTTCCGCGTTACTCGAAGAATGGTCAGTCTCTTCAAGTTCTTCGTCGGAATAGTTTGTCGGCTCGTCACCTGGTTTCAATAGCTTGCCAACTAAGTCGTATTTTTCTGAAATTAAAAAATACTTATTGAAATTATACTTCTTTATGAAAAAAATATGAGAGTGAAATTTTTAAAATCCGTCACATAAAAGTTACAATATGAAGTTGCAACGGAAAGCGAAATTATAAGATGCGAGCGCATATCTTATATAAAAGTATAATCATGAAGTTGCTTGCTTTAGAAACATCTTTTACACATGTGATTTAGTTTTAAACGAGTGTGATTTATATATTTCTCGTTGCAGATTTTTTCAAATAGGTATAACTTCTCACTCACGTACATAAGTATACGCTTCCATTTTTTTATAGAAGACTAAATGTGGCATACATGTTGCATTGCCAATCTGAGACTGAGATTTTAAGCGTTTCATTTAAGTCAACTTCCTGATCTATAAAACTCAAATATAATAATAACGTCAACTGTACCCATGGATAAGATCTCAATCCAGGAGCACCTTCCCACAGCTGAAGCACGTCAAATTCACATATTTTGTGATGGAGTAAATTTTGCTTGCCCTAGACAAGTTCTCATGTAAAGTAGATAGATGTTTGTTATAATAATAATAATAATAATAAATGTTCCTGGACAAGTTACACAAATTGAATCTAACCCCAAAGTAAGCAAATTATGTGCTTGTTATGGGTGTTAGTCAACGATACTAATACATAGAAATACTTAAATAGATACCAGAATAAATTTAATAAACACCCAGACCCGGAAATGCAGACATCTAAATGTTCATCACACAAATGTCTGCCCCCGTCGGGAATCGAACCCGAGCCTCGCGGTTGGTCAGCGTAGTTAGGCGTGTACGCTAGCCACTCGACCAACGAGGCGTTACATTCTTAAAGAAGTCCGAATCAACGAAATTATAAATATAAATCATTGTACGTCTTTTTTTGTAGTGGGTAAAAAATGCATTGGCATTTAGGACTTCGTGTATGACTAATGCTAATTAATATTCATGCGCCTACGCCTTAACGTTTGACTAAAGCTGTTGCATTACAAACTAAAGTCTGTTTCGTTTTAGAAACATAATACAGCAAATGGTTTTAGTTCAATATGTATTCAAGCTAACATAGTGCTATCACCACTGCTTATTTCTTGTCTCAATCTCAATTGGTGCAAACTGTTACTTAAGAAATCGTATCTACCTTATAATGTATCCTAAATTGATGTGATATTTATGATTTATTGTAATTTTGTCCTGTCCGTATGCCATTTTACTATTATTACTTAGTTATCCATCGATAACTCTAAGTCGAATCTAAATCGATTTAAAGCCGGTATGTAGATGTATTTTATATATAAGTTAATAAATAAAAAAGGCAAAAATAATTTCGTGAGACGGACCAGTCTAGCGAAATTAAAAAGAAAAAAAAAACTTTGCGTCGTAA
>NJDD01001390.1:767426-784158 GCA_002245505.1 Calephelis nemesis | reverse complement strand
GTCTAACTTACATGTAGACAAGACCGCTTGACCACAGAGGCGATTGTATATATATTAAGGAAATTAAATTAAAAATCTTTACACTTTACAATTTATTACACTTACAATGAATATTTTTATCAAATGTACACAATTGAACCAATAAATATATTACAATAATCAGTATATCTTTATGTCTTTGTTAATAAAAAAATATGCACGGTAAAAAGTCTTTTATTTTCCTTTTGTCCTTTTGTGTTCATGTGGCATTTGTTTACTATTTCTAATTTATTTATTTATATTTTAATTTAATTAATTACTATCCAGTGTACGTTGGATTTAAATGTGAATACTAATAGGGATAAAATACTAATAGGGATAAAATAAATTAGTATTGGTTTAATTTATATATACCACCGGTACCTATGGCCTATATTTTATCGATATCGATAAAAATGAATATATTGCCCAGCAGCTGTATTTTATCTGTGAGATTCGTACTTTCGTCAAAACTGACATTTACGTGTCGTTTTGTTGGTAACATAGTGCGATGTAAACTGATTGTTTTTTTAAAGTACTAAGTCCCGTCTCTTAAAACGTAGTGATTATATTCTCTTTGAGACGGACTATAGCCCTGTAAATTACCTCGTTTCTTTGGGTTTATGATTCTTGATTTCTTACTAATTTTCATAATTATGTAATTCACAAACTTTCAAATTTCACAACCAAGCAATGATAGGGCGATTCATTTATGCAACTCGTGCACTTATTATTTAAAATTAAACGACGAAACCTACGTGTAATCTGAATTTGTTTTTAATTGTTTTTAATATACTAAAACATTTACATTTTGACACTTAAAATTTGAAAAAAGCCAAGTGTTGATGCATGCTCCAATGCATTCGGCTATGACCTAACTTTAAACAAACTTCGAATTTATATTATTAAGTACGTTAATTGATTTCTTCGTCATTTGTTTATCGATTTTAAAAGTTTATTTTTTATTTGAGAGAGCGTACTTCCGGTGTTCACGTTGCCAAATCGACAATCTGATGATGGGATCCCAGGGAAATACTCAGTTTTTGTATATTATGTACTTAGCTGACATAATGTTGAAAATGAAGTTGTTTTTTGCAGTTGAACTTCCCTTTATTTATTAACAATAAATTTAAGGAGTCTGTAATTACATATCCATATTTCTTTAAAGAAATAATACTCCAAAATAATGAGAATTCTCTGCTACCAAGGTTGTGTCAACAAATCAAACAAGATTAATCCGTCAGGTGGATTTGGAGATATGAAACAATAAAGAATCATGCTTATTTACATAAATACATGCACATAAAGATACGAACGAAATCTCCTCACTTGCAGACGGGTACAAATTATTATAAAATTGTTATTGTTAGAAATAAAACGAAGTCTACCTTGATCAAATTTAATAAGAACAAACAAACGCTTAACTATCATCTTAACCTTTGTCGCTAATGTTTCGTAATTGCCTTCGAAATAATTTGATTGAAACAAAGGTTTGAATTAAAGGAATGGCTACGTTCAAAAATTATAAAAGATTTAAATTTTAAGCATTTCGTGGCTATGTGACACGTTTGAAAACTAACTGTTAGGTACTATACAGTATACTATATTAATTTGTGTCTAAAAGTACCTTTTCATTAAGGTAAAAAAATAACGAGGACTCGGCCGACAAAGTCGTCAAGTCTCTACTTTACAGAAAAAAAAATACTAAATTGACTAAATAAGACTATACATATAAAAAATCAACCAAATTCGGGAAGAAATCACACTTGAAAAGTCCCATGTCAGCTCGAAGTATATTTTAAGCTCTGGCGAAAAAGAGGCGTGTAATAAGCTTGAAGTTTGTGTGTGCGTGTGTGTGTCTGTGGCATCATAACTCCTAAAAGGGTGGGCCGATTTCGATGGGGCTTTTTTTGTTTGAAAACTGGCGTAATCGAGATGGTTCTTAGCTACATTGCAAATCGTTTTTTTCTGGGTTTATTGGACATTTTTAATTTTATTAATATTGAAGAAGGTTATGAAATAAACTCGACCCTAAATCGAATAACAGTTACCCCATTGTCCTAAATTAGACTTAAATATACTGACCCTGACAGAAATACCCGAAACCATTAGAGGTCAGTTTTACAATACGCAACCCGAAAAAGTATGATCAAGCGGGTACACTACTGCCATATAGCATACGTTCTACTTATTATAACAAACTTAATTCAATAAAATGTTACATTGTTATTGTCTGAAATAAAAACTAGACTTCAAGTGAGAAATTCTTTAAGTAATGACGTGAAACTTCTCGTGATCTATCTTAAAATTATACCATTATAACGAGTTGGTATTAAAAGAACCACTATTAATATCATTAATGAGAAAGTTTGTATATTTGCTTGTTACTCCTTTATGCAAAAACTGCTAAACCGATATTCATTAAATTTGCCACACACATAGAGTGTTACTTGAATTAACACATAGAACAGTTTGTATCACGAAAAAATGTTCCTGTGGGACCATTAACCACACGGGCAACAGCTAGTATCTTATAAAATACTGACCATTACCATCAGCGTCGCCCGTATAACTAAATATGTAGCACACAACAATGTTTTTTTCTCTTTTCCAGTGAAAACATTGCATAAAGAATTATCCTAAGATTTTGAACACCACTTTTTATTATTTTTAGGTTCCGTGACAATGGAAGTTATGGTGCCGATTATCACAGATTTCTATATGGCATTCAACCAAAAACATAAGTCTTGTTAATATTTAAAATCGGTTGAGTGGAAGCGGCAATACTTTCAATGAAGGCAAAACGTAGTATCCATCTTAAATATTAAATTCTCGTGTCACACAATGTTAATTACCGTACTCCTTCGAAACATGAAATTTTGTGACCATATTCAGTAGGTCTGAGAATCGGCCAACATCTACTTTTCTCAATCCAAAATAAGAATGGTGAATCACAGCAAAAAAATAATTAAATTATAACTCATGAACGGCTGAACTGATTTGGCCGAAAATTTATGGGGATATAGCTTCGAACCAGGAGAAGGACATAGGATACATTTTATTCTGTTCGATTGTGAGAAAACTGGGAAAAACAACATTTTAATTTTTCCCATACATCCCGTACTGAACGGGTGAATCGAAGTTCGCGGGAACAACTAGTATGGCGCCAAGAAAGCCGCAAACGTAAACTATAAGGGTAAATCATATGTAAGTGTTTACTATTTAATTACCAGTTATGGATGCAATCGTCTACCTGTTGGTCACAACACGTATATTGGACCACTGCTGTTAACAGTGTACCGTGGTTTTGACACAGTAAGAATCGTGACACCACGTATCCTATAGTCCTACATGTTTATACGTTTTTTGAAATAGCATAGGTAGATAATTCAGGTAGATAGCACATATCTGTTATTAAACTATCTATATTCGTTTTAGTACGTATATGTATCATACGTTTATTTATATGTAGCTTATGATAAACATAACCTTGATTACAGGCCACATTTAATATTTTGTTATGTCAAACAAAAACAAAACTTTACCGGCATTTTAACGTATAATCTTTGTCAGACCGATGTGAGACAGCGTGTTTTTTTTGCTTCAACGAAATTTAATAGGCTACAATTATTTGTAATAAAAAACATATCAAATAAGTATTACACTAACATATTACTGGACCATTAGATTCTGGCAATATTTATGGAATGACCTTTAGAATTTGGAGTTTTGCAGGTCAATATTTAGATTACAGCAGACTACCTACTTACAGTGGGTACCTAGATCAAAATAATTTGTTATGTTAAGAAACAGAGTTGTCAAATATTATAACATTAGTTCTCCAGAAATAATAATTTTATATTATTCTTTATTACTACAATCTGTCTCCTTTGTGGGACATTCAGCAGCATGTTGGTTGGTGCTATTGCTGGCGCGCTCGATATGTGACCTTTGTCACATCCTCGTTGTTATAACTATTTTTACTGTGATTGTATTAAATCTTGAGGTATTTTACGCTTTAAACGTCGCGCTTTGTTGTGGTTTGCCATTAGTGGCCGGACCAGAGTATTTGGATGTCGTTCAATACGCTCTTTATAAGTTTTGGTATGGCGTACAATTTCCTGTTTCACTGTGGGTAGGCGTAGGTCACGGTGAAATAATTCGTTTGGTACGAACCAGGGAGCATTGGTTATCATGCGGAGTGTTTTATTTTGAAACCTTTGTATAATTTCAATGTTTGAATGGGATGCAGTACCCCACAATTGGATTCCATAAGTCCAAACGGGCTTCAGTATTGCCTTGTACAGAAGTATTTTATTTTCGAGGGATAGTTGGGACTTTCTTCCGATGAGCCAGTAAAGTTTTCTCGTTTGGATTCCAAGTTGCTTTCTCTAAGTGAAAATATGTTTTTGCCAGGAAAGCCTTTTGTCAAAGTGCAATCCGAGGTATCGCACATTATCTGTCTGTGGCACTGCAATGTTGTTTAATGTGACTGGCGGATAAGATTCTCTTCTTAAAGTGAATGTTACAGTGACTGATTTTGTTTCATTTGCTTTTATCCGCCATTTTTTGAGCCAGTCGGATATGCTATTTAGCCCTTTTTGGAGTATTTGTGAGGCTATTTTTGGGTCGCTATGTGTAGCTAGTATAGCGGTATCGTCAGCAAAGGTTCCAGTGATTAAGGATTCTGATATAGGCAGATCCGCTGTGAAGAGTAAGTAGAGTATGGGGCCCAGAACGCTACCCTGTGGGACACCTGCTTTTATAGGGCAGAGATCAGACAGTGATAATGAATAAGAATTGGTGCTCATTATGCCTCAACTAATAAATTATAAGATAAAAAAACTTTAATTATAATTGATACTATAAGGTGTTACTTCTTTGAGTTACTTCAATTTAAAAAAAAGTTATTAATTTGCAATTATCCGCCAAAAAAAATACACGTTAAATTATACAAAATACGGGACAAAACAGGAAAGACAGTGCGTAATGAATGTATTGGACGTACAAGAAGACAAACATATCCAGATTTACTTTGTGAATACTTCTTATTTTAAAACCGTTACTCACTACCCTTTACTGTGTATTTATTTAATCAACCCACCCATGATCACGTGTAGAATCCGAATTCGAGAAATAAACCGACTTTTTACGTCTTTCGCCAACCTTGAAGAACTCACCACAGAGCACACCAAATCGCACTCGACGTACGATTGTACCTTACAAACGAAGACACACACGAACATGTGTGTGTGTAACAATTTGGATTGTTTTCCAAACTCTGACTTCATTGTGGTCTGGTTGCGGTAGTGGGTGGTAGGAATGTTCTTTAGACTTCTGTCACTGTGTCTGTTCTGTGTCGTTTGTAACACGGACTTCGTGAAATTAGAAAAATAAACATCTATTATAATGGATTTTTGCAAAGTAACGCCTTGCTTATAAAAGTGGGCTATAGTAAATAAAAAGTAAGATATTATATCTGAAATTCTTATTACTAGTATTAGTAAACTGTGCCTCCCACCTCTAAACTGTGCTTCCCACTCCTTTACTGACTCCATTTCTATTGAGTTAAGATCGCTCAAATCATCATATTCCTTATCTGAAGATGTGACTGAAAAGGTAGCCAGGCCTCTGGAAGCATCCTTTCCTCCAAATGCAGCATATGGACCACCTTTAATATCACAGATAAAACATTAACAATATTTAGGTTGAAACATTCAAACAATGTTATCATTTCCTGGCACGCAAAATATCGACACCTGGATAATTGTTACAAAACAAGATGCTAATTAAAGAAAATAAGAGAATACTTAGTTAAGCCAATTAATTAAGTTTAGACTTAAAATATCTAATAATAAGACGTGGTCAAATTAAAAGAGAACTGTTGATAGCTTTAGGTTCAATTAAAACTGGCGCAAGATTGCGCATGGCCTTGCTTTATTCCCGCACAGTAATGATCAAACAGATCTATGTAAAATACAGTGATTGAGACACGCTAATGCAACCATCATCGTGCAATGACGTCTGCGTGCGTGAAAAATCACTTTGCTTTGACTCTGCGCCAGTGTGAGTTAAGCCTTCGGGATCTTGTAAACTTAACTTGCATCTCTAATGGTAAATAGCTATTGTTGGTAATAGTACTGAGCACCAACTAACTAACTGTAAGGACCCAATCTTTACGTGCCCAGTGGCGCCACACACACAATGTCATATTCCAGTCTGGAAGGTAGGGTAGCCAGTAGACACCCAGTCCACAAGGCAGCAACATACCTATAAAATCTATGGTGTCTATAGGCCACTGTTTCTCCATATCAGGTGAGTACTTGCTTGCAGTGGGTGATGTGCTTGTTTGCCATCTTATGCAGTAATAAACATATTGTTCAAGTGTAAAGTATGACAGAATGTATAAAGCTAATAATTTTAGACATCTATAACATGACTACTCATATTGTTAGATTTTTTTAAATTTTAAGATAACAGTGTCACAAAATTAACTACACACACATACACGCTCGACATATGATAATGATAAAGCTCAGTAGGTTGGATAAAATTACAATTTATATCATATTAATATTATAAATGCAAAAGTTTATATTTTTTTGTTTGCTGCAAAACTGCTGAACCAATTTTAATAAAATTTGGCATACATGGAGGGGGATAGTTTTTATCCCCAAAATATGCTCCAGTGGGACCACTAACCACAACAGCTAGTGTAAAAGAAATCAATCAGCAACATTAAAAAATCATTATTTGGCCTTATTAGATCATTATAATGCTCTCCATAATGCAAATTATCATACAGTCATAAAAATATTAAAACCACAATGCTATTTCATTATTATGCAGGTTCATTAATATAATGCCTAAGCTAGAACCAGGAAGTGTGGTTGTCATGGATAAAGCTCCCTACCATTCAGTAAGAGTTGGAAAATTACCAACAACCAGCTGGAACAAACAGCAAATAATAGATTGGCTTCAAAGCAAAGGTAAATCCATGGGCATGACTTATTTAAAAAAAGAATTATTAATGAAAGTTGCCGAAATCGCCCCACAATATAATAAATATTTAATAGATGAGACTGCCAAAAGTAGTGGAATTACAATTCTTTGCCTGCCGCCTTACCATTGCAAACTTAACCCAATTGAATTAGTGCGGGCCCAAATAAAAAATTATGTTGGTGCCAATAACTAAACGTTCAAAATGAGTGATGAAAAAAAAATTATTATATGACACAATAGCATTAATAGATAGTGATACATGGAGTATTTGGATGACGTCATGGAACACGTAGAACAAGTACAAAGTACTTGTGGAATTTAGTTTAGTATTTTTTTTTATTTATTTAAGGAAAACCAACAGCTTTTATGTAGAAGGAATATAAAATAAAACTTGAACACTACAGAGCCAGTAATGGGTATTCACAATTACCTGTTAACAGAAATTAACTACTAATGCCATCTAACAACTAGAACAATTGACCTTGAATGCACAGAACTCATTTTAACAGCATTGGTGGTAAATCTGGAGAGCGGGGCATTGAAGTAACTTGTTGCGTTGGGGGGTCCAGTTAATCGGAACAATCCACAATAATTGGTCTATCTAATTCACAGACAGGCAACTGTTGTCCTGTACATTATGTTGACGTTCTGTTAGTTCCCTATTACACCTACATGCATTAAAATTAGTTCATAAATTCATTATTAAGTTTAAGTTTCATTATTAAGTAAAAAAGACTTGAAAGAAGCTAAAAGAAGACACACACAGACATAAATTATAATGGGTCGAAGAGTAGTCTTCGAAGAATATTAACAGAATTAGGCTTCCAATGAAAAAAACAAGAAAATAATAGAAACTTGTTAATTGAAAAAGTTTAATATTCATTTTCTATGAATCAAATATTTAGAAAAAAATCTGAATTTAAACAAGAAGGAAGATCTATAACATATATACAAATGAGTCATACGATTCTTCACATTCAAGTTCCAAGTCATGGGTAGATGGATCTAGTAAAGGGCTTAAAAGCCAATATTCAAAGGCCAAGGGATTGTAGGGCCCCAAGTGCACTGTCTTGGAGTTCGAGCCTCGGTTGCTTCAACTGCCCCTCTTTTGTTGAAAGAATTTTTGTGGTACTATCATAACATGAGAAATGGCTAGATTGTCAGCTACTACCACACCTGCCTCTAAATGCAGTAGTTGTAGTAAGAATACACCATATCATACAAATATGATCACCCTCCTACTTTGAATGCCAAAAAAGGCAAGATGCAAAAATTGCTGACTAAAAAGGGGATATGTAATAGTACAAAGCTATACAAATTAATCAACACAAAGAATTAAATATAGACAGAATACTACAAGAACACAACCATTCTGTTCTTTAATGGCCTCCTACCATCTGGACTTCAATCCTATCGAAATGGCATGGGCAGCCATAAAAGGTTACCTTAGTAAAAAAGAACAGTTGCAACATCAGTAAAATTATGAAACTGATAAATGAAAAAGTGGCAGTTATAGGCGAAATTATACACTAAGGTCAAAGAATTATAAAAAAGTGATCACACATTATCACTGGCTCCCAAAAGATACAAATATTGTATAAATTCTGATTGTTTTCAATGTTACATTAAGTTTACACCTACTCTCTCCACAATATGACTCTGAAAAGAAGGTTTTTCTGTATTATGATCCAAAAAAATATATTTTGTGATAGGAACATATCCATTTAGTTCTTATCCTTCCTACCCAAACAACAGTTAAATCAACTTAAAAATTAGAATAATTACTTGGAGTATAACTAATACAAGTATTTTTAGCGATGATGTCAAACCATAATTCACACTTCTTCACTGAGTAGGATATTACATACATTAGATATATGAATCAAACTTACCTGGTCCATAGAAACGACGACCTCTAGTCACGTCAAAAATCCAACCATTGACTGCAACCAACACTCGTCCATCAGGCTGAGTACCATCGTATTGCCGAAGTTCTGTGATAGTCATATCTTTGCGAAGTTTTGGTAATTCCGGTATGGGCGATTCAACAGATACTTTACCAAATTTATTTTTCCATATAATGTACGCGGACACAATGATTATCACACTCAACAATAAATTTACCGGGTTGTAGATGATACTACCAAAAATGCTAACGTTCAAAGTATCACTCTCGGTTTCAACAGGCTGAGTATCCGGCAAAGAAGACATTTTTATAAAATCAGTAATAAATCAATAGCAAGGAAGAATACTTTTGCGACAACAATTTTTCGATTCAGATTTCACAAAATTAATTAAAGAGGGACGAATTTAAAATGAAAGAATAGAGTTCCAAACACACTTTCAATCACAGATAACTTTCGTCTTTCAAGTTTCAATAAGTAATCAAATCAATTAAAATATCTGTCAAATGGAATATTCAGTGCTGCCAGTAGCAGTCAGTCAAATATCACGACTTAAGAGAACTTTAAAACTAATATTTTCATGACAAAAGTAATGTACGCGCTACACGATGGGTCATCTTAGTGGCCCACTAGAATGGGCCATCGTATAGAGGATGAATGACTTATGGGCTGGCGGCTGGCGAGCCGGTATTTCGTCCGCACATCAAAGAGAGTGGGCCAGCGATGGCGGAACGCCTCTACATGTGGCCCATCGAAAAGTAAATGTGATATGATAGCCAAGTTCAAAATTTAGAATTTGTGAAATGTAAGCTTAAAAATATTTCTTTCAGTGAATGATAATTTTATCCTGTACTTCAGGTTTATCAGTTTAGTCCAACCTAAAGCTTGAATTTCACGTTTTGTGAGTAATTTGCCACGGGATGTTTTTTTTTAATTTTAACCCGACAAAACAAAAAGAGGTGCTATAAGTTTAATGTAGGTATCTGTGCGTGTGTCTGTGTATGGCACCATAACCTTAAAACGTATAGACCGATTTCCATGCGATGTAAAAGCTAAAGTGTTTAGTACGGTTCAAGCATAATACAAAAGTGTTCTCGAGGGTTGATGAAAATTTTGAATTTAATTTTTGTTGTTTTATCACCAGCTACTTTTATACAAAACTCTATTACGAGGCTCATTATTACATGTATGTAATTATTAAATTTTTAGGTGTATTTTCTGTGTGTACTCCTATTAGTACCTCAGTTACAAATATTATGTTTTTAAGTCATCTGGGAATAGGTTATGTTCTTTCACATATAAATCAGTAAGGGAGTTAGTAAGCAGCGCCCATGCTTTATTCCATACAGGGTGCAATTTTAACCTAGAAAAAGACAAATTAACATGCCGATATTAATGAAACAAAATAAATTTCGTTTTAAGATTTTAATTCAAAAATATATTAAAAAAACATTTGCTGAAATTAAATTTGGCACCCCTAATTTTTGCCTCTCGCGCAATCGCAAGTTTTGCCCCCTCCCCTCATGGATCGGACGCTGTCAGTAAGCCACAAAAAATCGGGGTTTATACGTACATATACATCTACAACTGTTTGAGATATATTTATTAACTTGAAAAAGGAGGAAGTTATGTGTTTTTATGTATGGTAATAGACTTCTCCGACATTTTATCTTTCATCAAACAGATTTAAAAATTTAGTTTGGTAATTCAAAAATCATAATTCTGACGACATGCCCGCTCTTACAGCTTTAAAACTTTTTTGACGTCATCTGTCCCTTTTCTATTTTTTATTTTCAAGTTACCACTGCTGGTTTGCTCTAAAATAGAGAAGTAATGCAGTTACCAAATATAAGTAAAACACAGATATTCCGCTGAACACGGTGCTACGATCTATCAACTAAAGTACCCAACGATTCCATGTGTACTATGCTATAACATTTTGATGATAACATCGTAAGATGTTTTACTCAGCACCACATACAACAGTTGTGGCACCTCATAGAAATAAAATTCACTTGATTTGGTTACAAAACTCACTAGATTTTAGGGTTTTACCTAATACGTAATTATTGTTTATTTCTTATGAATATTTTTGCGTATTTGTTCAAAAGGGCAAACGGGTGTTTCTTATAAGTAACTAATTATGCGACATAGACGAAATCGGGGAAAATGGCGACTACTATTTTCCACCTAACTTGTTTTGGATTTGTTACAACTGCACTCAGAGACATCAACAAACATTAAATCTATCAATAAGCTACAATTTTAATAATATGTCAACTTTTTTGTCAACTGTCAGAAAAAATCGTGTTAATTGGGCACATACGCAGACACTCATAGACTTCTTAAATAAGATAGGTATGTCAACATGAATTTTAATAATTTTCGAGATTCTTTAAATAGGTACTAACAAAAATCTTCAAATGAATTTGTTTCGTGATGTTTTTCAAAATATTACTGTTATATACCAAAAAAATCACTGAATGCTGGCAGTCTGACCTGTCAACATTACATTACCGTGACACTGAAGTTTCGACTCAAAATAGTCTGTGACTCAAAATGCTCAAAACACATAAAACTTATGTCAGTGTCACATATTTGTCATTCTGTGAAAAATAAAAAATTTAAACTGTAGTTTAAAGTATTTGTGTAGATTTGTATGTATCTCTTTGATTTGTATTATAATTTACAAATATTACATAGTTTGAGTACCTACCTATATTGCAAATTTTAAAGGTATATTAGCCATTAAATATACTTTGTTTAAAAAATATTTGTAATAGTTTTATTTGCTGTTATTATTATGTTGTTATTGCAAGAAATAAATCATACACTAAATGCTTACACATTATTAACAATAATAATTATTTTTACAGCATTTACCCACAGTGTACGTCGGATACATAAAATTGTGTTTTACTACTCAAAAGTGTATATGTTTATCTGAGTTTTTCTTTTTGAAGCAACTTCTAATTGCAATTTAGAATATGAAAGACCGCCAGGAAGAGTTATGTTCTAGATATATAAAAATATTTATTGTTGTTTGTTGTTACTGGTAAGTATAATATTGTATGTTATAAAAATGTTTATACTTTTAAAATGCATTACTTTTAAAAACTTTTACTACTTTTGAAACCTGGACTGTAGCTAAACAGCATTTCTTTTTTTCTGCTTTTGCAGTCATACAAAGATTACCATAATTTAGCATTGCAATTTTATTTTAGGGTGGTGTCCATCGCTACGGTATTTGTTAATAAAAGCCTACTCAGTAGTCAATCAGTTGCGCTAGAAGCACCTCTTTTTATCACTTGGTTTCAATGTATTGTATCATTTACGATATGCTTTTTATTGAGCAAAACGGGTGGGATTCCTGGAATATTCAGTTTTCCAAAGGGTTCACCATGGAATATAGAAGTAGTAAAAAATGTAAGTATATTTGAAAAAAAATCTCTACTTAGATTTTGAGAACAATGTAACCTCTGGTATTGGTCTATAGCAGGGGTGGGCAAATTCCGGCCCGCGGGCCGGATCCGGCCCTTGAGAGGTTTTAATCCGGCCTGCCGAGGGTTTTTTTAGGAAAAATATGAACCTCCTTAAAAAATTAATAGTCGAAATGTTAAAAGACTACTGAAATTTGAACAATTGAGATACCAAATCTTTACTACAAACATATATATTGTGTATTTCATATGTTAAGACTTCATAAATAGATTTTATTACAATAAAGGATTGTAAAATAAAAAAAATGCCTTATGCTATCTTTATACGACGTTTTAATATTTACTGCCATTTTTAGGTGTTGTAATAAACCGGCCCGCCTCAAGATTAATTGTAATTTACTGGCCCGCCACTAGAATTTTTTTTTAATTTACCGGCCCACGGTCAAAAGAATTTGCCCACCCCTGCTTTTACAGGTTTGTTACTGTCCTGTGGCCAGTGTTAGGTCTTATGTGCAAATCTACTAACTACCCAGCACTCTGGACCAGAACATCACATTGTCAGTATAGTGTCAAGGTTAGGTAAGGAAATGGATCCTTACCCGGGCATGTTGCTGCACAGCTCTATACCACAAGTAAAAAAGAAGTACTTGTGTGTATAAACATGGAAAATTGTTTGTTGCAAATTGCAATATTAGAACTGTTATAATTTTTCGCTTTTTTTGAACCCTGTTTTGGAAATAATTTAAGTTACCATTCTTGTCTGAATTTTATGTTAATATGCTAGTGTGTGAAACAATTTCATATTGTCAAACTTCCTTAAATGGAAAATGTGAATTTTAATATGTTAAAATTTTCATTTTTGGTTCAGTTTTATATAACTCGATTATATAATGAAGTAAGTGAGTTAACCAGCTACCTTAGTAATAAGTAATATGGGTAATAGGGAACTTTTTATCTAGCACACTTAAAGGGTTCACATTAGAGAGGAGTAAAAGTCAAAATGGAAGTTGGACTGTTATTTATGAACACACAGTCTGTTTCAATTTATTCGTTTTGTGATTTGTAGTATGTGCTTTGTAGATTATTCCATAATTTTTTCCAAGTCATACATTAGTACATAAAGGCCATCCTACGAACGTATCTTCATGCCAAGTCCCCCTAAAGAATAGGCAAAGACTATTGAGTGCCAAATGACCATAGTTCTCTGGCTCGGTTAGTATCTAATAAGTCGATTTGTAAATTTTTGTCTGGTCTATTTGAAATTAACAGACTTCATAAATAACTAAAAAGTAAATGTAAAAAAGAAAAAAGAAATAATACGGAATTTAAAATTGGCGGCAGATTACTATCGGACCTACATAAAATAAATGTACCTTGATTGCTGATAATATTTATGTATTTGTAAAAGATAATTGAACTATCGTGTTTTAGATAAGATGAGTAATAAGACTGATAATAATTTGTCAATGTTAATCTCTGATTTATTTTTCAACCTGGCTGGTTTAAATTATGTCCAATCAGCATATTATTTTACACTAGCTGTTGCCCGCAACTTCATACTCGTGTTGAAGTGACTTCTGGGGTAGTTATGGAAACGAAAGATTTTGCTGCAGTATACACTAACTTAAATGTTGACCTGGTATATAAGCTACAATTTCACAAAATTTGGAAAAATTCTAACTTTTTTTGGGTTCCGTTTTCTTTATACAACAGTCAGCAATTATTGTTTTTAAAAAATATTTTATGTACATATTTAATTTATTACTGATTTATTCATGATGCTATAGACCAGGGGTGGGCAAATTCTTTTGACCGCGGGCCGGTATGTTAAAAAAAATCTTCTGGCGGGCCAGTAAATTATAATTAATATTGAGGCGGGCCGGTTTATTAAAACACCAAAAAATATCAGTAAATATTACGATCATAAAATGTTGTATAAAGATAACATAAGGCATAATTTTTTTATTTTACAATCGTTTATTAAAATAAAATCTATTTATGTAGTTTTAACATATAAAATACGAATTGAAGTATCAATTCAGTATATCAATTGTTCAAATTTCAATAGTCTTTTAACAATTCGACTATTAATTCTTTTAAGGAGGTTCATAATTTTACTAAAAAAAAACCCTCGGCGGGCCGGATTAAAACCTCTCAAGGGCCGGATCCGGCCCGCGGGCCGGAATTTGCCCACCCCTGCTATAGACCAATACCAGAGGTTACACTCATAACAAAGAACTGGTAATTTCCATATATTGCCAACTTTCTGTAATGTTCCGGCCTCTCTTTCACAGAGTCTCTTGAAGTCATTTAAGAAAATCAATATGAGAGAGTACATTAGAGAGAGTCAGTACAGTTTTTTGATATGGGGTGTAACCTCCGTCCTCCAGTAGTAGTCTATAGCTTAATGGTTTTATTAAATCTATAAATATATTGTTATGCAAAAAATATAAGGAAAGAAAAACTGAAATAAAAAAAAATAGAATATGAAAATGGAACTCTCTAGGACCATATAACTTTTTAATCTTCGAGACTTTCATTTGTTTTTTTTAGATAATAATTGTATGTTTTCATTATCACGAAATTAAATTGTGAAAATTTTCGCTCAATGATTTTCGCTGTGGCTTAATCGACAAGAGAGTTGTCAGAGATGGCAACTAATTATGACTGATTATATAGAAAATTTTTGTCAGAAAATTCGTATCTACTGAGTTAGGCATTGGAATGAGTCAAGTGCAAAGAATTTTCATCAGCAAAGAAAGCTTTGCCCTTAATGGATACCGGCATGATTTAACTTAAGACCAAAAACGACTGGCGTGTAGTGCACCAGGAGATGGACATAAACTACTTTTATCCCAGTAAATTATTATTTATAAGGAGTTCCCATTTGCGAGCGAGACAAGTTTTGTTGGCAAAAGCTAGCATCAATACTTAATATACCTAATACAGGTATATTATATTAATAAGATTTAAACAATGTTTACTATAATACCACTAGTAATAAAACTAGTTATTAACTGTTTTGTCTTTATTGTAAGTTTGTAATTTTAAAGCACTGTATTGTTTTTCAGGTGATACCCCTATCAATAATGTTTACCTTAATGATATCCACCAATAATCTCTGCTTGAAATATGTTGAAGTATCATTCTATTATGTTGGGAGATCATTGACAACAGTATTCAATGTCATATTTAGCTGGCTCTTGCTAAGACAAGCAACTTCATTTAGATGTATGATGTGCTGTGCATTTATTATATTTGGATTTTATTTGGGTGTTGACCAAGAAAATTTGTTAGGTAAGTTTTCAAATGTTTTATGTAGAGGTTCAAATGTTGCAAAGTGTGCTGCTTTTCTGTAGCTATTTTAGGCTTGTTGAAAAAGTATCGATTCGTCCGGGCTCCTTTGCGGAATAGACCATCTCCCTTCCTGCCAGGCAGCTCGTAAAAGGCATAGGGTTGCCGTCCCTAGCACCGTGACATCGGACTATGTGGTAGACTGACAACTCATGGCGCGGTTTTTACCTGCGCCCGCGGCGGTTGCTGGCCCGCAGATCCCGTAGAATGTAAATTTATATGCAAAATGTAAGCGGTCGTTCAGACACGGCGGGAACCGCGCGATTATAGAATCGCATGGAAATCGCGCGGGTCTTATTTATATGAGTTAGTTAGTAATCGTTCAGACATAACCGCGCGGTTAATCAAGCCGCGCGATTACCGCAACCCAACCGCCAGAAAATAGAATCGCGCTGCTCCCGCGCGTTTCTATTACTATGGAGTCTTTACTTCGCGTTCAGTTGTGTTACGGATACCGCGCGGTGAGCACGTCACTGTTCGTGAGTTCGACATGGATCGTTTCGACACTGAACTATTTATTGATGAGGTGGAGAAGAGACCTGCAATATGGGACATTCAGTGTGATGATTACTCAAATAAAATTATCAAGAACCTAGCTTGGCAAGAGTTGGTTGAGATATTTGGAAATTGCGAAGACACGGTGGAAAAAAAGAATATTTTAAGTAAGTAGGTGTATTGACCAAAAAATAATTGACAGAATTATGTTATAATTATTGTTATGAAGCGTATATTATACTCTCCGTATACTTTAGGTGCTTAAATAAATATAAACAAACTTCGGCTGCTTTATGCAGACATTTCGAGCATTTTTCAAATGAAGGTCACAACGGTATTACCATATTTCGTTTGTTTACATTTAGTTATGTACCTAAACATTACAAGTACGGTATGTTAGTTGCAGCTATAGTGTCTTGCCATGGAACACGCCCATCGTTCACAAAGTAATGAGCGAATTTATCTCTGATATTCAAAGATGACGGTGTCCCTCTTCCCGCATGCAAGGTATTGAGATTA
>NJDD01001390.1:743453-757794 GCA_002245505.1 Calephelis nemesis | reverse complement strand
CCCCCTTCTCTCGTGTTTCTGTATTTGCGTGCGTGCTGTCATGTGAGCTTACGTGCGCACAGTAACTGCTGTAAATTTGGAACTTCAAAGTTACAGAACTTTAAGTAGTAGATTTTTAGTAATATTGCAACTAAACTGATTTTTATGCTACGTTTACCATATTTTGCGCTTGTTGATTGCATTTTTTTTCAAATACAAAAGCCAAAAAGAGATGATTGCAATTTGCGTGCAAATTACTTTAAATCTTTCTTACCTTACCTGCATATCAATTGTTTTCGATTATATCATGTTTATTAAAAAAAAATGTTTATGAAGTGAAGTTTTGATTTAACGCCAGAAAATATTGAAATGCGGAAAAAGAAATAGTTCTTTTCTTATAGAGAAGGATAAAATTAAAATTATCATCATCATTCGGTCACAAAATAAATTTTATTTGAAACCTTCGCTACATTTAGATTTCAATCCTCGCCCCAATAGAATCAACAGCAAGATGCCTCACCCCGTTCGTGATTTATCCAAATCGTGACAAATCTTTTGTTATAAGTTTAGACTTTAGATAAACCCATTTGCAGATGGCCACACCGAAAATCGAGTGCCTTTTTGGGATTAGATTGTCACAAGTTAGTATGTTTATTAATGGCAAGATATATACCGCTACCTACAGTTACCACATGTGTTCAGTAGCGATGTTTTAGTAATAGCAGCGCCCTGGGCGTAATTTATACGGCGCCCCCTACATGATGTTCCAAAGTATCTTCACGCCCGTATCCCCGAAGAGGTAGGCACCAAGGCACGCACACAACCAGGGCACCCACGACTAGCCGAAGATACTAAGTCCCATAATGTGATAAGTGGCAAGCCTATCGCCAACCGGGCACGTTTCCAATCCCGACCAACATTTTATTTTATTAGAAAATTAGAAAAATCCAATTTTCTTTTTGTTGGCCGATCCGGGATTCGAACCCGAGACCTCATGCAGTCAAGTCCAACACCCGGACCGCTCGACCACAGAGGCGACATGATGTTCCAAACCATACTAAAAGGTAAATAATATGTAGCGTACAGGATCTGTCGCCCCTTTACATCTTGGCGTCCTGGGCGGTTGCCTAACCGCGCCATACCCAAAAACTGCATGTGTTAATAGTTTTTTAAGGATATAACGCTGGAATATTTAGGTTTTTAGCTACATATATCTACTCTAAAAATAAGTTAACAGTGACTTTGGTGGAAGATGGTGGAAGCGCAGAATATGATGCGTACCTATAGTGTTATTAAAACTTCATTCTATAACTAATAACCACTGTTTACCGTCCATTCATATCATGCATTCTGAATTTCAATTGAAGATACATTGTACCTACCTAAATATTTCTTCGGATATTTAAGAGGTATATGTGGTTTGTGAAAACCAACCGCTAATAAATATGGTTTGCTACTATTTTGTCTTTTTAAAATATCAATTGCATGTTCTAGAATTTCCTTATCAGGCAAAGTTTTGCCAGGCTGCTTTTTTACGTTAATTGGACATATCAAATTCTTCTTTAGTTCCTTTATTTGTTTATCCCTACAAACTGCTGCGTTTTTATATTTTTCAGTTGGTGCGTGATAAGGCATCTCCGACCAGCTGTATGGATAATCATCTGAGAAATTTGAACTTTGTCCTGGATGAAATACTTTACCCACAGAGTATGTATCGTAACCAAACTTTTTGAATAATTCCGGGAACGTAACATAGTTTCCTACAAAATCTCTCCAGTAGCTATAAAAATCGTAGAGGCGTAACGCGTCAGGTCGACGACCAGTTAATATGGAATTTCTGCTTGGTGCACACAGTGCTTGCTGAAACACAAAAAAAATGCAACGAATATAAAAAAAACTCCTAATGTTTTAGCTGTTTTAATTTTTTAAATACTTACTTGAACATAAGCGTTTTCAAAATTGATCCCTTCCGCCGCCAATTTTTGAATATTTGAAAGTGACACATCTTTGTCCGTAAGATGTCGCATGTCGTCTAGGAATATAAATACCAAATTATTGCGAATTTCACTATCTAAATGTGCCAAATTAATGTAGGTATTAAAAACAGCTATGGCATAGTATATTTTTATATAAACCATTTTATATTATATTATGTTAAACCTTAGCCACAAATATGATGTTATTTTAACACAATTGTATGTTCACTTTGAATAACCCATTATTTACAAAAAAAAAAACACTTATGTAAATAGTTTAGCTTGATGTTTAAATGTTTCGAGTTCCGTTCACTAATGTTCCAATGTTATCTTCTGGTTTCTCTAGTTCCCATTGTAGTGATCATAATATATAATTTATGTTGCAGATATCAGGTGTCTATTATCTGCGAACAATATTGATTAATATCAATGAAAAATTGTGTCAAGTTACAACAAAAAAAAATTAAATTCAATGAATCCGATAAAACAATTTCTCGTTTAATAATAACTGAATGTTACTGATTCGCCAGTAGTGTGTTCAAGAGTACCTTAATTAATGACTCACTCGATTCAAATTTCCAATACTGCATGAATCGAGCTTCAAGAGTAGGTAACCCTACTGGTTGTGTCTCTGCCTACCTCTTCGGGGACGGGCGTGACGATACTTTTTTTCAATTTAGGTAAGTAACAGGAAATGAAATAGAGTAGGTACCTATATATTTTGAAGAAAGTAAATTTATTTTATTTAAAGTACTGGCGACTTATTCCTAGAAGTTACCAGCCCCAAAAACATTTCCATAGGACTGGTAACTTTACTACGTGATTTATTAAATGGTAACTTTTTACATCAATTCTTTTTTCGAATAGGCACATCGATTTTAAAAATTAAATAATGATTTGGAATCAAAGTTTAGATTACATAAGACAAGACGATTGATAATCATGTGAAGTAGGTAATCAAATAAAACAGATTGGGATCAATTTAAATTAATTTTTATTAAATTTAAAATTTAAAAATCTGGCCAATAACATTGAATTGCTATCCAATTCGCTGTACCTTTTCGTATCGTTGACTAACATCCATATCACAAGCACACCTAATTTACTTATTTTGAAGTTAGATCAATTTGTGTGATTAATTATCCAAGGATATTTGTTATTATTATTTTGTTTCGAAAACTATTGTCGAGAAAGAAAGAGAAGAGAGTAGAAAGTTTATAAAGGTATCCTACCAATACATCTTTCTTTGTAAGTAGAGTCAAAGAGTAGAGCTAATTGGGTACCTAGAGTTACTGTAAAATCCTCGGCTATCAGGCATTTTGTGTATTCCACAGTAATAATTATGTTTATGAAAATATTATGGTCTGTGCCTATAACAGACCTAAAACATTGTAGTAAATATTTTTATTCGAATGGCTGAGAGAATCCAAAGATAAACCTTAATTTACTAAAATGATGCTATTTAAACATGTTAATTATAGGGGTAGAATATTCAAATATTGAAAAGATAAGATCTTGTACCTATTTTCTTTGGTTGCAAGCAATAAACCAATAAACACCAATATTTTGTGACGCATGTAGAAACCTGCCTACTTGACGTAGAAAACGTAACAGATGGCGTTGGTGGTTGCCGACTGCCGTGACGTTGACGTGTAACTAGATCTAGTATTGCTAGCTAAAAGTGTTAATAAAACAAATTGATAGTACAGTACGACCAATGATAATTATTTATTAATTATTATTATAACATATATAATAATTAATTATTAATCTGCTCAGTAAAGAACGTCGCTAGTGTAATGTTAAGTGTTTCTGACTGAGAATTCTACCTAAAAAAATAGCTACTTAAGTACAGTTGTAACAAAACAATAAAAAATGTAGTTGTAGAGGTTTCGTTTCGAGTGCTCACAGTTCAAATACTTAACAGAATGAGGATTTACAAGATAAAGCTTTAGTTCCGATTTCAATTACAGAATAGAAAAGTTTGTGGCTCTATACAAACTTTAGTACTTTAGCTCTAGGTATTGATCAGTCAATACTTCATCGGTACAATCTTTTTGTGTCTCAGGTTTTGTTTACACTTTATCAAGAAATATAAAATTTCAAAATTAATGTTTAATTTTTATGATTTAAGATGTTAATAAAAACATGAAACTGTTATTTCCTAATTATCCTTAAGTTGTCGAGTTGTAAAATCCAATTAGAGACACTTATTTTATTCATCTAAAGCAATATTGGGAATAACATATCATTTAACATAACATTTCGCACCCGATTAATTAACAATAAAATTGCTTGACTAGAAGAAAACTTGATATTCATTGTATTCGTAAGATTTTAATTCACCAACATTTTAAATACGTATCAAAATTAAAATGTGCAATGGTATTTAGCGAAGCGTACAACTCATAGGAGTTTAGAAAAAAAAAAACTCTTAATGCATTTCCTTTTTTTAATTATTGCATAATTTTTTGTTAGATTTACTTATTAATTTACAGGATTGTGTTTCGATGATTGGTTTTTGGAGACTTTTGTCCAGAATAAAAATTCTAAGCAGTTTGGCAAAATAACGAAATGATTTTTAGCTAGTGGAAACTGGCAACACCGATAGTGTCAAAATAAAGTTAAAAACATCTGATGTATGTTGTTGTGTAAAGTGATTGTAAATTTTAATTTTTGAGTTTTTGTCTATTTGTTAAATTAATCAGTACTACAGAAAGCTGAAAAATCTGTATAGAGCAGTGCAGCTAAATTATTTTCTTGTTATTGTGACGTCATTTTTGTCGACTGACGATTGTTCGTAAAACGACGCAATTCCATAATTTTGAATGAAAATGGAATAAAATGAAATCTATGTCTTTTCTAAAGGTAATTTTTAGATTTCTAATGTGTGAAAAACTATTGTTTTTGCAATTTTTGTTTGGTTTGATAGTTGTAAATTCAAAAAATTGATTGTAAAGTTGAGTTCCTAAGGCATCGATTTCCTTTGTCCTCGGTCCTAACTGATTGTTCAAGTAGAAGCAATAACATACGGATACTAAAGTGGTATTTGCAGCTAATGTTTTTAATATATTTTGTTTTATATGTTTATATTTAGAATAAGATACAGTTCATTGACTTTGTTTATTTATTATGCAATCAATATTGAAATAAGACATTTGTTTTGATTAGATTTAATTTTATTAAATCAAGAATTATTTATTTTAATAAACGAAACTGTTTGCTATACACTGTTCATTTATTACTGTTGATCGCTAGTTAAAAGTATTTTCTAATATTTTTGCAACATAATAGCAAGTAGTCTAAATTAGACCTCTAAGGTCTAATTTCTCAATGATATATTAACTAACAAAGTCAATGCTTTACTAATGCTTTATCATAATAATATTAATTATGCCTATTGGTTAAAAACTCCAGAATAGGTATTAGAGACCGATTATATTTCAGAAAATACAGTTAGGAAAAGTTGCAGGTACATTTTTGTTGTGTTAGTTTTGATGATGTTAGAAACAGTGAAACAGCAAAACAAGCTAAAGTAATAATATTTTTTAAAATGACTGATGTGTTGCTAACCCTTACAGTTTTTACAACTTCATGGGACTTTATGAATATAACATAAAATTGTGATATTGTTAACAGAAAGAGAAGGAACACCATGTCTGCAGAGTCTCCAAGGCACGTCCGCTTGGGTGGGCCACTCACAGTACCATCTCAGCCACCCAGTGATCGCAGCATCATTGATGCTGTATCTGGTTTCATCAATGATGTCACACTCTCCTCATCATCCACTGTTGAACCGAAGGATGTCATACAATGGGCAAGGTAAAATATACTATCCGAAAATACATTATTCCCAAGACAAATCTTAAAAGTATTAAAAACTTTTCATTTACATAAAATTTAATTAAAATTATTCCATAATTTGAGAGTTTCTTAATTGTCGTTCTTAAATATACTTAGAAAAAAATAGAGTTAAATCAAAACTAAAGTTAACTTAAATTCTATGCACTTGATTCATTAAAAAAAAAAGATATGTAATCCCTTATATTACAAAAGTCATATAACTGCCAGAACATTTTCCTAAAATGATAAATATGCAGATTTATTCCCTAGTTGAGCTGTGAAATTTTTTATTCTACATTTTTTAATATTTATTTCTTTATGAAATTTAAATCTTTAAAAATATTGCTATATAAAGTTTCACATAAGAAATTATCTCATCTTATTGTAGTATAAAAGATGATAGCTACTTATTGAATTTTTAAACAGTGACACAGATTTCCTTTATTTGATTTTGTAGGTTTGAAACAGCTGATATAAATGAACCTACACCAGAAGGAGATAGTGACAATGAAATATCACCATTGCTGTTGATCCTGGGCTATGGTGCTGGGGTGCAAGTGTGGCTGATTCCACCTAATGGTGAGGCGCAAGAAGTATTATCATGGCGTCAAGGAACAGTAAGGGTGCTCCGTATACTGCCAACTCCGCAGCACGGCGATTGCTTTGCATCGAAGAGGCCCCTTATAGCCTTATGTGACTCAGCCAGCCCTGGACCTGCATTCTGTTCTTTGAGCTTCATATCAATTAGGGGTGGTGAACAGGTAGGTAGTTATTAATTTATTTTACTTAAAACAATACTACATTTTCTATTTACTGGCAGTAGGTGGTAAACAATATTTCAAGTCTCTCACTTGAAACTATAAATACTAAAAAAATAACACCAGCAGGAATAACCAAGTACAAGATTAATCTCATTAAAATTCATAGATTTTATTGAAATTAATAAATCTATTTTTACAACAACAAAAAATTATTTAAAAATACATTTTGGCAATGCTGATTTGCTATTGTGTTCGTAAATTTGTTGTTGTGATCATATCTCTAATGTCTAATTTTATGATTCTGTCTACATATTAATGAATTACAAGAGATACCATAGATGGGACATAGAAGTTGGCTGCTAGTAAAGTTGTTACAATCAAAAAGGTTGATGAAATTATTTCTAGTTATATTAAAAAACTAGAAAATTATCAGTACAAGTGCACAATGTATTGACATTGTCTATATCTGCCTTGTTTATTTTTGTAATTTAATAAATATTTTAGACACCTGAATATTGTTATACATATGATCAACAATGTCTGAAACGCTTTTTATTCTTTTTATTATCAATAAAACAAGTTATAGGTCAGATAAAATTTACTGCTTTTCAATTAATACCTACTTTAGTAGAAAACAAGTATTTACAATTTTTTATTCATTTTGGGTATTTTGTGCATTTGGAACAGTATGATACCATCAATTTTCTTAATAGATTTCTTATATTTATTTTGTTTTACAGGTCAAAAGCATAAAATTCAAAAATCCCATTTTGGATGTGCTCGCCAATAAGCGCTCTGTAGTAGTATCGTTTTCGGAGCGTTTCGCCGTGTTTGACGCGGGGACTTTAGAAGATAGGATGGCTGTTACCACCTGCTACCCCTGTCCTTGCCCACTTGGCGGCAGTTCACCAATCAACCCCTTGGCGCTTGGGGACCGTTGGCTTGCATATGCAGATAAAAAAATAATTCCAACGAAAAGGAGCAGTGGAGGATGTGAGAGTAAGTATTTATTTACAAGTTATTTTTTGTTTATGAGTGAGTATTGCTGGCATATTCTTATAGCTTAAAATATAAAGAGTAACTTCTTAGTACAGACTGTATGTTTCTCACCATTGGACACCATCATTGTGCCATATGTTTGAAATAAAGTTTAAATAACCATAACATTCATAGTTACGCGGAACTTGTCATCTTCGATTATACTGAAAAGAACAGGGAATTCTATTGCTTTAACAAGATCATGGGGGATACAGCTCGCGCCAAACAACTAGACCCAAGTGTTACGCGCAAAATTTTTAGGGATTACAATTTAAACTTATTTATTAATTATTCAATACAAATGTATGTATACGGTAATTTTATTCGTAGTACTTTGTTTTTATTTTATTTATTTAGGTACAACACAACAAATTAAAATGTTACAAAAAATATATTTCTCAAAACTAAAACTGTGATATTAAGTGACAGTGATTCTGATTAATAATCAGAATCATCATCAGCCAATATTAGTCCACTGCTGGACATAGGCCTCTCCTAATGCACGCCACTCAGCCCGATCTTCGGCTCTTCTCATCCATCTGCTACCAGCCGCTTTGCGTATATTATCGCTCCACCTAGCCAGAGGGCGTCCTACACTACGTTTGCCGAGACGTGGTCTCCACTCTAGAACACGTCCACCCCAACGGTTGTCAGTTCTACATCTAATATGACCAGCCCACTGCCACTTCAGCTTGCTAATTCTAGAAGCTATGTCGGTAACCTTAGGTTCTCTGACGGATCACCTCGTTTCTGATGCGATCCTTCAGGAAAACACCGAGCATGGCCTTTTCCATGGCTCGCTGAGCAACTAATAATCAGAACCACTGTCACTTAATATGCCTATTCCTTCTATGAGAGGACCGTATCGTTGTTCACCGCTGGGGCCTGGTGTTGCGTCTACTTCATCTTCCATCTCACTGTCATCAGACTCACTGCTGCTGTCTTCTCCCACTCTTATTATGATTTTGTCCGTTAATTGGTCGACAATGTGGTCGCTTTTGACATTATCATCCTCTATCGACTTCACTTTGTCGCACAGTTTTTGCCACTCGGTAGCTCCCATATCGTTAACCTTCTGTTTAACTAAATCCACAACGTGATTAAAATTCCAATCCACGTTTGTTTGGCTGACATAGCCTTTTATGGCAGCCCATGCCAATTCGATGGGATTAAGGTCAGGGTGATATGGTGGTAAACGGAGGACCTCGTGGTTCTGCTCTGCTAAAATCTTGTCGATATTATATTTTTTGAATCTGTCTTTATTAGATTTTATTAACTCGTACAGTTGTGGCTTGAACATTTCCGATGTAAAGGTAATATTTTTTTCACGTAACCATGCTTGCATTTCTGATTTCCTACTGTTTGATGTTGGGGCTGCATCATATTGCTTATTGTGATAAGAGGTATTGTCGACTACCACGTCGGATCTTGGTGGAAGATTTGGCATCAATTGCGTCCTTAACCACTTTTCGTAGTTATTAAAATTCATATCGTCGTGGTAGTCGCCAGACTTAATGCCGGATTTAAAAACTAGCAAAGCATTGGGCACGAAACCTGCTTCTGACCCTGCATGTATAATTACTGTACGTTGGCCCTTTGAAATTGGTTTTTTAATACCTTCTTTTGTACCATCAGTCCAGGATTTGGCGGTAGTATGAGTCGCATGTACGTCAGTTTCGTCTGTGTATATAATGGGCCGGTTTTCTTGCCTATATTGTTTTATTTTTAATAAAAATTGTATTCTTAATAATCTAATATTAGTTTTTTCTATCAAAATTTTTCTGTTTGTTTCAGTCTTCTTCCATCGAAATCCCAATTCCTTAATTATTCGCCGTAGACTGGTCGCCGAGCCTTGAAAATTTATATCGGACTTTAATTTAACTAATAGTTTTTTAACTGTAGGAATTTCCTTATTGGTCACGTGGAAATTATGTATGGCTCTTTGAATAACACCTTGATCAAAATTGTCGATGTTCGTTACTCGTTTTGTTTGTTGTCTATCTTTTCCAGGAGTTCATAAAACGGAAATTAATTCAGATTGATTAGATACCTTCACGATTCTCCTAACCGTGGCAAGTGATGTCTTAGTAGCCTCCGCTGTTTTATTTTTAATTTGCGTTTCAGTTAAACCACTGTTTTCATTTTTAATATAGCAATAAACATTATAAATTATCTGTCTCGCCTGCCTTTTCAAAACTTTGTTACTTTTTCTTTGCGGTGGCATTATTATACAATAAAGCACTTTTTTTTAAATAATACGCTCGACGTGACTGTACTTGAGGCTAGCGCGGGGCGTGCGCGGACGACGGGGGTCAGTGAGTCACTGCGCGGGGACAAGCGCTACCCCGCACCTTCGACACTTCCCCCGCACCTCTTACGTTCCTCCAATCTCGCCTACAAATCGGTCACCGCGCAGGGTCTAGTTGTTTGGCGCGAGCTGTACCATAAACCTTAAATCACTATTAAATGTATAAATAAATATCCCTGGACAAGTCACACAAATTTAATCTAACTCCGAAGTAAGCAAATTATATGCATGTGATATGGGTTTTAGTCAACGATTCTAATACATGGAAACACTTAAATATATACTAGAATAAAATAAATTAAATAAAAACCCAGACAAGGAAAATGCAGACATCTAAATGTTCACCACAAAAATGCCTGCCCCCGTCAGGAATTGAACCCGAGGCAATGCAGTTAGGCGTGTACACTAGCAATTCGACTAACGAGGCGGTAATTGTTATTTCCATGTCAAAATTTTTGAATTAACGCACTTTATAAACATTATCATTAAAAATATTAGCGTTCTGCACTTCTCCTACACATAAACTAAATCAGTGGAGCAAAATGTGAATCTAAACCATTCTCGAATCCCCTTGAATGCACACAAAAATTCCGCCAAAGTCGCTCCTGTCGTTTAGGAGGCGTTTAGTGACATACACACACACATAAGAAATATATATAAAGATACATACATCTAAATAAATCGCTAAAATGTGTATACGCGCATAACATTCATACCACGACTAATTTCGCTAATTTTGGTTTCCAATTACTTGTTGAAGTCCAGGGTGGTTATAAAATACAGGAAATTGACACCTGAATGGCAACTAGGATAAGCAACATTTTAAATTTTTTCCATACACATTGAATGGGTGGAATGAACTTCGCTGGGACAGGTAGTTATAAATAAAAACAAAGTTATCCAATTTCTTACATTAACAAAGATTAAAATAAGCATTTGTGTATCTTTTTGAAATAAAACAATTATAATACGTTTCTGAAAATATATGATCCTAAATCTTGTGATCCTACATAATACATATAAATATAATATCTGCAAGCTGATTTTGCATAAATTAACATCACATTTATTCTTTTGTTCTTAATTATCGATGAGAGCTAATGACTGATTAAAGCTCATAATTATTGTCAGTTGTGTTATTGTTGTGCATTATTAACTATTATTATTCTTAAATCTTTTTTTTATTTTTACCCCTTTTGCATTCAATCATGTTATAAGTATTGTAAACTATTATTAAAGCATTTTCTTAGGATATCCTTGTTTTTATTTTGAAGGCTGTATGAATTATTAAGTTAATTTGTGCGAATAAATCAACGATTTTAATGTTTTTAATTTTTTCTCTTGTGTTTGGAATAATGTAAGTTTATTTTTTTATTCTCAAAGTTCATTACTTTTAATGTAGGCATCTAAATGATCGTCACACAAATGCCTGCCACCGTCGGAAATCGAACACGAGCCTCGCGGTTGATCGGTGTATTTAGGCGTGTACGCTAGCCACTAGACCAAAGAGGCGGTCAAAAATATCAGTGTCATGATGAGTAAACTAAAAAATGTACTTATTGTAAAATAATTTGATAAATTAACATAAAGATACTTTTAATATAAAGGCGAAACTTTGTCTGTTTGCTTGTTACTCCTTCACGCAAAAGCGGCTGAACTGATTTTCATGAAAATTGGTACACACAAAGAGGGTAACTTGGATTAACAAATAAGGTAGTTTTTATCCCGAAATAATGTTCCTGTCGGACCACACGGGCAACAGCTAGCTAGTACTTCATAAAATCAATAAGTCAATTAATGTTATCTTGCGACAATTTAAGAAAACCTATAAGATTTTGGGATTTTGTCGTCTGGTCCAAGTTTTGTCGCCCGAGACAACGTCTCTGGAGGATGTCCCGGGCGTGCTCGATGCAGAGGAAGCAATACTCGGATTGTTTTTCGTTGTCAAGTACTTACTGGTCTAAAAAACTTTATGTGAATGTGCATTACCATGCATTAATGTTAAGTCGGGGCCAAGAGTTTGTGCAAATGAATGGAAATTATGGTCATTATTTTACGTTGCATAATTACGTGACAAAACGTCAACATAATTTTAAATGATCATGTTTCCAACTACAAAAACGAGCACATTCCGTCGTTTATCATTATACGGATAATGGCACTGTGTAGATACACATTACCATTATCCTTTCTCTAAATGATATATCTATCATATTCCACAAGAGATATTTTTTGTTGCATACTGTGGGCCCCAAGGATGCATTTTAAAGTACTTGTTTACTTATATTTTTTGTCAAAATCGGTTTAGACTTATTGCCAAATTTTGATTGTTTAGCTAGCAATCTACCATATAAATAATTGTCCAGGCGAAGGCGTAACTAGTTACACAGCGACAGTGTTACATGCGGCGAAATCGTTAAGCAAAGGGCTCCGGGGTTTGGGCGAGAGTGTGGCCAACAGCCTCGCCGGGGGACGTAGCACTTCGCAGTCCCCGTCGCCACCTCACGCCGACCTGCAACAGCCGGGGGTCGTCACTGTGCTGGATATCGAGGTAAGTCTCTCAAGGTGCTTTCGTCTACGGCAGTAAAGTATGTGACATTTTATACTTAGTGAATTCGTTATGCAAGATTATCCAGAGATTATAGTGTTCTATTATAGGAGAGAGGGAGGTCGTCGCTGTTTTAGACCTGAAGTATATTGGTTTAGAAGTCAACTTGAGATTTGGTTGGGAATATAAAAAGCAGCTAATAGTTGCATAATAAACTTCAGGTGTCTCTAGCTGTAGCAAATTCAAGAGTTTAACTCACTCTTAGGCTACAAAAAGACATTTTTAAAGCCTTCTTTGAATAAATATTTATTTCCTATTGAAAGATTTATAACGCACTTTGAAACAGCTAGAAAAATACTGGTAACAAAGCCATCACTTCGTAAATAAGTGTTTCAACTATTTCACCTCCGTAGTTTAATTTTATACGGATGATGGAAAAAATCTTAGTGTTTTTAACTTTACGGAGCGAAAGACGAAGACAGTCATTACCTATTGAAAGGTTTATAGCGCACCTTTGACACAGCTAGAAAAATACTGGTCACATGGCCATCACCCCGAAAATAAGTGTTACAACTATCTGACCTCTGTAGTTTAATTTTATAAGCATAATGAAAATATATCTAGCGGTTTTTAATTTAGGGAGCGGAAGACGAAGACAGTCAAGATTGTGAAGAAGCGTGTGATCCAATCGTGGCTCACTTCATAGCTCATTCCGAAGCGATTATCGCTCTGAAGTTCGATCCTAGTGGCATGTTGCTGGTGACGGCCGACAGACGCGGCCATGATTTCCACGTGTTCCGTATCAACCCTCACCCGTGTGGACCCAGCCTGGCTTCCGTGCACCATCTCTATGTGCTTCACAGGGGCGATACTACGGCTAAAGTGCAGGTATGTTGTTATAAATATTCCGGGACGTAAAAACACATGTGTTTTAGCTTTTTATGTAATCGAATGCAAAGTAGATTTTGATTTTTTGTGTAAAAAATATTTTTTATGGAAGTGGAGGATATAAATGAGGATGTAGTTCACCTCATAGAACGTGACCGGCGCCTTCGCACAGCTGTAACACCGGAAGTTTCATAGTAGTGTTGCGACTTTTTGAATAACAAAGTTATTTTCTTGAAGATAATATCCTAGTTTACTTATGTTATTTATGTTGTTTGTACCTATATGATCTTTTGTCTAGCGTTAATCAAGGTTGAAAGCTTTTCTTACTTTCTCTTTCTAGTTGTTTCTATCTTGATCATCCAATATTAAAAAGGTGTTGGGTCGTGTAATCATTATGACGTGAATATAGCGATTTTTAATTTTCACCAAAATTACGTCTGATACCTTATTCACTACCTTAAAGGTCTACATTTTTTACATAAGTATTTTCACAGTTTGCGAGCTGTATGAACAAATCATAAGAGATCACTTTAAGTAATGAGCCATGATGTCAAATAGTTTAGTAAAAAAATTAATGCAAGATGATATTTTTGAAATTAAAAAAAAATGAATAAATTGTAAATTGTAATCCATTACTTTTTTTCGAGTTTCAAAAGCAAACAAGCAGGCGGATTTGCTAAAAGTATAGGTTGTTAAGTCTCCTGCATGTGTTTCTTACTTGACACCCGTGTCTATAAACCTTAATAGACGATATCAAGCGTTTCGTTGCATTGACAACAGGTTCTGGAAGAGTAAGCGATGCGAACATTTATACCCTTTACAAAGTACAGCTTGAAAAGTGTGCTGCTTACTGTATTTATCAGGATGTGTCGTCGGGAAACTTCATATCAGCTAATGTAAGCATATATCGGGCAGGACATAGCGATATCTGGCGACAGCAGATGGGCGGCGGTGTCGACGTTACGCGGCACGACGCACGTGTTCGCCATGTCCCCGTACG
>NJDD01001390.1:721955-733298 GCA_002245505.1 Calephelis nemesis | reverse complement strand
TCACGAACGATGTCGTCATCCCCGCGCTGCTCACGCGACTACACATAGACCATCCGACGCACGCGCCGGACTTAGTTAACGTAGCTAGACCAAATGTAGATAATAAACATGTAAATAACGAACTGTATGCGATGAAGCGTGATAGTTCGAGTGAAAGGACCTCGGCCGTCGCCGAGTTGGAATGTTTGGAGAAAATATCACTGCCAGAATCAAATCGACGATCGGATGATATTCAGCCGATCGCTCGAAATAGGGTTAAGAAATCTCCCACCACCAAGTCAGTTAGTGATAAAACCGCTAGTGACGTTAGCCTTAAGGAAACTAAAGATGTAGATAGAAATGAAAGAAAGGAGACGAAAAAAGAAAACTTAGTCGATGTTAAGTGTGAGTCTTTTGTTAAATACACTAAAAGTGAAAATGATGAAATTGGTGAGCCTATAGTTAAATCTTGTGGACCTGAAAAAATTGAGAATTCAAACGTTCCCAAAGGCAATGAAAGAAATTTATCCGTACCTGAAATCCCAGAAAAAATGTTACCGGACGACAGCCACTTTAAAAAGTCAAAAATAAGAACAGAAGAACAAGCTTGGGACATGCTGCTGAATGAGCCCGAACGATCACTTAAACTATTACCGACGACACCATCAAAAGATACTGATAACAAACCCGATGATAACAAGATGAAAACTAAAAAGAATCGTAGAAGTAAAAAGCTCCAAGATGAAACATTGACTAAAACGGATGATGACAGTTTTATAGAAATCCATGCTTTAGATAGTAAACAACAAAACACAAGTGAAGACCTTGTTTCTTTTTCAACTGTGTCAGAAACTTCTGAATCTTATTTATCAAAATCGAAAAAATCAAGATCGTCTAAAAGTCGAACACTTGAAAGAAAAAATGATGAAGATCTAACACAAGAAAATCAGCAACTATTTGTCTCCGAACCGACTTGCAATATACAGCAAAATTATGAATATATTGACAATATTAGTGATCCGCCAAGAGATATTAGTGAAACTAAAGATACTTTACAGTTTGATTCTTCGTATGGTATCACAAATTACAATGAATCGGTACAGATTTCTCTGACAACTGAGTCACCAAAATCAAAAAGCAAGTCTTGTTCGCCAAAACCTGAAGCTTACACATCCGATTCAAAAGAAACAGAAGTATACATTATAAACGCTGCAGAAGAACATTTTCCTGAAATACAAATAACAAAAGGAAATAAATCACGTAAGAAGTCGCCTCAGCAGCTTGAGCGGAAATCTCAAGATAATATAGGATTAAAACCAATAAAATCTTGGAGCTCTATTGCTGCGTCTAAAAATTCCACAAAGCTTGATAAAATTGAAATTACAACTACGCCTAAAGAAATGAGTGAAGAAAATGCATGTGTTATGGAAGAAAAACCTGTGACAAAAGTTTCTTTGCAAGACAAATTGATAGAATTATGTAAGAGAACCGACATAATGGTTGCCGAATGTGATGCTCCTTCAGAACTCAATTTTGTTGAAGAACATCATTCATTATTACACGACCTACCGCCCTTAGAACCTCTAGACTTTGGGCTAGATGACTTTAAGCTGGAGGTAATGCGAGATAGTCTTTTAGACGTAAACGATCCAAAAATAAGTAGTCCAATTTGCAAAATAAATATTGATGACATACTTTCATCCATTAAAGAAACTACTAATAAAGTTCTTGAATCTAGTAGCTTCAATCTTGTTGACATAGAAAAAGTTCCTGGGAGACGTGAGAAAGGCTTCAGCATAGTTGAAAGTGACAAAATCACCTCTCAAGAGGTGAAGTTAGACGATGAATCGAAGTTGGACAAAGATGTTGAGTTAGAGAAATCATCCGATGACGATGTCATTTCAGGGCTTACTTCTGATGGTGCTTCATATGCTTCATTGCCTTCTAAACAATCTAAATCAAAAAAGTCCCGCAAAAAGAAAAAGTAGTGTGCACACCGAGTTATATTCAGAATTACATAATGAGTAGAAATATATACCGCTATTGATGTTGTAACATTAGTTAAGTTATTTCGATTTTAATAACGCACATTAAAAAAAATAAAAAAAACGTTATAAAGTGGTGCATACCATACGGCATAGTTTTAGTAGTTAACTTCAATTTAAATAGCAATATCTTTATATCCATAAAAAAGAAAAAAAATATAAAAATAAAAAACTTAAAAAAGATGTATAATTGGATTTATGCGCAAATATTCATATACAAAAATAAAGTAAACATTAGTGTATAGATGATATTTCAGCTTTGATTTCGTCGAGTTTAGTAATATCTTAACAAGTCCAGTTCTGTTAATCACGTGGTGCTCTTTAATTTTTAATAGATCATTAATATTATTAATGCAAATTTTAATTGAAATCAAACGTTAGGAAATTAACACAGCTTCACAATACGTAACAACACGAAAAACTCATAGTATGATAATGTTTATTATAATAATATTTCTACTATACACACATAATAACAGCATACTCTTTAGGTAAAACCTTTTGTTGCTAAAAAGATGTAATGATTAACTTTATAAAAATAGAAGCAATCTATATAAATCTTTATAATTTGTATCTGCATTTCAGTTAAGTTTTCAATATTTATCGTCTCGATCGAATCATTTGTTTGTTACAAATTGTTACTGGTTTAATTAAAAACTCTTAAAATTCATAGAAACCGAGATAAATAATATTAAAATACTATATAATGCAAGTTAAGGCTTTAAATTTTCAAAAAAAAAAAGATAAAAGAAGCGATTTTAGTTAAAAAAAAACAGTCAAAACTCGTATCTTGACATGACCTAGAATACAGAAATGTAAATTCTATTAAAATCTACGTCTCTTTACAAACGAATTTAAAATACGTCTTCAACATTGTTGCTGCAGTGTTTTATAACAGTTGAAATAGTTTCTGGACACGAGAACAGTAAATCTGAATTCGCCACCTACAGTTATTAGAGAACTGGCGCTAATTTTATTAGGTTTAGTTTAGTTAGTTTCATTTGTTTTTTTATAAGGGCGGTGTGTGCACTTACTAATATGGCCAGTCTTTTTGTGATGGACTCAAAGAAATGAAATGAACCAAATATAGTTATTTTCGAAATAAAAAAATATAGAAATATAAAAATGGCGTGGTATATTAAATAATAGGATTCTACAACGTTTTACCCTTATCATTTTCGGCCAAGAATTAATAACCTACTTACTTAAAGATAGGCCTTCTTAAGTTTTGCTGCTAAGATGACAATTGAAGGGTCGAGTTCGAGAATGGTTTAACTAACAAATACGTGTTTTGACGTAAATAAATTTTAAACATTGAGAGCATTATTTTCAATTCTGCTAAAGAAAATCATCCCAAATATGGCGCTTGTTAAAACTTAAAAGATTTTTGGCGATATAATCAATTTTTATATTTGAACTGATATAGTTATGATACTTTATGAAGGTTTAATAAACAATCAATGTTTTTGTACTAGTGATCTCAACATCTTTGTCAGTTAGATCGTTTTAACACTGAATATCTCAAGATATAATGCGATTCTTGTTATTTTGAAAAGGGCAATAGATAGATTGTTTCTTTTTGAATACGACGATACCAATTTTTTTTTTTCAGTTCAGTTAAAAATCAGTTAAACCATTCTCGAACTCAACTTTTCAATTGATCTTAAATATCACGATCTCTTATCTAAGATAGGTTATTAATATTGGCCGATTGTCAGTACAGTAACAAGGACTTGTGAGTATTAATAATTCTAATTGTGACGTACTACTAGCGAACATTTTAGATAGAAAATCTTTTATCAACATAAAAATTGGGTCAAATCTGTACGTAAAAATAGTGTTATGAACATATCAATATTTTCTTTTGTGTATATAATAAACTTCGATTGCGTTGTGTATTTATAACCAAAGATGGATACTACTTATTAGTAATAATTCATAACACAATAGCAGAGATAGATTATACGACAATGTCCAATCACCAGTAGCTTGAGTGTGACTTTTCGCAAGCGTGTTCGTAATATTTTTTCGCGTTAAAATTATCAAAACGTAAAAAAAAGTTTTAGCAATAGTTGATACAAGTAAATCCGTCTTGTATTTAGACAATTAACAAAAAGGGTTAAGTAAGCAATCTGAAAGTGGTACTTTATATGGAGCGTATCGACACTACTTGACATCACTGGCTCTAGGGAACAAAGAAACCATTAACAATTTAAATTAATTTAGATTTTAAAATGAAAAGCACTTTTCTGTCATATTATGTCATCTTCATAAATTTAATATATTTTTGATTTTTGTTTTATCTCTACTATACTGTTTTATGTATAATGAAATTACCAATAACTTAAAAACCTGATGCCACAGACAGACACATACACAGATACGTCAAACTTATAACACCTCTTTTTTAACTCTTTTTTGTCATGTGTTAATAATGAGCGCCTTATAAAAAAATCGTCTTAAAAACCAAAGACAAAATTAACAAGAAGTTTTGTCCTCAAAAATAATTTATAATTTAATTTTATTGCAATGAAATAAATGGCAACATCATTGTTAAGAAAACAAATCACTTGCAAGATGTGAAAACAGTCGGTATCATTAATAGCTACGTCCACACCAGTGCATTGCCATCTTTATTTTGCGTGTCTATTTTCAAGATCATCTTGACTCAAGTGTTTTATTTTAAGACGCATGTATGTTTGAAAGATTCATTCCAAAAGTTCAAACTATTTATTATTTAAATAATACATGAATAACTAAAGCCACTTATGTTTGAATAACGTTTGGTTTTTTGTAATATGAGGTAGGGCTATATAGTGTCTAGAAGTGTCGGTCTATGGCTATTATTTATCTTGTACTGTACTTGGTTAGGCCAAAGGCTGGCTACTAGAGAGTGTAAATTCGCTTTTTGAAATTCTTTCGAAATCTCGCACTCGAGCTGCAAAAAGTTTTGTTAAGGTAGTCGACTGAACTCTATATTTATTCGTATTTGGTAGCTTTCTCTTGATAGCTCAAATGAGGCGTTATTTATTAATCTATTTATGCTAAGATACGTGACGACAGAATCTCAAGCTGTACCATATTCCACTACTTTAATTTATTACTTATATACTTAATATTTAAATATTTCTGCTATGATGTTAGTTATTTATTTTATCATATTTCATTCATAAACTCGACTTACTGAAAACACAGAACAAGTAATAGTATTAACGTTTTTTCTTGCCCATTTTTAAGTGTTTTTATGTCGCGTTGTAATATATAATGTTTATCAATTCGATATTTAAATTGTATCGTACCTAATATTTTCGAATTATAAGTTATAATTATAGCCCTTGTACTCTTTAGAAAGTGTAAGTCGATTTAAAAAAACATGGACTGACGTAAGATATATATATAAACCCTAATGCTATAGAACATAGTTTCAACGCGGGATTTCTAATCAATAGCTTCCGAATTATTAAAAAACTGTATAACAAACAAATATTTAAATTACTGCTTGTCACTAACAAAGAAAAAATTTAATGATTTCACATAATATTATGTGGTAATATTATTTGTAGGTCGACCCTAATATTATTGATGTGTTTATTTGGAACTCATGTCGAACGCCAAGAGATAAACCTAAGCTGTTTTTTATACGGTAGCAGAAGTGTTTCCCCCTGGTACGAGTAGCAACAACTGATTCCAAATAAGTAATATTCTACCATATCTGTGCTGAATTTAGGTTGGAAGTATTTAATTAATTTTATTTTATACGTATACATTGCATAATGTTTAATATGGTATTTAAATTCTCTGGTTTGTCATTTCTTACCGAAATGCCTAAGTATTATTTATTGTTCCTGTATTTTTTCTAAATTAGTCTAATAAACTATAATGATCATAGTAAATTTTATTTAAGTCTTAGTTGTCAATTTAGTTAAAAGGTAAAATACATATACATGTTGGTCACTGTCGAAAACCAATATCAAAAGCGTTTAATTTGCTTACATTGCGCTAAGATCAAATCTTGGATATAGTCTAGAGGTTTCATTAATTGATTTTCTAATTTTTAACAAATCACCGCGTGCATCAGTATGCTAGTGGTGTTAAAATACAAATACAAGATTTACACTTCAGCAACAGTTTATACTTAAAGCGTATCCTAAATTCTTTGGGCATCTCAAAAGGTCCCTTATTTATTATTACATGCAGGTTTTTCCATAAAATACACGAATATCTTTTGTACAACTTTTTGTGCTGGAATTTAATAAGCCAGTTTTTTTTTATTTTTAAGTAAAGATGATCTTGATCAAAGGTTTCAATTGATTAACCCAAAAGACTATTATAGTTTATTAGTTGTACCGCTAGCATGAATATCGTTCCACTTGTAATAGTAATATTGATTCTTGCTGTCGACAAAGATATGTACCTATATAAATAATCA
Organism: Calephelis nemesis; assembly: GCA_002245505.1. Taxonomy (NCBI): domain Eukaryota; kingdom Metazoa; phylum Arthropoda; class Insecta; order Lepidoptera; family Riodinidae; genus Calephelis; species Calephelis nemesis. The sequence continues at coordinate 726,845 of NJDD01001390.1, read as the reverse complement.
ATTTGTCGAGTGCTGCTCCTAATATGACACTCGTGAATTCCATATATATATTGTCTATTGCAAGAATTCGATAGACCGACTTTAAAATAAAATATATTCATGCTTCTGGTACTGGTATACTGGTATATTATTTGTGTATTAGTTTTTAGTTATTTAACAGATGCTGTCTATTTGTACAAATTTTGTGTAGTAACTTAAGTATTATTTATTTTTATTATGTTTAAATCATGACAAAATTTATTTTTTTATTATATTTACTCTATTTATTTGTGAATTGGTTATTTTTAAAACTTATTTTCTATAGATCATGTTTGGAATAGTTTTAGAAATCACCGATTCTCATGTCATGTGTACAAAATTTGTAGTTTTAGTAATGTTATTGATTTGTAAAAATGTTTTTCTTAGATGTTTTTTTTACAACTTTGAGATGTTTCAATTACATTTCGGCATTCACAAAGTACGATTTGATGAATCTTAAGTAGGCAAGTTTAACTTTCCCTACCTTAGAGTTGGCCCCATGAAAATTTGGTTTAAACCGGTTCACTGTGTATAGATTGTACCTAACGATTTTGAAGTCGATCGGTACTTTTACGGCGATAAAATTTGTGGTTTTGAATTTTGGAAACGCTTGCTTTAAAGCTCATATTTTATAGGTCACCTGAATTTGGCGAAGTCAGCACTATAAAGTTCAAAATTATTCAATACTTGTTACTTTTTCGAAATGCGTTATTTTTTCAATAATGAGGTTAAGACGGCTTTTGATTTTTTGGAAACCTTAAAAAAATATATCGGATTAAAAAAATTTAAAACAAAAAATTTAAGCAAATTGTTATATTTTTCTTCGTTATATTTGATCTTATTTCCAAAATACGCCGTGACGCCTTCAAGCTTTTTTATTTTAATATATCAAAGTGTCAACGAAAAAAACCTTACTACAGCAAGCACAATAAATAGAACGTTTGATGTAGACGACAGCGTTAAAATGGTACTGCCTGTAGACGCCTCGAATTGACAGCATCATTCAAAATGTATGATTAAGGTCTAAAAATGTTATTGGAATCAAAGCTATAATAAACGCCCTCATTTAATTTTGCAAATAATTTTACAGGTTTACTTAAAGGCTGTAAAGTGAAATTATTTTTAAGTAATCATTTTTTAAATCATTTGTCGTTATTAGCATCAGGACAGATTTTTTATAATATTTTAAACTATTGATAAGTAATTATAAACAAATGCACTGAAACTCGGCGTTAAAATTACATGTAGTATCTTTACATATTATTTCTACAACATCCTTTGAATTTATAATTTACCGCTCTATGTATGTGCCACATGTCTTCTTCTTTTTTAAGTTATTATGTGACACATCTTGAGTTATTAATAAAATAAAAGCTTTTCCCCGTAGATTTTTTTTGAGATTGTGGCAGAAATGTTTTTCTATCAACACGCAGTTTGTGCGTCTTTTGTGAATATTTCAAAAATATCTACGCGGGAAAAGTTTAATAAAAGCAAATAGCTTGTCAATAATGTGATTTACGTTTGATGGAGCTAAATGTTTTCTTATTTTGTGGACAAGCTACTTTCCAAGGTGAAGTTTTTATCTAAAACTTCAAGATGAACTCCTAACATAATGCTTAACACATCTGTTAAATCATTTTAATTTTAAAACAAAGTTGTGATATTGATTATTCTAAAGCTTCTTTATAGTTTTAGATGGTTTTGATCTAATGTTGTAAAATTGTTACGCGCATATTGGTCAGTATTATCTGCACGATATAGACTATTTTTTTGACTCAATGTCTCTACTATCGGCGAACTTGAATCATGAATATGCTCAAGGCTAATTTGTTTGAAACCTAATCTAATTATATCATATAAATAAATGTTTCAATTGTAACAAATTGTTGTCGTTTACGGATCGTCGCACAATCTATTTTGATATATCTACTGAGCTGCCTCATTTGACATTTACTAATGGCTCCTAAATAAAATTTAAAATGCGACGTGATCGTTTTGATGCAACAAATTACGGGCAACTATAAATCGTGTTATAAATTCGTAATTTAAATATATTTCAGGAAAAAATGTATTAGCTTTGAACATTTTATTTTTTTTCATGATTTTTTTATTTTTTTATTTATTACATCAATTTTTTTATTACACCTACACCAGAAAATTACTGAATTCATTTTTATTGGACATTTACTACTTAAAAGATATTAGACTAAGTTATAATGTAAGCCTTGTTTGATCAACATTTATAGATCTTTTATAGAAAGAAAACTAGTCCCAATGAGCGAAATGGCGTTAAGCTGGTAACATATATTTATTTAGGTCGGAATCAAATGTAGCAACGGTTAGTGACGTCACATAACGTTAATATGGTGACATCTTTAATTTCGTGAATAAAACGAGATGAGTCAAAAAAAACTCAAAATTGCATGTAGGTCAATGTGCGTGTAATTTTAGATGTGTACTAAGAAATAGTTGATCAATGTCTTTAATCTAACAATATCAGCATGTTGATAATGTTATGGAGTGTTAAAATTTAAATATTAGCAAAACTTGAAAAAATAAAGTAAAAATGATATTTCAACCAACCATTTATGTGTTTTATTCCAGCTTAATCTACCACATTTAGAATAAACCCATCATTTTTAACTCGTGAGTGAGTTTTCATATCTTGAAGATATATCGCCAATTCCGCGTCGAAAGAAAAGCCTTGGCTATACCAATTTTTTAAAATTGTTGTAGTCATATTTAATATGGAACTAAATAGAGTATGACGTAAGAAATAATATTGTTATAATATGGAATTATGCCCAATTATACTTTGTTCAACCTGCTATATAACTTTGGACAGCAGGTAAAAATACTTTAACGAATACGAACAAAAGAGAGAACATTATATGATTTTAACAGTTGTTGAAAGTAAAACAACTGGTTATACAAAGTATAAAATAACACTGATGTGTTATGTTATGTTATGTTATGTTACTGATGTGTTGTGATCAACAGGTGTAAGGCAGATTGCGTATAAATATTGGCATTAAACAAAAATAAAAAAATGCTTCCTGTTAATCGATACTAGTGGTCGCCCATCGGTCGAAATAAATAAAAAAATAATATCTTGTTAATAAGAACGCCATCTTCATTTCTCAAGACGAACTCCTTTGTTTCCAAACTTTTTAGTGCGCTATCTGTGATCGTTTATCGTTATCATCAAAATATTTGTTTGTGTGTGTCAAATGTATGGTAGCGTGGGTAATGTTTTATTTATTATTGAAAAGCGTTTACACTTCTCCTACACATACACTATAAGTGTGCCAAATTTTATGCTCCTGCGTCCGCGCAATTTTTGTAAAAAGGGGTCCAAATTTTTGGAAATATATATTTATTTACGTATTCGCACTTATGTACCCAAAGGAAAACACCAGACCCTTTAATAAAAATAAAAAAACGAAGGTTTCAGCCTTCTAGGTTTCTACTTGACATGTTTGTAAAAGCAAGGAAGTCCATATACAATGAGGAAATCACTGATTTTTGCTTACCATAATTCACACTAAAATAATTGTAATTATTTGTTTGTATGAGAATTGCGTATAAACTCTAAAACTAATCATGACGATAGCCGTACTCCGACATTGAAGATTAAGGAGGGTCATGTGGCCTAGCAAATAATTTAAAAACTTATATTCTATTAAAAATAAATTAGTAAAAAGTCGGTTTATAATAAAATTGTAGGTTGACATAATTTAAGCACGGTAAAGCTCTAAAAACCGACTTAGATTTCAATAATTAAATCATACGTATTCGTACATACACACAAAATATGTATTTTCCATTATTTTCCTGGAATCGCATAATCAGATCTAGACGTGGTGGCTTGAGGATGAAAATGAATGAGGAACAAAAGAATTTCTTAAAACGGGTCAAAAATGACGGAGAAATCGATTGATACATATACATAAAAAATATAGACGTCGAACATAACATCCTTTTTGGTCAATATAGATACTTTTTAGTTGGTTATAATGCATCAATATCGACCTTGCAATTATAATATAAATCGAAAAACGTGGTCATAAATTTATTTACGTCACAAGGTGCAGTATATTTGCTATTGTTTTGTTTTTTATTGTTTGCATAATTGAACTTTACCCACTTAGAATAATATGAGGAAGCGATCGAGCGTACGTTACAACATGTAGCGTAGCCTACAAGGCACCCATCAACCTTAAAATATAATACATTATATTATATTACAGAACCTTAAGTTGTCTTGCTGAGGATCAAGTTTTATTCCTTTTCGGTTCGAATTTAACAACTTTTTTTAATCTGTAATGTGTAATAAGGATATTGTTTATTTTCAGTAATATCTGCGAGTCGGTATGAAGCAGAACCAGAAGAGCTAAGTTCAAGCAGTTTCAGCTCAGCATCTAGAGCGTCCCTTGACCCTCCTTCGTCGCCAACTCCTAGCTGTAGTGGTGATAATCTTATGCATTTCCCGGGGGATTCGAGCAGTTCAGTATAACAAAGAGGTATATAAAGTTTTTATAATTTTACATAATATTTAAAGATTTTATGCTACATTTTTTGCTATATCAGGTTGACGGTTAATTAGCACGCCAGTCTCGATGTGCGTTTTCATCATGTGTCTTCATATCAGAAAATTTGTCTGCTTAGTTAAAATTAAGTCGATCAGAAACAATATATCATAAGATAATAATAACTTTCATACAACAAAGAACACAGATAACAAAGCGGCAAGCTCAAAACTATGTTCACAACCGTTAATGAAAAGCGCCCATTGTTGACGGGGCGGAGCGTGTCGGGCCGGGGCGCATCGCATTGCAAAGCCCACTGATACGGGCCGGGGCGCATTGCATT
>NJDD01001390.1:710417-721949 GCA_002245505.1 Calephelis nemesis | reverse complement strand
TGTTTCTCAGTACCAAAGTAGAGCAACGAATTGGAGAGGCCACTCGACGTTAAAATCGTCAAGTTTCACGTTTGCGTATTCGTATACGCTTTTATATTACCTATGACGTTTCAAATTTTAATTTTGCTTGCCGTTCGCAACACGGTGAGACTTCTGTACGTACCTATAGTATATTTAAACAAACGAGTACTGAGTATATCCCTCGCATATTTCCGATACCGACAGACTGAGATGTCTTCTTATTGTCAAATTGTAAAAGCGCGTTCTGATTTTGTTGTTGTGTCTAAAAATTTGTGGGTTCTCGCTGACCGTATTCGTAACAATAAGATCAGAGAAGGTGTGGAATTGAAAGAAATTCTTTGGGTTAAAATGAGAAAGGGCATGCTCCGCTGGTTCGGTCAGGTGGAAGGAATGTTAGATGAAAGTTTGACAAAGCAGCGAACATGGATGGATGTAGGTACCTATGTAGACGTAGACCTAGGTTGACAGTTAGACATTCCACGATCTAATCCAAAGGATATTATCTGAGGGTGGTGTCAAGAGTCTCCGAAACCGGCGTGTTTGTATGGAAGGTCTGCCAGGATCTTGAAATTTGGCACTCGTTGTTCTCTGCATACTCCGGGACTTGGTGTGAAGATATTTATTTACCAGTAAACCTCAGAGAATATAGAAAAATAATTATATACATTATTTTATGAGTTATACGGTTGTCTTTTAACAGGAGAGCCGAGTGCTTGTTTTAATAAATCACAAAAGAATCTTAATCAATATACAGAGCTGTATAATATTTATAGATTTTGTTAAATACTAGTTTTGTTTTATTACAGACACACCGAGTTGTTGTACGTACCTTCTACAAGGAGTGTATAAAACAATGAATTTTGTGTGAAAAACAATAAAGTGCCGGTGTCATACTTTAGTCCTATATTTATTATGAATTTAATATAGTTGCATAAAAGTGAAAGGTAATACGACGATTTAAGTATTTTTAAGTACCGATCTCTCTTTAATAAATTTATTTTGTAGTGACTCATGATACAAAATTATTAATCACAATTATTATAGACTCTATTTCATTCCTTATACCATTCCAGTTGCGTTTCCCTATCATCATATTATTTCACAACTTATTCATGTATTTTGTAACTTGATAAAAATTTGGTGTACGAAATAAGTATTACTGGGGATAGAAAATTGGTACCTACATGGTCTGAACGTATCGGAATTAGAAGACAAAATATAACCAATTCTAAAAAATATCTACTGGTTATCTGCGGTTTGTATTTGAAAACGATATCCAAGCACAAAATAAAGCCCAGCTACCGTATATTTTTGGATTGCGTTGCTAAATAAAAGAATATCAAGCTAATTTTGTGAAAACGCACTTTTTAGCTCAAATATTGTGCAACTTTGCTTAGATCTTTAAAATTATGCGTTTTTTTAATAGATAGAGTGATTCAAGAGGAATGATTATGTATGATAACATACAACTTTTTTTTCTACCCGTGCGAAGCTGGGATGGGTTGCTAGTTAATGATAATACTGTCTTCTTATTTATTAAAATAATTATTTAATGTTTTGCCATTTTTTATCTACTTTATGTAATTAATGCATAGAGGCTGGCAGTGGGATTATAATTAAGGGATACCTAGTAAAATTATTTAAGAAGCGATTAAAAATAAAATCATAACTATTATAAGTTAAGCGATAAGTGATATTGAATATTAGTTTATGTAGATATTTTTATACGGCAAAATATGCGAAGCAACTTTGAATGGTGATTTTTTTCTAACAAAGTAGTTCGGAGAAAATCTCAGTTTAATGTCTATATAACGATGAACGAAAAAATATCTAGAACATTACCGATTGCCAAAAATGGATTACAAAAGATAACAGCTGTATTAAGAAGTAATAAAATAAAGTCTGTAGAATTGAACTTTGTAAGATGGATGTTCCACACAATTTACCAGATTTCGACAAGAAAAGACGATTTTAATATTATTTGAAACTAAAATGTACAATACTTTAGGTTAAAATAAGGCATACGAATGTAAAATTCTAGCGTTTTTCTTTCACCTCGTCCGTTGTATTGTATGCATTAAATGTTAAAGCAGTTCTAATAATTAAAAAAAAATGTAATATTAACATACTACGGAAAAGTTACAGTAACAGAAAATTAAAACTTTTCCAATTCCTAGTAAGTAGAATAGAAGTAAGTACTCTCTAGAAGTAAGGCATCTTTCTCACATTTTCCTTTTCTCATTCCTTTTCAGAAAACCTTCAAAATTCCATGATCCTAGAAATGCTTAAACCGTTTATTTTAGAATAATCTAAAAATTATTGGCATACATAAAGGAAGACTTAGATTTACATATTACCAATGTTCAGTTTTTACGCTTGGAAATCGTGACAGCATGTGGAAGATTATATTAAATTTATGGTATTATAATGTATGAAATATGTAAACAAAAGAACCAGAAAAAGGGACACAATTATTATTATATTTGAAGTACACTTCACATGTTTTTTCTATTCAAATCAAGCATTTTTTTAACTACGTGACTGTGATAAGTTGGTAGAAAATAGATACATAGTTTTGTTAAACAACTTTTGTATGTTTTTTTTTCATCTTTCATCATCTTTAGAATGATATAGTACACAATAATTTGCATGCCGCAAAAGTATAATATTTGCATTTTATTTAGGTGCTATTGGAAAAAAGGAAATTTAAAAATACTACTAAGAAAGGTAACGTTTACAATAGAATATCCTCTGACCAATTAAATAGTTTTTTTGGTCTGAAAGAATATGCTGGACACACGCGCTTATTAGACGTAACCATACAGTTACCATAATATACTGATAGCACCATAGCAGTACCATAACATTGTATCTAAGTGGAATTTTTTTTTCTTCTTTTTCACTTCAAGCGATAATGTATGCTTATACGCAACTGACAATTTATTTAAATGAGGATCTAAAACCTAATTGATATGTACGTACTCGCACCTAGAAAGAATTTTGAACAATGCAAATGGACATTGAGACTATGTACCTACTCTAATTACAAAAAATAACCATGCCTAATGTGAAACTTTAAGCGAATTGGTGCGTATTAAATTTACTCCACTTTAGTGTTTCTTGGTATAAGGTATTAATATCGTTGACTAACACCTATAATACAAGCATATGATTTGCTTACTTTGGGATTAGTTCAATTTATGTAATTTGTCCAGATATTGATTTATTTATTTATTTATTTATGGCCACTAAGATCTCTTTGATCGTTGTCACAACATTAATATCACAAATATTGTTTTGATACTACAGTTGTCAGATCTATTGCAAACATTCCACGTGGGTTAACAAAATATATAATATGTGTAATTTTAGAAAGATATGTAATAATTTTAGCAATAATAATATTATATGAAGTTGCTTTATCCATGTTTTACTGACAATATACGCACATCCAACAACTTCAATTATTTTTTAGTGTTTTTTTACTTCTTCATAAAATCTGATATCGAACCATCATAGAAATAGCATATTGGGAGTGGATAGAAAAAATAGTCAATTTAAAAATATTATTTTTTGGTTTTAAGACATTTTTTTGCCATTGATATTTTGATTTTAGCTAAAACTTAACATTTCCAAGTCAAAGTTTTTCTGCGAAAGTCTTCCATAACTTCATCACTATAATAATTAATTGTTAAAATAAAACAAAGAGCGATAGAAAAATAAACTTAGTATGAGAACTAAAGATGAAGCTTTTGTACCAAATGTCCCATGGGTCTAGATATAGGAATTTCATTTAAAAGTAGTTCATGCATTTTTTGAATTTAAGATTTTTTCTCACAATTAAGGTCAAAATATTTAGGGCTACTTTAATTTAGTTTATTGTCAATAATCGTTGTATTTAAACCATGTAGAATTTGTGCTATGACGGTTAATATTAAAAGGATCGAAGAAACTTAGTTGTAAGTGAATAGAAAGGTAGTTGTTAAAGAAAGAAAATAAAAATGTGTCATAAATATTACCATTCACGATTTTAAGTATTTATGGAAGTGTGAATGAAATTGTACTTAAAGTGTTTAAGTATATATAAATATCTCTAAATTCATATTTTATGTAATTGATTCCCTATATATTTAGTGTTATCAGGTAAAAAAATATTTTATACTGTATTTTTTTAATATTTAATATCTAATAAACGAAAAAATGCAAGCGAAAAATGTCTTTTGCAGAAACAATTTTAGTAATTGCAAGTCTGAATAAAGTGAGATAAATTTATGTGTGCCACTGTGAATGAACTTGTGAACTTTGGTTTTTGTATTCACTAAGGTTTTATTATGTAAATTATATGTAATACATACGTAGTTTTGTAATATTTTATTCAAACACTAAAGCTCAAATATATATTGTTCCGATACAATTTATTTTATAAAGTGGAATGTCTGTGTTGCCATATAAATTGGAGTTTTATGAAAAAAAAATGTGATGATCGAATGTGATAAATATTTGTCTGTGGAAAAAATTCTAGAATCACAATAATCTTAGTTTGTTTATAGATATAAGGTTTTATAGAAAATTATGTATTTAGGAGACCTTTCAAAGGGGAATAGGTTATATTTTACAGGACAAATAAGCAAACGCGCCCTGTGTTAGACAGGAGTGAAAAGATCTTGCAATTATATTTATTACGATGTTGGTAACATTGTTTACTGATTTGAAATTTCGGTTATGGACGGGCTATATTAAAAATTAATTGATTGATAAATTGATTACAAACTAAACTTTTGTAATGTTAATTTAAGGAAAAAAAATATTATTACGCGTAAGTCTTACTCGATGTTTTATATAAAAAGTCAATGTTAAATGTTTGGTAATGCATTTCCATAATCTATAGCTTGAATGTGTCGAGACTCGATTAAAATGTATGGATTTAATTAGTTGGTTCAACTATCCGCTAGAGGCGCTGTTAGTTTAATGCAAGTTCTTTATGTACACAGACTGGATTTTAAGATAAGGGACTATGTAATTAATCTATGAAGAAAAAGTAGTCTACGGTTTCCCAGACGTTAAACCTTTCTTTATTCTCTTAATTTTTATTGAAAATATTAAATTTTTAGTCACTGTCCATTCGGCCTATAATTTAAATTATTATCCTGGCGAGAATTCTGTACCTTAAAAGTAAAAAGTTTTTGTGCTTTTGATACGATATTTTCTATACGGTAACTTCCCGAAACAGGTACAGGAAGGTAGGAAACAGGTAGTTTCGGGAAGTTACCGTATAGAAAATATAGGTACCTACCTACCTATAGGTATCTACCTACTCGTGAGAAAATGCTAGTTTTATAGTTTGTGCGTAAATTGTTCTCTTTCGTTTACATTCGAAACTATGTTAAAATTAAAATACGAATCAAACGTTTTGAGCCAGCGCGTTCTGCTGTCGAAAGTTAGATGACGACGACGCAAAACTTCTTGCTGTACAGTTAAATGTGCTAATCTATGCGTATTACCAGTATTTTTGTAATTAATAAATTATAAATCAAGGGTTACATTGCCAAAATTCTTTATAACCTCCCTATGACCCTTTAAAATATTTGTTTGATTTCTTGGGTGTAAATAATTTTCCAAATAAATTTGACGGTGAGTGAGGGATGCTAAGGCAAGTTTCCATGTGGGTTTAATTAAACTCCATAAGTTTTCTAGGTACGCAGAATAAGAAAAAAAATCTATATCATTTCTGTTTCAAGATGAGCTTTCTGTATTTACTATATTATACTAGTAGTCATTTATTATTATCATATTGGGTTTTTGTAGTCAAAATTGTGAAGATATTCCTATATTTTATTACTATATAACGTGTAATCATAAGATACTTTTAGTCTTACTAATTAGGTGAATTTATAATAAAGACCTTTTTTAAGTCAAGACCGTCGTTTCATTTATTTCCATACTTGCTTTACGTTACCTGTTAAATTATAGAAGTACAGAACAAACTTAAACTTTTTCGTTTTGAGTTGGATTTTTCATATTAGCCTTATTGTAAAAGTCTCGTACTTTTATAATCTATTTATAAGATCATTACTTAAAAGATACCCAATCAGCCCCTGCAGATTTTACGCATCTAGCAGACTGGTTCGCTCACATCTCCTGACTTCTATGAAGAACCGGAAACCGCGCTTACCGTTTAAAAATAATGTAACACTTGTATGAGAAACCACGTCTTTGATTGCGTTCGACGAAACGCAATTCTTTCTGTCGGTGACCGTTTTTTATATTATAGATATATTTTGTTAAAGACTATAGCAGTGTAGAAACATACATATGTCCACGCCAAGTCCCTTACGGGTTAGGCAGAATATCGAGTGCCAAATCTCACGATCTGGCAGACCCGTCTGGCATCTTTCACATTAATTATCCTTTTCATACAAAAACGCCGGTTTTGAAGATTCTTGACGCCACCCTCGGATAATATCCGAGCGATTTAATCGTGGAATGTCAACCTTGGTCTTCCCTGGTACCTATATCGCATTGTATATCTGCGTTGTCAACATTTCCAGCGTTACACCACAGATTTTCGGCATCTCATTTCGACCGCATTTATCCTTCTCATGCTTTTTCTGACATACCCAACTTTCGCTTACATACAACAACGTTAGGATAAGCAAATAATTAAGCAAAGCGAGTCTACTATACCACTTGCCACGACAGAAGAGGCAGTATGACCCTGGGTTGCCAGATTCTGTTGACAGATAAGTTGAATTTAAATTTGCTACATAAATTTCTGCTGTCTATGCAAGTGATACACAAACGTATTTTCGAAAACCGTATGATGTGCAAAGAATAATATTATATAGTACTCTACGAGGTGATGCGATCAGACAAAATGCTATCACGTAGAAAGCTTACGAGCATTGTGAGAGCATATAATATTACAGTACTAGCACCTGGCGCCATGGCATCAATTTGTTCACTATTGTCTTGTATTGGTTTGGAGCTACTTAGCTGGTAAACTTGTGTGAACATTGAAAATGCAGTTTCAGTTTCAGTATTAGGATGGAAACGGATTTTGATGTCTATATCAGCCTAGCAATTCACTCGACCATAAATACCAGAAATTAGAAATGTTATTGGTCGGGGGCTTTGCAATTCTTTTCTACATGCGTACGAAGTTTAGTATCATTTTGCAAAATTCAAACAACAGTAAGTTTATACAAATTTATTTCAATAATATAATAAATAACAAGGTATAACAAATACTAATAGATCATACAGTCACCATTTGATTCGATTTTATTTCACGACGAAAATTTACAATTTTAAAGGTACTTCCTTAAACAATAGGCAGTAGCCATTATACGCACTATTTTTTTTAGCTTCTGTTAACTTTATGCTGTTACGTTACATAATCATTTTAAGTTCGTCTTTTAAATTAATCAGTATAAAATTTAAGACTTAAATAATCATATTTTGAAGTTTACCTTAGATAATATGTCATGTTAGTAGTAGAATGCCACCAATGTAATATCTGTTCAATAATAAAAATCGAATTAAATAACTATTTTCTGAAACATCATTTCACTATGAGTTTCTAAAGTAAGAGCACCGAAAATGGAATTCCTATATTACATTATGTCTTTTGCTATTATTGTAGCTATTTTCTACGAAAAACTCTCAAATCAGAAACTCACAACGTTTACGATAGCTAGTAAATATGTTTTTCCTATCTATTATTATTGTTTAGATAACTATATAAAAATGCTAGGAGATTATACTTGTATAATATATATTCTTGTATAAAGTTGATCAGTGCCAGCGCAGTAAGCACCATTGTGAGATGAACATTCAACAGTCTTTCCAAACAACGATACATACATATTTATTATTAATACTTTTGCATTTCTTAACATTATCTGAACAACAACATATTAATATGCGATGTTGCTGTAATCATATTATGATGTCCGACGAATTCAACTACTTATAAAATTGATTGTTATTCGTAGTGCTTTAGTACTATCAGGCTCCACATAATCTTGGGAAAAGATCTACGACGTCCCCTAAATGCAATTTGGATCCACTTAACAAAAAGCAAAAGATATAACAAGATAAACTTATATTTTTGGATATACAGTTTTCGTTCTTTAAGCGATCAGGCTATGCATCCAACGCCCTGGGGGGTGATTATGTATCTTAGTTGCCAACTCAAACTGCAAAAGTGTACATCAAATGACGTCATTTGTGTTTGCTATCTCTTCCGTATTTCTGTTGGTCACTGGAGATAGCAAATATAAAACACGTCATTTGACAGCTATTTGATGTACACTTTTCCATTTTGAGTGGGCAACTGAGTTAGGTACATAATCAGCCCCATGGACGGTAGCAAATCCGACCGCCACTGGCGACTTAAATTGTCATTCGACTTTATCTGTTAGGAGGTAGAGATATAGTAATAGAGATTACATATTTAATGCTTTTAAAATATAAATAATGACGGATAGCGCGAAATTTTATCCACGTTAACTATTCCTTAGCTTTTTTCAATGTCTATGCATCTATCTATGTCTATGTATATTCAATTACGTTTCAAAAGATCGTCGTTCATGAAGTGCTGCCCCATTAAACCCTTCACACAAGTAGCTATAATATATATTAATATATCGCGCTATAATCCTATATATATAAAAATCTTGTGTCACGATGTATGTTGCCAATAAACTCCAAAACTACTGAACCGATTTCGATAAAATTTGTCATATATCTGTAGTTTGTTCATTAAAAGATAGGATAGTTTTTATCCGGATGTTGGCGGGACGAAGTTCGCTGGGCCAGCTAGTATATATTATAGTAAGCTACCACACACGGAGAGATATATATATTATAGTTGCGTGGGCGGTCGCTTGAATATTTGTATAGAAAATATATTCTAATATGTCTTGCTATAGTTCATATTAATATATATTATAGCTACGTGTGTGACGGGCTTTATGCGTCTTATTGTCCATGCCCGTGCCGGTCGCATGTCTTTACTTATATTATACCGGTCGCATGTCTACTTATACCGGTTAGCCTTTAGGGCAGAACTGGAAACTATCATTGGGCTCTTTTTACTGAAAATTTGAACGACTTTTTAAAGAAACAAACAAATGCAGCATAAAAAAAGAGTGTGTGTACTCATGTACGCACAAAAGAAGTTATGCTTCTTTGGCGTAACAATCCAAAAATACCAAATAATAACACAACGCATACATTCATAAATAGCATGCAAAAATAATTAAAAGTCATAAAATATAATTTGAAATAAAAAGGTTCGCAACTAACTTCAGGGTGTTGCTTTTGACTGTCACATTTATGTCGATGTGCGCGCGCATCGTAAAAATTTACTCTCATCATTTTTCCTAATCGCGCCAAAAGAAGTATAACTTCAAAAGTACATTAATTTTTAAAACCTGAATGTCTAAAACAACTTTTGCTTTAAATGTAAAACAAAAGTCATTATCGACATACAATATCTGTTCAAGTAAAATAACAATTATTATTAGATTTATTATGTATATGGTCCCTAAGTACTCGATACATTCGCTATGGTGTTATGGCTAAACTTTATCTTGTGTCTTTTTTTACTAAAACGCAAGAAACGTTTTATGCAAACCCATCGGTAACGGATCGGTGATCAGTCGTACGCAATAAGAACAGAAAATGAACAGAACGCAGTGGAGCAGACATACTGATCATGACCATAGAAATCCACAAATCTGGTCATGTACATGAAAGTCGGATAAAGTCATTCCCACATAGCTTGTAGTTTTATTTAAAATAAGTTTATATATTATAACTACCTGACCCAGCAAACTTCGTATAGCTTGACATTAATGCTTCGATAGTAGCGCAGTCTGCCGGACCCAACGTGAAACATTCCAAAATCAACAACTACTTATTATTAAAAATATATTTCCAGTTTACCAAATTGTGAATCTAAACCATTCTAGAATCCCCTTCAACACACACAAAAAATTCAACTTCAGTCGTCTAGGAGGAGTTCAGTGACAAACACACGAACACAAGAATTATATATAAAGATCAATAACAGTATAAACAACTCAAAACTTTACAAAAGTCAGAAAGATGGAATGTTGTGCCCTTATAAATAAAAAAAAAAAACATAACTAATAATTATTTTTTACATTATTGTACAATATCTGGACGAAAAATATTAACATTTAATACTTTTTGGACGGATTACATTTTTTATATGCTTCTACACTTACTACTACTTACCTAATATAAACATAACTGTATAAAAATATATATATTACAATTATTAATACGAATTTGACAGCTGTCAGTTGTAAATATTGCAGTAATCATATTTAACACAATATTGCAAAATAAATGGACTAAGCACGTATGTACACAATATAGTGCATAATATCAAATTGTGTTTGTATAATACATGTTTATATCACCATAGAATTTTAAAATTTATAGAAATTTATTTCTAGCGACTAATGATCGTCAATGTCTTAACCTGTAAATAAATGACTTTCTGAATAGACTGTACAACCTGTACTAATTAACTGTGCCCCGTACTTGACATTGACTAAATAAGTCGTGAAAAACGACTGAGCGCCATATTTATAATAGAAGAATAATTAACTGTGCACCTCGCGCTGTGACGTCATTTGTCTTATTCATTATAATTTTTTATGTTGATAAAATATAAGTTTAATGACAGTAACAAAGAGTACTTTCGCTACTGAGCGCTTGCCACGATGCAGCGGGAAAAGGGAGCATTCTAGCGGTACACAGCGAGTACGAGTTGTACTAACATTTAAACTTTGCCAATTTAGCACACTAACATATATGGTGCTATAATTTAATACAACTACCGTCTTATCGATAAACAGTGACTTCTTCATGGTTTGTCAACTTAAACCGACACACAGTATTTCGCCTAGAACATGCTAGGTGGACAAAATTCATGTTATCATTTCCAGGAAATCTTAATTGCAAAACGTAAACAACACCCCTAATCTCCAGATTCCAAGAATCGGTTGTTTGTCAAATGCTTAACTGATAAGGAATAGTGGTTAGAAGTCAGGTATTGAGTTTAATGAAATCGTTACAGTCAATCAGTTGCAGTTTAGTGACACTTTCGTACACATCCATAGTGGCTTATAGTTAATATTTTGAGTGTTTGTGATGGATATCAACACGGAGGGTATGTCCTATTATTTAAAAAACCTTTTTTAAAATCTGAATCTGTTCAAATGAATTTTAGGTATAATTTTAACATAGCTTATATATTTTAACGTATTTTTTTTATGAAAGAATAGTTTTAAAGAGTTAATTTTGCAGACATTCACCTCTATCCGGGCTAGTTCTTTGATATATCATAGGAAATACTTTATTCTCCATAAAAATACACAAATTGTTTAGCACACTTCAGTACAACATATTCTTTTCTTTTTTTTTTCAGAACGCTTATACTCTATTTCTAGGGTAGAATTTTTTGAAGAGTGG
>NJDD01001390.1:690322-704130 GCA_002245505.1 Calephelis nemesis | reverse complement strand
TACTCCTTTTACGACTGACTGATTGGCAAGTATGTAATGTGGCCATTAGGTCATATACTATACTGTACTATATAAATATATACATATATATATATATATAATGTACTGCATTGTTATTGGTCTAAGTTTATTTCAGTCAATCAGAATGAGCCACTTCAATTTGACAACAAAGGCGTAATGCCCGCCCCTCTTAACGCTCCATCTCACTCTGTCAGTATCGGAAATATGCGAGCGATATACTCAGTACTTGTTTGTAAAAATAAATAGACTATAGGTCTCTAATTACAAACTTGAAATACTTACCTAGATTCACACGACAAGTTAAGGACTTCCAGTTCACATTAACTATAAAATCAAGAGATCTTGTTGCAAATACTTAAAAAATTGAGACGCTTACATTAAATTAAGGTTGGGACATTAGGCTGCTTCTTTTTAACAAACCAGAGCACAAATAGCTATTATTGACATTAGTGCCAAAGGACTAGATGTGAGGACGTTCAACAATCTAGACCAGTGAACAAGGGCACATCTTAATGAAAAAATAAAACATTAACTTACACTCATATGACTTTGTACATCATTATGTATGTGATTATTTAATTCCTCTTGGTTATTGAAAGTCTCTTGGCAACCTACAGCTTTGAACGAACATGGTACTTGTACATCCGGTTGTGTGGAAGCTTCAGGTTGATTGAACTCACATACTGATATATGGGCATCAAGATCTAATGGAGTCACTTTTATATTGCAACCTGAAGTACAAAAAACACATATAAAAAAGTTGCATTTGTGCGGCGTGTTAAAAAAAAGTATATTGATGCCAATATCCTCGAAGAGGTATGCAGAGGCACAACCAGGGCACCCACAATTAGCTGCAGACACTAATTGATACAATGTAATAGGTGGTAAGCCTATCGCTAATTGAGCATATTATCAATTCCGGGCAACATTGATTTTATAATAATATAGAAAAAACATAGTTAATTGCTTTACTACTGTGTGTGATAGTGGATAATTCATTTAAAGAAGATTTCTAGTTTTGAAGAACGATATTTCAGCATTTCAATGGAAGACTGCAGGACTTTTGGCATATGGTCCACCAGCTATATCAATAAGATAGTCTTAAGTCATATAGTTTATTACCAAGTTTTTGAACATTTAATTCATGACAGATTACAAGTTGGACTTTTATGGACCAATTGCCATCTGATTTATATGAACATGGAACTATATTTATTACTTAAAATAAGTTTCTTTTATTCAACAGAATTCAAAAAGTTTATTTATTTCGAATGTGCGTAACTTTTTACTAGATGAAATGTTTGGTAAAGGTTTGGCTCTCAGTTTTACCAGTCACTGAATTATGTTTAATGATAGTTAAAAAAATGTATGCATATGAATGTCAGTCACCTGTCACAGTTACAGTCTTATACCTAGGTTATCTATCTTGTAGATCTGTCAGCAAAACCTAGAGTAATGGTCCACATATGGGTCCATTCAAATTTGATCAAATGTTTAAATGTGGTTTTTGAATTACATAACGAACATAATAATACATATTTAAATGACTATCTATTTTGAGTACATGGGAAATTCAAGTCAGTTCAAAATTCAGATTATTCATTTTCAAACACAAAATTTTACAATTACAAATTGAATCTAACCCAAACGTAAGCAAATTATATGCTTGTGTTATGGGTTGCACGAAAACGGTAAAAAAGGTATTGTTTTGCTCTGACTAGGGATATTTCTAAGCTAGTCTATTTTAGAATTCTATTCAGTTTTAATTCTATATTAATTATTTTTTATGAAATTAGGCAGCAAACAAGAACACAGCTCTCCTGATGTTAAGAGACAACTCTGACCTTACACCATAAAATGTTATAGTGCATCACCACTCTGTGGCAAATGATTGTAGGTCTTACGTGCCATTCTACATGTTACAGTACCCTCCGTACCGGAACATGACACTGCCATTACGAAGGTCGGAATAGGTAAGGCGGTGAATGGCAGGGCAGTAAGTTAGTGTGTAGTTGCTCTAGCACCACTGGTGGTAAAGTATCTTAAAACCAAGATTCCGAAGAGATAGGGAGAGGCACATCTAGGCCACCCACAATTAGCCAAAGACACTAAGTCTCACAATACACATTTTCTATTTTATTTGTTACCCAATCCGGGAATCAAACTCGGTATACTAAGGTGTCAAGTCCAATGTCGGACCGCTGGACCACAGAGACAATCTACTGGTGGAATTTAAATGACAGGATTAAATTTTAAATCCAAGCTACATATTCCATTAACAAGATAGGGTAGGATTGGATATACCTTCTATTGTAGGAATAGAAATGGTTTAATACAATATGGGCTCTGTCACAACTGTTTGCTTACAATATATGTATAACAAATACCTTTAATGGACTCATAGCAATAAAAAAACTCTACAATTATCATGGTTAGAATCATTAATTTTAATTACTTGTTTTGTTGTAGTGTAATATTCATATTATGCATACATGTCTTTTACACTTACTTAATCTTAGCAGTTATTCAAAATCATTACATCAAGTTGAATAGTGAAAGCAATTCCTCTGTTTTGCAGTGTTTGATGCTTTCACATGTACATTTCTATATGAAACATAATTTGTTTATTTGGCCTTACTAAAATGTGGCATGGTTGTTGCACATCATAATAAAACTTTCTAAATTCTTAGAATACTAAGATATATACTAAAGTATACATAAAAATCACTCTCCGTTAGTCACAGTTGTGTCTGCTAAGAAGTTTTTTTTGTGAGGAATGCCTATGTATAAAGTTAATGTTCTCAGGTATCTCACTGGGCTGTTTATTACAACCTGGGGAAGGTCTTCGTATAATTTGTAAGTAATAATAACTTAATATTCCTAAAGCAATTAATTTATGTACTTTTTAAATAAACTACAGAAGTTAATTCATAATTTCAGCTAGTAAACTGATACCATTACACAATGGTAAACATAGTCTTGAAAACAACAATACATTTGACAGATGTTAAATAAAATAAAATACAATAAAATTGAACATAATATACTGAGAAAAGCTTGTTTGTAACAAATTCTGAAACAATTTAAAATGTTGCTAGTGAACTTACTTTTGCTCAAGGCCTAACATCCTGACCTCAGGTTGGCAACGCACCATTACCATCTTTGGTGTCTCTAGGCAGTGTGAATTTCTTACCATCAGGAAATCAGTCTGCTTGTTTGAAATCAGTCTGCTTGTTTGCAATCAGTCTGCTTGTTTGCCTTCCTATAACATAAAAAAAAAGAACTCATGTTTTTCTTCAAACATATGATACAAGTTCATTTATTTTTTAAAGATTGATTCACTTTCACCTCACATTTTTTTTAAATTAATTATACATAGCTTGGATTTTTTTCTGACAAGAATCACAGAAAAAATAATTCAGTACGTAATAACCATTTTTTTTAACAATTGAATACACTGAAAGTATATATAACGAAATTGGAGAACAACTGCGAAACATGAATAAGCTACGAGTAAATATCAAAACTGTTGAGTTTCATTAAAATCAGCTAGTAAAAGTATACTTATGGGCATTTGCATAATTAAATAAATGAGAAACACTAGAACAGGATGTTTTATATGTAGTATCATACCTTTAGATGCAAAAGGGCATGACATTCTTTGTTCCTGAATTTCCCGTTTTGTGTAGTTATCTGGGAATATATCCACTTTCATACTAAGGTTAATATTGTCTATTGGACAATGACCACTGTTTCTGAAACACAAATATTACAAAATGTAAAATCCTTTCCAGCTTTGTTCATATCACATCTTTACACAACAATTTCTGTTTAATTTTTTAAATTACACAGTTGTGTAGCTTTCTTTAGGCCATCCATATATTATGTCACACAAATTTCATTATTTATGAACCTACCTTATTCTAAAAAGACAAATAGATAATTTATTATAATACACTGCCTTACATAATTATTACTTATTCTGTCTTACATAATTGTTAGTACACTGAGTAGAAGGGATACATGAAACAAAGAAAATGTAAAAATGTTAGCCCTATAGTTTGTAAGAATCAAATAAAATTAAAAAAATAAATAGCAATTATTAATGCCACACATTTCCACACCTACTTGTCATCTACATTATTGTTGTAATTTAGTTACAGTTATTAATTATACATGCATATACACAGCACACTCTACTTCTTATCACATTTTGTTAAGGTTTTTCTAGGTATTTATGATTTTTTTATTATGCAATAGACAAGCTTTTCTAACATTTTTATAATTTTAATGACATCCAGGAGAAAACACCTCAAAGCAGATAAAGGCTTAGATTAGAAGCTCCTTGTTTTCGTAGAATAAAGAAAAATAAGCCATAGGTGAAAGCCAGTAGTATATAGTATTATTATTAAACTTAAAATACAACAAAATAAGCCAAAACGTATCTATTTCAGGGGAACAGTATTTTAAACAGATTAACTGTTGATTTGCATACTTATTTTACCAATAGTTATTAAACGAGTTTTCTTGAAGGAAGTTTTGAATAACATTTGTACTTACTGCAGCCATGACGTTATACAGCTTTTACAAAATTTGTGTCCACAGGTTGTTATTACAGGATCTCGTAACCAGTTCAAACACACGGGACACTCATATCTCGATTCAGGCTGGGCTTGCTCATTAAGTGCCATTATTCCCATAGGCTAAAACATTTGTTACTTTCATAACTTGAACGTCAATTAGAAAATTACACGCGTATTACAGTTATTGTTGCAGTATTAGTGTATTATTTTTTCTGCAGCAGTTTTAGATTTCACTTTTTACTAAAGTTTGTGTATACTTACAACAATACCTTCCGACGCGCTTTTACTAGATGTCGAATCCATTTTTGACACACATAAATTCAAACCATGAAATAAATTCCCTGATTATTTGATGATAAATTCATGCAACAAGATTTTTCAATTTCATATTTTTTAAATTCAAATTGGAAAATGAAAATTGTTAGGCGGAGCAACAGTTTTCCATTACAACAAATGACATAAGTCACATTCTGGTTGTGAATAATTCGTACGTAACTTGACATATTTCGATTATTTGTCCACCAATTAAAATCATCTTTTAATGAAAACCTTACTTGCTATTGGTTGTTTTTTTAAGAAAACATTTTTTTGACAAAAACTGTCACTCTGAAGTCTGACTCATGACAGTTTCTCAGTTCGATAGACAAAAATTGTACTTTTTTTTGCCCAACAATTAGCATTGGCAAATATCATACAAGTAAACGGTTCAAATCAAGAAGTTTTTAAAAAAACTAGAAAAAAGAGAGTTTTTTTGGTACCATTCTGAATCGGTCGTATTTTTTCATAATTATTGAATTTCGTGTTTATATTGAGTGAAATTAGTTAATTTAGGTGGGAATTAGTTTAGTTTTGTTCAGTTAACGTGCACAAATGAAATAATCATGAAGAAATTAGTGTATCGTGTATTTCCTCGCTGCCGCCAAATCTCCCAAAGTGAGCTTGTGTAAAATGACGTGACTTTGTAAATAGTGACTAATGACTGTGTAAAAATAATTAACGGAAGACATGTGACTAATGACGAAATAATTAATACTGAAGACATGGCAGCATGGCCTAAAGGCCTTAGCCGGCCTTAGAAAGGGGCAAATTAACTTAAAAAACGGAGTTTTGGCGCCATCGTGAATGAAGATGGTCGTTATTTTTTCACAATTATTGAATTTAGTGTAAGTTATGAGTAAAATTGGTTAATTTAGGTGGGAATTAGCTTAATTTTGTTCAGTGAAAGTTCATAAATGAAATAATCATGAAGAAATTAGTGTATCATGAATTTCCTCGCTGCCGCCAAATCTCATAGACGAGCTTGTGTAACGAAACCACCGCTTTACTCAAGACCCTGAAATGACTTTGTAAATAGTGACTAAGGACTGAAATAAAGAATTAATACCGAAGGCATGGCTGCATGGCCTAAAGGCTTTTACCTGCCCCACAAAGGGGCAAATTAATTAACAACAACAACAATAAAAAAAACTAGAAAAAAGAACAAATTGTAATATTTTGATGTTTATTATCCAATTTCCATTACGAAACCAATAATTAAATTATAAATTACATTTTTCTTGGTAATTGCAATTCTTGACAATGCGTGCATGGATAAAACAATCACGCTTATTCTTTTTTGTTGTGATAAAATATTATCAGGTGAAAGTTCTTAAATGTAAGAACAAAAATGTAAGGTTCTTAGAACATAAAAAAAAATAAGTAAATTTCACATATCTCTCAGTTAATTTACATAAATTAATGTCCTTGTGCATATTGTCGCAGCAGTAGCGTAAATATACCGTCTGGGGTCATGGCAAATCATTCGATGAAGCCCTAATAAAATCCACACTATAGTTAAATATGTATAAATTCAATTTTCGAAAGAGTAGGTAGATTTTAAACAAAACTTTTAGAAAAGGAAATTGTTTTATTTAATTGATTTTAAAAAAAATTTTTGAAAAAAAAAATTTGTTTAAAATGATAGCTACTTATTAGCTATAGCTAGCTAGCTAATTTGTTGGATAATAGATTATTATAGCCAATGACTTCAGTGAATTTTTAAAAGCCAATATTCGTCTTACTTCATATTAATTGTTATTTAAATACCTAACTATCGTCTTAATTTGCCACTGGAACACGGAGCATACCAATATTTATATCAGTTTGTCCCTAATGTTTATTTATTATTATTTATTGGCATTATTTCTTATTTCCTAAGTTTATACATTTAACAATATAAACAATAAATTATTAAAAATATAAACATAAAAATAGAACCCCAAAGACGGTGGTCTTACAATTAAACCGTCAGTGCTCAGGAAGACAGACTGAGAAGTCCCCAAAATTGCTGCCTTCTGAATCCGGTTCTTGAGCCAGGGTTGCAGAACGAGTCTATTAAGGTGTTGGTCGCGACTCTTCGCTATAAGATCGTTTACTGACACGACTATCGGGACAATTGTTGTTGAATCAACATCCCACATGTCGGTAACCTCGTGAGCCAAGTCTATGTATTTTGACAATTTTTCCTTCTCAGCTTTTACGAGGTTAACGTCACATGGAACAGTGATATCAACAAGAAAAGCCCGGCGTTCCAACCGATATACCAGCACGATGTCAGGCTTATTGGGGACAATAGTCCTGTCCTTGATGACAGACCGGTCCCAGTAGAGCTTCGCATGGCAATTTTCGAGTACTGGCTCCGGTGTATAATTATAGTAAGGCACTTCAAAACCGACAAGTCCATATCGAAGAGCAAGTTGCTGGTGAATTATCTTGGCTACTTGGTTATGCCTATGCAAGTACTCGCCGTTGGCAAGATGGGAACAACCGGAAATAATATATGTCTAATAGACTCACCAGGACGATGGCACGCTCGACATATGTCAACCGTGCCATCCCTCATGATGTATTTCCGATAGTTATTCGTCTTATTACTATTATTATTAAATGCATGCAAATATATAGGACCATCTTTTTTATTTCTCTATTTTGCATGTCCTAGGCTCCCAAATGATTCACACGCCTAATGTCTTGTTCAGAACATCAGTCCACATTGTACACTTATTCGCTAATGTATTTTGATATAATAGCGATCAGAAATTTATTGTACCATGGGCTCCTACATATTTGGAAGCACACCTTTGAGAGGCGCGCGGCACTACAACATGCACTTGCGCCTTTGTCTCACTATTCCCTACATTTAAAAAAACCCTCAATTTGTCTGGCCTTGTCATATACCTCCTTAGGAGCTAGATATGACCATTACTCCGGGTTGGTCTGTAATCTTCATAAAGTGATTCATCAATC
Source organism: Calephelis nemesis (assembly GCA_002245505.1). Classification (NCBI taxonomy): domain Eukaryota; kingdom Metazoa; phylum Arthropoda; class Insecta; order Lepidoptera; family Riodinidae; genus Calephelis; species Calephelis nemesis. The sequence goes on along the minus strand of NJDD01001390.1, from coordinate 696,241 downwards.
TTCTACAGTATTAAGTTAACGTTCAACATGCTATGAGCAGGTAAGCTGATAAAACGCCCGCAAGCATTAATAGTGCTGTTGAGTTTGCCATCCTGGAGACCATCGTTACTAAAATTATTGTCTAGCCTTGTGTGCTCAATAGCACTCTCCGGGCAACAAAAGTAGATAAGCGTTGTGTCTGTACCCTACTGCAGCAGTAGGGTTCACTGCTGCAGTACAGGCAGGGACGGCGTTTGGGTATGGTGCGGTTGGGCAACCACCCAGGGCGCCAAGATGTTAAGGGGCGTGAGACCCTGTACGCTACATATTATTTACGTTTTACTATGGTTTTGAACGGGCGCCGTATAAATTACGCCACAGGGCTCTGCTATTACTAAAACTGCTACTGAGTAAATCTACACAGAAATGAGTGAGGCAGTTTGAGACGCATCCACCAATAAATTTAGCATGCGACGAGTAGGATCTAACCTCGTCCAGAGTGACATCCTACAAATTAATTTGCGGCGGTCGCATTAACTTCTCCTTGTATGTGTCTTGTCTCGTTTTTAGCGTTTTTGAGCTTGGATTCAAATCTTAATATTGAGTATTGCTTAAAATCACTTGTTCTCTCGACATTATACTGCATAACCCTCATTATAGATGACCATGTTTATGTAGCTCTGCCGTAATCTCTTGATCTTGAGCCAAACCTATACGAAATCGCAATAATAAAATATGTTCTTGCTTCATATACCTATAGCGTAGATATATATGAAATCATATTTCATTCATTTCATGGATGGACCATTTTTCTAAGTATTTTTTTTTAATTTGTGAAAGTAACTGTCAGAAGAAGGTTCTTGTAACAAAAAAAAACCGAGAAAATTGTAGAGAAAATGGGAAAGTTGGAAGGCTACAGTAGATACCTCACATAGTCATTCATTTGTGACTTTGTAAGGGATAAGACAGCAAACAAGCTTGCGAAACTCTTGATGGTAAAAAACATAAATGGTAAGAAACACTGCAAATATTATAGTATAAATTATAAGAGCGTCGCTGTTCTGATCTGGGTTGTTAGGCCCGATGTACAAATCTACCGGATATGATAGACCCCCTTAACAAATTTCGATAGTATCGGCGCTGTCATTATGGCGGCGCGACGGAGGATAGGTTAGGTAACCTACCCGTGCTAGTTACTGCACAACAATGCACTCTAGCAACACGGTACCACTGGTGTTATGGTGCACCAGGTGCACCTATTTCTACAAAAACACATAAAATGTGTAGATAGTTTTAATTTTCTATCAAAAATAACGTTGCCTAAGACTGGATATATGCCCGGTTGGCGATAGGTTTGCCACCTATCACATTGTGGGACTTGGTGTTTTCGGCTAGTCGTGGCTCGTGGGTGCCCTAGTTGTGACTCTGCCAACTGCTTCAGGTATATGGGCTTGAAGATAATTGTAGTTACCATGTTTAAGTAGGCGCCTTGCTTATTTTTGCCGTTATAGCAATATTATGTATCGCCATCAATGTGTTTCGGTCTGGAGGGTCGAACTTACTTACTCAAGGTGGTTTTCTTCGATAGTTTCGAACAACTTGATATTCTTAGACCAATAGAAAGCAGTACCTAGTTGGCAGAATTACATAACCCAATTTCTTGAAAGATAGGAGCAGTGCCGGATTAAGTCTAAGTCCCTAGGCCATTTTGATTTTGGGGCCCTCCATTTTTCAAAAATATTGTAAATTTTTTGTTCATATAAACAAGCTCGGGCTTGGAAGCGCTGTTTTGGTATTTCAGCGCGCAATTTGAAATTTGAAAATTCACATAAAATAATAATCGAACAACAAAATAAAATAAACATAACACAAACAACGACGAAATAAAATGTTCACAAATTAATTAAAAAAATATTTCGAAAAAAGTTCATGTCAAATTTTCTGGGGGCCCTTAATCGTTGGGGGCCCCAGGCCATGACCTAGACCGGCCTATTGGGTAATCCAGCACTGGAACTGGATAAGACTTACGATAAGCAGAAGGCACCAAATAGTAGCCACACAAATTGTTAATAAAAATGTTGACGTGTTCGTTCAGTACCTACGTTGATGTAGATTACCCACAAATTCTTCCATACTATGCTTTTCCAATTCTTCACAATTTAGAAAAAAGTTCATAATTTATGAGGTTTTTTTTATGATAATGTAAGTCAAACAAGCAGACGGATTCTTGCCACCTAGAGACATCAAAGGTGATAATGGTGCGTAGTGATTTCGTACCCTTTGGGCTAGACTGCTTGCGTACTCCAATAGGGTTACTCTCGAATCTCGATTTCATGTGAATTAATGTAAATTGAAATCGGATATGTCATTGTATGTACTCTTGAATATAATCCTAGTGGATTAGTAGCATCCAGGTAATAACAAACAATACTTTATTTTATAAATAAATAAATATCCCTGGACAATTCATACAAATTTAATCTAACCCCAAAGTAAGAAAATTATATGCGTGTGTTATGGGTGTTAGTCAACGATTGTAATACATTCATGGAAATACTTAAAGAGATAACAGAAAAAAAACCACCCAGACCCGGAAATGCAGACATCTAAATGTTCTTCACACAAATGCCTGCCCCCGTCGGGAATCGAACCTGAGCCTCGCGGTTGGTCTATGTCAACGTTTCGCAAAGTGGGGTAAGCGAACCCCTAGGGGTTCGCCATTCGACGGCAAGGGGTACGCGTCAAAATTTAGGTTATGGTGCTATGATGATTGGCAAGTGACAGGCATGTGCGTTACATATGGTGGCGCTAAATACAGAAATTGACTTGATGCGAAGTCAGAATTAAAGTAAAAATTATCCAAAACCACTCCTAAAATTGACAGAAAAGAAGCACACTCATCGCATTAATGGCAGTAAAAAATGTTTGTTTTCGAACTTAATTGTTACCTTTTATTGAAATAAAAACTTATTTCTTTTGAATAATCAACTTCATTGGTTTTTTTGTGGGGGACTTAATTAGTTACTTTAATTTTTTATAGGGTTTCGCTGTAACATAGAATCTTTAACAGGGGTACGTGGAGCTAAAAATTTGAGAAACCCTGGTCTATGTAGTTAGGCGTGTACGCCAGTCACTCGACCAACGAGGCTGTCAAATGTTCGAGATTTTCTAAAAGTCATAACCGATTCCAATTTCCAATTTGCATGAAACCGAAACGTAACCCTACAGGTGCTCGCTTTTCTTAACTACCTACTTGTCAAAATTTAATAATAGGTAAAATATATTATGTTTTAAACAAAGTCCGTTTCTACGAGATTTTTCGCGAATATAAGATTATTAAGTTGATTATTACGCAACGTATTGGATAGACGTATCTTCAGCAACCACTTACCAAAGTTTGCCAAAATGGTTATAACTTCGTTGTAAATACATTTCTCGTTGACCGAGGCCCTATTTAATCGCTAAACTCTCAAAACGTTTCATTGGGTAACAAGTTTTTACATTATTGTCTCAACTTTTCAACTTTCCCTTTTTTGCTATTTATAAGTAATAAGTTTATATTAGCTCGGTTGGTCGAGTAGGTAGCATTGACGTCTGATGCTATCGATCATTCGCAAGGCTAGGGTTCAGCTCCCAATAGAGGTAGATGTTTGTGCGGTAAACATCAAGACGTCTGTTTTTGGGTTTTATTGTTTACTAGCCTCCACCCCGACTTCGCACGGTTGTGAGACATACATTTAAACCTTTCTTTTCAAACACTTTATCTATTAAAAAAAACCGCATCAATATCCGTTTCTTGATTTTATAGATTTAAGCATACAAAGGGCCATAGGGACAGAGGAAGAGACTTTGTTTTATACTATGTAGTGATTTAGTTTGGTTTTGTATCCTTTGCAGATTTACTTTGGTATCGTTTACTAATACGTTTATGTTATAGTTAGATCATAAATATGTCATATGTTTATAATTTTTTTTAATTTGATATGTTAGCATATGGCGAGATTCGAATACCACATTCGAAAATTCTTCTAAGATTTGTTATCTCAATTATTCGTGTTTTGGTAGGATCCCACAGAATATGCTTTTCGTGGGTTACGGCATCAACCGAGAACGCGGTTCAAAGGTTCTCTGAGAAAGGTTCTCTTAATGGTAAGATGCAATATAAAAGTAAAGTATAAATGAGAGACAACAGTGGCTTATAGACATTTCAAATATTTTAGGTGCGTCGCTGTCGTATGGCCTTGATGTACAAGTCTATTAACTATCATGCCCTCTTCATGTATCATTTTGGAGGCGGGATTAGGGATAAGGTAAGGCGGGTGATCTCTTCCCAGGGAATTTGCCGCACAGCAATCTACCATCAGTGGACTCATTTAACTTATACTTGCTTCTTTAGGGAGCTGCCAGGCAGGTAAAAAAATAATCTATTCTACGCAGGGAACCGAAGAAAACGACAGAGTAACTTCACATTGCAACGCAACATTACCACTGGTAGTTTGTTATTTACTAGCTGTTACCCGCGGCGTTGCTCTCGTGGTAGTTAATATATTTACTGACAAGGAAATAAGGATTAGGACTAATAAGGAACAATCATACAAATTTTAAACCCCTACTTAAACCCCATAGGGGTAGAATTTCCAGAAATGTTCAAATACGTACCTACTAATTTTTAATAGGTTGGCCAAAAAAGTTTCCTGTTTCCAACTTAAAAAATGACGGTCCATTTGTATGGACTGCCATTTTTTGTTAATACTTTCGACCCCTATTTCACCCCCTTAGTTGTAGAATTTCCACAATTCCGTCCTTAGAAGGTGTCTACTCAATAAAACGACCCTAAAAATTTTCATGGCCGTAACTTTATCAGGTTTTGTTCAGCGACGATGAATCAGTCAGTCAGGATATGTTATTTTATAAGTATAGATTATGGAGGGGAGGAGATGAGAAAAGATTATGCGTTAGAGAACACTCTTATCAGACAAGATTATTTCGAATTACAAAGCTTTTGGCAACTTCATAATCGTCACATTCGCTTTAGTAACTCCTGTGATACGATTTTGTTGTAACATATCTTTAAGGCTGAGACAATATTAAACTGGTTTATGAGATTCTACAAGTATTACACATATATTTTGAAGACGCAAGTCTACATTTCTAATGGAGTCGCGTGCTTTTACGCAATTTGTGATTCTTAAGTATTACACTATCGTGACGTAATGATAAGCGACAGTAGGAAACTGTTAATATTGTGTTATAGTTATTTAGAATCATGGTCATTGGTATTTTTCACTGTGAAGATGATGACATCTTGCTAATATTACTAATATAATTGTAAATAAGTTGGGTAAGCTAGATTTGATAGGATGTTGAAAAGAGGGTTAGATTTTTTCGGAGGGTTTTGGTCTGATCTAGGTTTAGGTATTAAATTTAGATAAGAATACAGTGCGATTCTTCTTCTACTATCAAGTTTCTTACATTCATTTTCCTCCATTTGGTAGGGTTAGACGAACTGCGAGTATTATTTAAGGCGCGGATATTTGTAGAGGATGCATTGTGATGCAAACTCTATTAGCTGTAGTCAGAATTAATGAAAAAAAAGAATATTTAAAAATAAATTTATTTAATATCGGATATAAAAATAGATTTAAAAAAATGTAAAACAAGAATATTAGAATATAAAACGAGAACATTTTCTTACAAACAATCTTAAAAACATACAAAAAATCCTAATCAAACTTTGCCAAGTTAGAGATATTTTTTTTTGTTCAATTGTAATTTAAATAATAAAAAAGCTAGTAGATGTGATCAAACTGCGCGTTCATGAGTTATTACTAGTTTTTTTATTCTTTTTCCATATATAAGTATATAAACTGGGCCATTACTCTTATACGCGTAGTTTGATTACATTTATTAATTTTTATTTATTTTTTTACATACATACAT
>NJDD01001390.1:647012-688582 GCA_002245505.1 Calephelis nemesis | reverse complement strand
GTTGGGCCTCTGAAGGCTCTCGTGTCCATTAAACACTTCCGGAGGCGACTATCAACCAAAATCAAATCTATCATACTCATTTGATCGTTCCTTCTCCATGTATACGTACGTATGTCCCTATGCTGAAACATTGTGTTAGACACAAGAAGATTTATTTTTTTCTTCATTTATTTATCCACTTCAAATTATAATGCAGTAAAAAATTGTCTCTAAACTTGGAAAAGTTTGTTTTGGATTATGAATTTGTTCTCACGCAATAACATATACAAGAATAATACTATAAATAAGATTTTTAATCGTTGTAAACTTCAAAAACCGATTACAACTATTCTACTTCGCGATTTGGTAAGTCAAGTCAAGGTAATCGCCTCTGTGGTCTAGCGGTCCGGGTGTTGGACTTGACTGCATGAGGTCCCGGGTTCGAATCCCGGGTCGGCCAAAAAAAGGAAATTGGATTTTTTAAATTTTCTAATTACAAAATGTTGGTCGGGATTGGAAATGTGCCCGGTTGGCGATAGGCTTGCCACCTATCACATTGTGGGACTTAGTGTCTTCGGCTAGTCGTGGGTGCCTCAGTTGTACCTCTGCCTACCTCTTCGGGGATATGGGCGTGAAGATACTTTTTTTACTTCGCGATTTGGTAAGTCTTTTTTTGAAAAGAGCAATTCGGAATAATTACTTCAAAAGACATAAAAAAATCGTCACAAGCGGCATCTTATCTTGACGACCTCATCATTGATGAAGATATTCTATGCACTGTTAAGTTATGCATACATTTTTCACTTAAGTCACTATTATGTATAACTCAAAAACCACTACTCAGATCAGATAAAAATGAATAGCTAAATGTGTTGGTAAGCGCATAACTTCCGAACGATTGGACCGATTTGGCTAATTCTTTTATTATTGTGTTAGTTATTATCAGCAGAAGGTTCTTATTAAGAAAAACTGGGAAAGTTGCAAGGAAAATGGGAAAAATATTATTATTATTTTCCATACTGAACGGGTGAAACGAAGTTCGCCGGGACAGCTAGTAATATTATAAATGCGAAATTTTGTGAGTAAGTATGTATGGATATTTGTTACTCTTTCACGCTCGAATGGCTGAACGGATTTGTCTGAAATTTGGAAACGCGGGTGTAGCCGCAGGCAACAGCTAGTCTAGAAATATTACTTGATTATAATATTTTTAGTTTGATAGGGGTAATTTTGCAGTTCACAAACTAAACTTAATTTAGATGCATGCTATGTCTCTCAAATAGAACAAAAACATAAGAGACAGAACGTTTTAGACCCATCAGATTAGTCCGAACATGTCAAATAGCGATGTTTTTAATCGACGTTTTCCGAGTAATAGTTTAAACGTCTGTGAAATGACGTGTACGGTCTAATTTGACATCGCTAAACGTGTTTTGTCTCTTTCTGTTTCTTTCGTTGAAAGAAGACAGTGATAACTTAAAATTAGTTTAGTGAATGCGCTTAAAAATTACCACCAGTTTCTATGTAATTCATTGTGCAAATTGTACCTACTCATTTATTGAAACAAGCAGATATATTTCTTTGTGTTAAGATATACTCGTTTTCTATAAGCACCGAAGTTATAGTTACTACCCAATAAATCGTTTGGCGCTTACTACGTTCACTGTTACAAACTTTTGAGCACGTTTATAGTTATAACTTTAAAATGTGAAAAAAAAACAGCGCTTTCCGACATATTATATGGTATATTTTAAGGTATGATATATTATACGCCTGGGGATACGCAAATTAAATTACAACGCAAAACTAAAATCTAATTGTTTTTTTTAATCAAATATTACCTCGTATCCTGAAGAATAAATTTGATATTTTTCAAAACATACGCACAAAACGACAACCCTAAGTACTCATTGTTTTTGTATGCGCGAGGTCCGATCGGGTCGATCAACCTATTTTAACGGTACTTAGCGCGTGGATCTAAAGCTTACGAGTTACGACACTATGTAATAGCCTTATTACTATGGCACAGTGTTTCCCAAACTGTGGATCGCATCCATTGCACAGAATAATAAATAAAAACCAATACTTGTTAAGACGGCACTGAACTAGGTGCGTGTAACACAATGTGTGTTACACGCACCTGTATGATGTAACATTATAACATTATTTCAAAATATTTTTAAGAAATCTAACTTTAACATACGGGTTAGATTAACATTTAAATTTAACATTCAAGGGTTAAATTTATTTTTTTGAAGTTTGAATAAATAAATGCATGTATTTGAGACAGCAGACGTATTGAATTGAGCTTTAGTAGCTAATTCTTCACAGAACTAAAAAAAAACCTTTTATTTAACTTTTCCGAAGCAAATTCGCTTTCTGAAGAATCTACCATATTCTAAGAGCTCTAATACTAAACAAAACTAATATTACGATATCTCAAACACCGTGTTCTAAGTTGTTGCAAAATACATTAAACTCACCGGTAAAGAATATCATTACTCAAAGCAAATTACCGCTAAAAGTACTTTTGTTCCATATCATTGTAGATTTTAACACATTTTGTCAATTAGTTACATAGTAACGTGCAAGACTAAAATTTTTTTTTGGCAGATTAAAGGAATCAAGGCACGCTTTTACTTAATGAATAACAACTTAACCAATTTAATAAATCAGTTAGTCAGTTTCTCGTTATTCTTATTTAAATACTCAAAATTGCTCATTAACTTCTAAAACCTGACGAAAACAAAAAAAACGGCGAGAGCCATTTTTTCTGTTTTCCTTATTAAAAATAAACCAAACTTTAGAAGGCATCTTACCTTTGTGCGATGACAACTTTTGGAAACCACTGCTTTCGTATTGTGGGCGAACCTTACAATAACGGTGTTTCCTTGTCGAATTGAAGTGTATAGATACAGTACCTACTCTGTGACGTTTATCACAAGAGCTGAAGGCTAACGGTAAGCTCGTATCGAAGCCGTGCTTAATCTAGTGTAAGATTTATCGATCACAGATAATATTAGAATAATTTTCTATGTTATTACTGTATTATAAAGAGGTTTATATAGACATGAATGAATGATATTTCATTCAAGCAGAGCATTGACGACGTACCTATAAATCGCAGATTACTAATTTCTAGTTCTTCTAGCTGTGTCTTCTAGCAGATCTAGTTTCTTACTATTTTTAAAATGTGTCAAACCTGTCACTTCAGTATTTGTTAAAAAAAAAACGTTTATGTTTTTTTCAAATACGCATACCTACAGTCAAGATATTTAAACATGGTTGTAAGTTAATGTTTTGAGTGAATTAAAAGGTGGTTAACATGAACGTAACTACTGATCGAAAAATTAAGAAATGCTAAACTTTTTGTTTAATTTCGAACGAAATCAACGAAGGTTATTAAGTTGCATCCGTTTGGAGATACCTCTTCTGTAAAATGTTACATTATAGGTGTTGTACAAGCTAAAAAAATGTATTCGGAATCGCACGGTAGATGATCGCCATACATCAAGGTGATAAGTCTCTGTCGCGGTATCCGAAGATGAAACTCAGCGTCTGGTATCAAGCCAAGGACTTCTTTGACACATTCTCCCCTGATAAATTTCTTAGAGATTTATTGCTAATAGAATCAATTTGTGATTTCCAATTACGAAGTTTAGCATTTTTTATGGCTAGGAAGTTAGTAAAATCTGCATTCGCTATAGTAGTATTATTTAAAAATGTGTTTGAGTTTTTGCTGTCAGTATATTTTTTATACAAGAGGAGGCAAACGAGCTAGTGGGTCACCTCATGGAAAGTGATCACCGCCGCCCACGGACATCCGCAACACCAGGATTATCTCAAATGCGTTGCCGACCTTAAAAAGTAATAGCTTTAAGACGCTACCTTCTGGTACACCGCCGTCATTATAAATGTTGTTGAAAGTTTACATTATCTTGCGGTTTCCACTAACTTTTAATATATCAACACATTGATTTTTATTCTCTAAGCAGCTTTAAACTGTTCTAGTGATTTACCTCTATTACCATAGTATCTTATAAATAATGTGCTTGAAATTCAACTGATTTTGTCCGAGTAAGATTTATTTTAAGATTATTTTTATTAAACGATTCTGCCACTTTATTCAAATCTTTACTAGTTAAATAAACCGTTTATGTTGTTGCACTTGATGAGAAATATACTATCATCAGCAAATACGGTTGAATCCTGATTGATAGCATCAGGCAAATCATTTATGCAAATTAAAAAAGTAATGGCATTAAGATGCCACCTTTTGGTGCACTACAGTAATGAAAAATTTAGTTGAAAGTTTATATTTTCATATGGTTTCGACTTACTCTTAATATATCAACACATTAATTTTTACTCTCCTAGCAGCTTTAAACTTTTCTAGTAATTTACCTCTAATACCATAATATCTCTCAAGTTCTATTAATACAATTGCATGTGATACAAAATCAAAGCCTTAGTCACATCTGAAAAATACAGCAAATAGATTTTTTCCACTATTTCGACAATAAGTTACATTTATTTACTAAATCAAAACATGCATAATGCATATACTGATGTTTATGGCTAAATTTAGAATCGACTTTCCTTTTCTACTCCATTTTGCAAGCTAGTGTTTGTAATAAAGTATTGATCTACAAAACGTCACAATAATATTAGCACCTTCTACGTAAGTACTCCCAAGAGAACCAGTTGCGGCTCAGTAGTAGCGGCGTAGTATTGTATTGATCTTTTTCCCTTTTTCCGAATGTTCCAATTCCATTAGACATTACTTAGACATAACACACGTTTCAACAATATCGGATAGTAAAAACATAGGATCTATGGTCGCAATAATAAACTAGATAAATTTATAAGATTGGGGGAATTATGTAAGTATTCACAGTTTATTCCTCGTGTTAAACAGAATCTTTTGAATACTGCTGAAACTGTTTGGTAAAGGGCTGTGCAGCAACATGTTCGGGTAGAGTCCCACCACCACACCTATTTATGCCTCCATCATAAGAAAACACAACAATTTTTTTTATTGAATCAGGCGTAACTTTGCGGAAATCCATTATAACAGATGTAAAATAAGCCTTTATTTTGCTAGTTCCGCGTAAGTAGTGTAACTGTTGTGGCAAATAATCCTCCAAACGATACAGAATCTGACAAGCCTAACTAACGTTCCCACCACCCAACTCCACCTCAAAACGATTTCCTGAGGATGCCTCGGTGTCGAGGCGAAACGTACGTCGAGTGTGATTTGGTGTTCTCTGTGGTGAGTGCTTCGACAAAGTTGGCGAAGGACGTGACAAGTGTTTTTGTTTCCCGTGTTCGGACTATACTTGTGATCTGGTCGCGGAGGTGGAAGGTGGGAACTTTAGGTAGGGTTGTCACATGTAAGGAACGTGACAATTTATATTGTTTCCCGAGCTCTTCCTATATTCGTGTTCTGGTTGCGGAGTTGGGCGGTGGGAACGTCAGTTAGGCTTGTGACATTCTGTGTCGTTTGGAGGATTATTTGCCACAAAAGTTACACTGCTTACGCGGAATTAGCAAAATAAAGGCTTATTTTACATCTGTTCCAACACCACAAATTATAAACCCGTAGTCGGATTCTTTAAAATATGAGAAAGCAAAAAAGCCTACGTATATTTTGGTGATATATTTTTTTTATAAAATTGGGGGTGAACAAGCTAGCGGTTTATCTGACAAAAGTAAACTCCGCCGTCTACGAGCAGCTGAAATAAAGGGAGTCTCACAGTTGCAATGTCGTCTTATAAAAATGAGAGCCATCTTTTCTTGAAGATGCTTGAAGGTTTTCTTGAACGAAGTTTCGGAAATACTGTAGCCGTAAATATTTTCCTTAATGGTGCAGTGAGAGGTAAAAATTGTTTACGGAAACACATAGTAGATGGATGTCATGTATCAAAATGTCAGAGGGAAATTTAGAATTATCTGCATGTGGAATTTAGCAGCGCGTGTTAACCCGAATAATTTCTTAGACCAGTCCCATGATAGATGCGGTAAAAAATTTAAGCGAACCAACGTCTCTTCATATATATCCATCGTCTGTGAAAATTAAAGACGTTAAAGGTGCGTTAGCAATTTTTGGCTAGTTTGATAAGTCTCTTACATGAGTTCTCTCTCCTCCTCTTTCTCAAATCAAAACATGACCAAGCAGTGACATTAAAAAGGTATTATTTTTGGTAAAAGGAGGCAAACAACCAAGTGTGTCAACTGATGGGTCACTGAAGTGACCACTGCCACCCACGACATTCGTAACACCAGCAGAATCACAGATGCGTTGCTGACTTTCAAGGAATGAGTACACTCTTCTCTTGAAGGTTTCCAAGTCGTATCTGTTTGGAAATACTGAGTTGGTAACAATTTTTTTTTGTCACTAACTTGGTTCTACGAGCGAACGAGCGAGCATGCAATCTAGCTTCTTTTGCTACTGTGCAATAAAAAACCTAGCAATTTAAATAACTAGACTTTTCCAGCGGTAGGCGATCTAGTGGTCGCTTTCCTTCGACGATAAGTTAATATTTTACTAAAAATCAAACATTTACTCTTTCCTCCAGGATAGTACACGAAAATCTTGCAACAAAGGAATAGTAATAGAAAATTTAGAAAACGGAGCTACCATTTGATGTTTTATCGCGATAGTTTTTTTTTATTTTTATGATATTAGAAGGCAAACAAGCAGACGGGTTTCCTGGTGGTAAGAAATTCACGTCGCCTTGAGACATCAAATGTGGTAATGGTGTGTTACCAACCTGAGGCCGGGATGTTAGGCCTCGAGCAGAAGTAAGTTTACCGGCTACCTTACCCTCCCAACCGGAACACGTCAACCGCAAGCATTGGACGTTATGGTGGCAGGAATAGGTAAGGCTGTGGTGCCAATCCGGGCGAATCGCTTCGAAACTCAACTACCTAGTAGAATGTCACGGTGTTAGTGACTGTAAGTCTATACTCGCCTTTTAGGACCTGTCTAGTAGGTAGGCCTGCCTTCAATCACTTTATCTAATAAAAAAACCGTATTAAAATCCATTGCGCAGTTTTAAAGTTTAAGCATACAAAGGGACATAGAGACAGAGAAAGCGATTTTGTTTTATAGTATGTAGTGATAACAGACACTCTTTGCCTAGCTAAAACTGTAAAATTGCAAAAAACCAATTTCAATTATTTCAATCATTACATATAAGTCAACATAAAAGAATATTATAAATAAAGTAAGCATAGGTATAACCCAACTAAAAAGAATTCGCCTCTGAATATTGGCGGAATAATCAATTATAAATTAAGTATCTTCACGCGCATATCCCCGAACGTCGGAACATTCAAACGGGAGCATTTATAATTTTCCTATTACGATATATACCTAATACTTAATTAATTAATACACTCATACAAAACTGAAAGACCTTTTTCTTTATAAGAAATGAAACCCTTTAAGCTTTACAGATTAATATGAAAAACCCAAAGCTTCCGTACAGTTGTGACCATCTAACTGAATGAGTGTACTCCGAAGATGTCACTCACTCACTCACAACTTGCGAGGTACTCAGTAACCGTGAGGCAGAGGTGCGAATAACACATGCGTCGTTCATTCGTTCGTTAAACTCTACCGCGTGTTTTAGTTCGATTTGTGACTGTTTTAATTTTTAGTATAACCTAGATATAATAAAGATATATAGTTTTATATATTATGAACTAAAAAATATTTTAAAGTAAGTAAAAGGTTTATTTAGTGTTAAAACATCAATTGACATACATTTTTAATAATGTACAATAAATTAAATATTATAAATTTATATATGTAGTTAATTAACTAATATATTTCTTACAACAAATATTAGAACGATATATTTTTTTTATATAAATAATTTATGAAGAAAAATATATAAATTTTCTTTCAATTTTAAACCTAACTGTACATTTATTTATATGAAAAATACCTTAATAAAAAATTAAATAACTTCTTGTCAAACATCAACCTGTCTATATTTTGTAACAAAATTCTAACTCTAGATCTAAATTGAAATGAAATGAACAAGCTTTAACCTGTTTTAAGTTTAAGTTAAGTACATCATAATTCAGTTTTTCAAGATCCCCTCCATATATAGTTAATATTAAAAATCTCTTGACTATGACCAAATGATAAAACCACATAACTAGAAACATTTGTTTACGTGATATGAGTGTTAAAACAATGATATAGTATCAAAAAACACCAAAGTAAAATATATAAATATTAGAGAAGGATCATATGAAAAGTAAACCGAGAGAGAATAGAAAGAACAAAACTTTAATGTTCTTCATATACAAACTGTTAGTAATGTCAAGCGATACGAAGTTCTCAGTGTCTGCTAATTTTAAATAAAACATAATTAAATAAATAATATTATCTCAGAAAATAATTTTTAGGTAAAAAGGCCAAAGTAATACTTGAACACTCTTAATTAAAACTATTCTAATACAAATATTTGAATATAAGTTAAACGATATTTCGTTAAAAGGATATTTCGTTTTAATACTTTTGCAGTTATACGAAATATACAAGACAATAATCAAATTATTATTTACTTGTATGTTAAGTATGTTAGTCAACGAACAAATAAGAAAAGTGCTGGAGTATATTTTATATATATATACACTGCCCGCTCCTTTTAAAAATCGAACCTTTGACAATGATACCTCAAGAAAATTTCTAATTCAGAAAATTAGATGCACTTTCTTTTGACTAAACATTGAACCATTTATGTGAAATGACTTTGAAATCTTATCTTTTGGCTCATTAGTAAGTATATATAAGTGTCATGAATATCAATGGTTTTTATCTACGAGTAGATATTGGCACACTTATAGTATTTTCTGGACTTGTCCGGTGACCAGGTGAATAAAGCTCACATAATAGAAAATATTAAGCTGGAAGTGAGGATATAGAATGTCTAGTTTATTAAAAAAAACATCACCCTTTTATCGTTGTTTTATCTTTTGATCTATTCATATCAGCGTTGTGTTGATTTTTTTTACCTTATAAACTCGGAGTATTTTGGATGTGTTTATTGAAATAGGGCTTAGTCGCTAATATCCAAAATAGGCATATTGTGAGACTTTTAATAATACATAATCCTAATACATTCATTTTCAATGAACCCTCGAAAAAACCTATATGTTCTAAGAACCATCTCGATCAAATCAGCTTTCAAACTAAAAAACAGCCTCGAAATCGGTCCATCCGTTCAAAAGTTTTAGGATCATAAGTCAGACACACTCAGACACTTACAGACATGCATTAAACACCCCGAGTTTTACTTCAGGAGCTTATAGTTTATAGCTTAACTATAATACTTAAAGGTCAAGATTGAAAATTAATAAATTTGTAACAAGTGAATAAGGATAGGCAAATAAATTAGTTTCAAATCACACGTAAACATAACACGTGTTTAACATAGATTAATTATTACCGGCTATCCCCTATGGCTTTATTAATGTATTGAGAAGGGCAAAAGTTTTCAATGCAGCGATTATCCAATATTAAAAAAAACGTGAATCACAAATTATAGCCTGTATTCTTTTCTTTACCACGGGAACTAGTTTAAATTTAAAAGTTAATGGTTTTGTCGGAGTTGGGTGCGACATACCCACCGCCCGTTGGTTGTAATTTAACATTCAGCTTACTGAATTATCGAACCAATGCAGTCAGGCATAACTAAATGGTAAAATGCTGTCAGCTGATTCATCATTCAGATTGCTACTATCGCCTAAACAATATTGACACCCTCAAGTCAATGGTTGCCGTTATCGGGTTCTTCGGTGAAGTGTAGAGTTTCACTCGTAGCCTCCCTGCCATAAAGTAGCAACGTAACAGTAACTTCTGTGGTGTTAAAAGACAACAGTTGTGCTTCACTAACAGAAGAGCCGCTAAAACCTGTTTTATAAAAAAAATGGTCAATGTCGTACTTCGACACCTACGACTTCGTCGTACTATATTTATTTGCTAAATTTAGTCACTATCGGTTCAGACTATGGCGCAATACTAATACTTTGTTCCAATTCTTGGTGAATTGATTAGGTGTTAAAAATATATACATGCTGGTGAAGTTCGTCGAATACTAAGTTCAATTTTAAATTCAAATGATGTTACATTTCGTATTTGACCATCGCAAGTTAAGCGCATAAAGCTATATAAGTTGCACATTAGAAGTCTTAATAACAATTTCACAATTATATTTGTGTGTCAATGTTGATGAAATTGGTTTGTGACATAAAATCTTTAAATTAAGTTCTTACTTGCCCGTGGGAGTGCCCGTTCACACCTTTCTTAAAATTAAAGATATTTTCGCTCCTATTCAATTAATGTAAGTTTAAATATAAATTACTAGTTGCTTGGCTTGTCTGCGCTCGGATGATAATTTTTTTGTTTATAAATTTAAGGCCCGGTGAAGTTGTAAAAACCTCGCGGTTAGCAATAAATTAGCCAATCAAAAAAAACATACATTAAGATGTAAGCTATCCTATCTTTTAAGTTGGATCAAACTGCATACAGTGTGCAAATTTG
This sequence comes from Calephelis nemesis, assembly GCA_002245505.1. Lineage (NCBI taxonomy): Eukaryota > Metazoa > Arthropoda > Insecta > Lepidoptera > Riodinidae > Calephelis > Calephelis nemesis. The sequence continues at coordinate 678,042 of NJDD01001390.1, read as the reverse complement.
ATTGAAATCGGTTTAGTAGTTTAGGAGTCCATCGCAGACAAATAACGTGACATGTAATTTATACATATTTTAGATAATTCAACTTAAAATTCTGTCTATCAGATATTGACAATTCGTACAAAACGGGTGCAGCATTTTTTCATTAACACTGTCAACAAGTTGCGATATCTAAAAATGTGTTCTGTGTGCCTCGATGATAAAGTGGTTAGCGTTAACTGTTTAAACCACCGACTTACAACGAGGCGAGTTCGATTCTCAAGAGGAGGAGGCTTTTGTATGGTGATCTTGTATCTTTTTAAATATTTCTATCTACAAACATCTATGCATTTGTAAACTGATTCTGTTTAAGTATTACCACCTGTGTGGTCCAGGGATCCAGGTGTTAGACTTCACTTCATGAAGTGCCGAGTTCGATTCTTGGGTCGTGCAACAAAAAAAAAGTTTTTCCAAAAAAAAATGTTGCTCGAGACTGGATGCGTGCCTGGTTGGTGTTAAGCTTACCACTTATCACGTTGTGGGTCTTATTGTCTTCGGCTAGTCGTCGGTGCCCTGGTTGTGCCTCTGCCTAGCTCTTCGGGGATGTAGGTGTGAAGATACTATTTCTGTCTACACTACAATAAATTACTATATTGATTAAGTACCCTTTTTTACACTACACAGTTGGGTAAAATAAAGTGTAACCTCGATTCCACTACTTTAAGTTTGTCTGAAATGCATCACAGCGTATCTTTTGTTCAGTACCGTTGGTGTTACAAAAACACTTAAAATGTTGATAGTATGACGATAATAACGGGAACTAACACTTACTACGCGTATTGAAGCACAAAGTAGGAAAAAAGTGATGTGAGCCAGTGAACCGTTCAATCTGAAGATCAAAAACACGGGTGTTGAATGCTAATTGTCATTATTTCCGACTTTGCAACGGATGGGTGGTGTTTTAAAATTTTACCTTTTTCTTAAGCTTTTCTTCTGACTCTTAGAACGTTAGAAATAAATATATGTAAAGTATGTCACCAATTAATGAAATATTATTACATACTAGCTGTCCCGGTGAACTTCATTCCATCCGTTCTGTTTGTATGGAAAAAAAAATGTTTTTTCCCTTTTTATTATATTTTAAACCTTCCCTGGACTTAAACTAATAATTCAATACCAAAATTAGCCACATCTATTCAGCCGTTCTCGAGTTTTAGCGAGACTAACGAAAAGTCAATCTATTTTTATACAGGGTATCTTTGATAGGACCGGCGAAATTTTAATATAGGCTTATAAGGGGGTATAGGCTTAAATGGCAATGCCTTAAAAATATTATTGCCAAACTGCAATATTTACTTATATTAACATTCATTTAAAACAGTCCGCAAAAATACTTTATTGATTCGTCGTGAATCCGGGATACAGGCAGACAAAAAATCTAAAAATACTAGAACTGTATTCTGCTGGCAATTTAAGTTCTACGACCTTTTTTAAATATCTTCAATGTAAAGTGTCAAGAGATTTATTAAAAGTAAAGATATTTTAACAGGTAAATATTGCTGTGCTAATTGGAAAAGTAAGAGAAAGTAAACATTACGTGCTTAATTGTGAAAAACATCCGGGATTACTTTTTTAAGGCATAACATAGCGAACAAACAAATGGCTCTTCTGACGGAAAGAGACCTCCTCTCCTCCCGATTAATTACGGCCGGGATGACGATATTAATAAAAAAACATTATTATATTTACTAAAAGTTGGCATATTAACCTTTGGTGTATCTAGGCGGCCTGAAACTCTTACCATCAGAAAATCTGTCTACTTGCTAGCTTCCAATATCATAAAAAATGCCCTTTAAAACTATTCGTTTGTTCATGGCCGCCATTGGCCATCTCCATAGTAAAATGTAATAATGTTAGTCCTATATTGTTCCAAATCCAATATAATATTCCGTTCAAATTTCTTGTAACTTCAATGAAATCAAAAATTTCAACTAGTGTATTATACGAGTATAATTTTCTAAAATTCATAAGAATACACAAATAAGACATACTAAGTTTTCATTTATCTATCATAACGAAGGTTTTCTCTTATTGACCTTTATAAGTAAGTCTATGTTATCCGACTATTATGTTATTTCTTCCTGAAGTCAAATGTTCCGGCCATCTTGTAGTTGCATCTTAGCTGTGTTATGTAAGAGGTCTTAAACTTAACCAAATAGTAAACTATGTAAATGAGATATATCGGAATGTTAATTTGTTCTTTATGTAATCGTTTAAAATTGTTTTGCCTTATTTGAATGTTGCTGTTATTAAGCTACCACATTTGAAGTAACCGATTCGATCGCGCAGTTTTTTTAATTTGCTCCAACGTAACCAATCATCTAACGGCCAATATTAGTAAGCTATCTACAGATACAGATATGTCTTCTAGAGCTTTGTTGCTAACTTATTTTTATTAATCGTTAAAAAATACTGTGGTAACTGATCTAAAGTAGTCTTCTATGGTAACCTTCCTATATCTTAGACAGGTTATTAATATGAGCCGTAAATCTATGTTAACATTTATAAAAACCAATCTGTAATTCCTCGTGGAAAAATGCGCATGGAAAAATGGAAAAATGAAACAATTTTTTTTGTTAATTATTTGCGGGATAAGTGTCTAAGGAGATAAAAAATCGAAAACATAAGAACGAATTAAAAAACTATACTTAGTTAAGACAGGACATCGTCTGTTGAGTCAGCTGATCCTTATTTAAAAAAAAACAATAATTTTAATGTCCCTTGTTCATCGCATCACGCAAGAACTAATAGAAAAAATTCGTAAATTCTTTTTTTTTTGCCAGGAGCAGAGTAGAAAAAACGCAAATTTTAATTCAATATTCATAGTTAAGACATGACGACTTCTTTAAATATTTATACAGGAAGGTACCTGTTGTGTTGCCAAAACGATTCCAAAGTGAGACAGTGAAATATTTTCATTGTTGTAGAGCGCAATGTTTTGCCTAATGTCTTGCCAAATCAAACAAAATCGGTGAAATAGCAGCAACATAAAAGCAGATGTATACGCACTTGCTCACTAATCACGAAATCTCTAAACTAATTAGCCCCTACTATGAGTGTTTCACATTGCTGTGTCTCTGTCCGTTGGATAGGATAGATAGATTAAGGGGCATAATACGTCAGCAGTTTACTGTTTTTTTCATACAAAGCAATCATGGATGTTGCTGACAAAAATACACAAGATTAACATGAATATGCTTCACTAGACTAGTGTTTCCAAAACACGATTCATTTCACTTTGCTTGATAGAAAAAAATCAAAAAGTTAACCCTTTTTTGAAAGCAGAACGCAAATGTCTACTTCAAATATGAAAATATCGACACCAGATTTAACGTAAACATAGATGAGTACTATACCTAAAAGATAAGTGTTTCAGTTTTTATACTTTTCAAATTACTTTTATAGTGTCAAAAATAGTGATTTGTCGCTTAAGACTTAAGAGCGCCATAACATCTCGGCCATAGGACAACGATGTACCTATATCTTCTAAAGAATCTATAGGCTACAATTATTATGTAATACCATGGAGTGTGTTTTTTCGCTGTCTTTACCCATATAAGTCTACGAAGGCGAAATTAAAACTGCTTTTGTGACAGTGCTGTTTTAAAATTGTTTATGGATTTTGTATGTTTGTTTATGACTGCCTGAATATATAAGCTGTTAACGAAAATGTCTCAAGATGCTGTTAATATTCCACATATCAAACATTGGATACATTGGATTCGAGACCTTTGTACACCAGGATTGAAAAAAAAAACGACGGGTTGCACTCTAGGAGTGCCGGAACAAGTAAAAACTTAAATATTAACGTTGTGCATTTTTGGAATGGTTAGGGAATAATTTTGCACGCATTGCTTTATCAGTATAAAATACTATAATTTATGTGGTAGAATACAACATTCATTTATTGCGCTATCGTACACAAACATGACAACACGAACATTTGCGCAAGCGCCCTGCGCCTTCTTATACATTTTCGATCAGATCACATGTCCTGACGCGAGTTTAGAAGTTTTTAGCCATTCCAAAAAAAAGTGCGCAACGCATCTATGTTCGGTCGCCTGTGTGTAATGAAACTAATTCTTTATTTGCAAATTTTAATCAATTTTAAAACAGCACTACCGAAACAGTGTGTATTAAAGCCATGTTTGTCATTTCAAACAGCGAATTGAGGTTGAATATAGTCCGTTTGACATCAAACTGTACCGCAGTTATATCTTATGAGTAATCTTTATGTAACATCATAGTATTTTCTATATCAGATTGTATGTGTAACAACACTTTCGTGGCCTCAATTTTAATTGCAAATGGTGCTATGGATCGTTGGTTTTGTTTTTAAAAATGCTAATTTCATAATCGGAAGTACAGTATTGCCTTTTATCTTTAACTTTCAGCCTAGTAGCATCCGGTGATGGATATATGTCTCTTGTAAGAATTGCTAAACAAAATATTACATTACATTATATTGGTGTGTGTGTCTGTCTGTGGCTTAAATTTTTAACGTATGGGCCACTTTCTATTCGGGTTTTTTTTATTTTAAACCGGATGTGATTGAGACGGTTCTTACAATTGAATTAGACTTTGTAGGGAGTTATTTATTTTTTAAGTTAAATGCTAACCCCAAAGAGTATATAAGTACTACGTAATAAGAGGCGGGACTTCCTTAGATACATAGCAAACCCGATTTTGTATGAAGTTTAGCTCAAATGACACAAGAAACTTGACAGATAAGTATAACCCGTTTAATTTGAAAGTAAGTCTAAAGGCATTTAGATATTAGGCAACTAGTGACATATGATTTAGGCGAATACAAAACATAGCAAACTGATTTTTTTAATTTTTAATATGAAAGTTTCGCCAAACTGGCTAACCCATTTTAACCCCAAGAGAAAAAGGGGGTGCTACAAGTTTGACGTGTCTCTACTTCTGTTTTTATGTATGTATGCGAGGGTGGGAATGTCTAGCAAAAGAGTTCTAAACGAATGAACCGATTTCGATGTGGTTTTTTTTTTGCTTGGAAGCTGATGTCATTGAGATTGTTTTTAGTTACATGTCGTATTGGTTTTATTGGGAGATATTGAAAATTTTAAATTTGATAATTAGGTATTTAGGTTTTAAGAAGTGATAGCAATATTTTTCAAATAAACTTGATTAAAAAAAAATACTTTATCGTTCTGTGGTGTAGCGGTCCGCCGTCGAACTAAACTCCTTGAGTTCTCTGGTTTAATCCCCAGATCGGGAAAAAAAATAAAATTAGGAATTGTATATTTTCAATTTTTTAATAAAAACAACGTTGCCCGGGATTGGGTATGTTTCCGGTTGGCTATTTGGATTACCACCTATCACATTGTGGGACTTAGTGTCTTCAGCTAGTCGTTGGTGCCCTGGTTGTACACCTGCTTACCCTTTCGGGGCATGAAGCTACTTTTTTCTTTTAAATACTTTTGTGTCAAATTGAATTTCTGTTGCTAACACCGAGAACATAGTTCGCAGGATTTTGCATATCTCGACTAGATAAATGTTTGGTACTACCTATTGCTTTTTGTATTCCAGAAAGTTATTACTTTACTGCCGTGTTTTTATTCGGAGAGTAGGATAGCTTACACAATAAGTTTAGCCTCAAGTTGGCAAGGGACCTTTACCACGTTTAACGTACAGGTGGAATGCGTTTAAGGTCCACCACATACATTCGGAATTAATTTAAGGCTCACGTTTTTAAATGCCGAAACAAAATAGCATTCTTCCAATTACTCAAATCGATACGGATTTAAACTATACTAAACTAAACGTATCTAAACCTACGAGAATCACTCACGTTACTGAGTGGCAGGTCTATAAATTTGTTCGAAGTTGTTGTTTTCGAATTTTTTTCGAAACGGAATTCCGTAACAATGTTTCGAATGTATGAAGCGCGCCTTACATTATTTTGAAAATATATAAACTCTATCATACTTCTAAATTCTTGTAGTCTATCAATGTGCCTTAAGAAATCTAACATTACCCAACCAAGCCGATTAACTGCATGTTGATTTATAAATGCATTGAATTTACAGTAGACATTTGTGGTAGACGGTCTGGAGACATAAATACCCACGTAATGGATAAAGTAACAGCAAGCCGGTAATAAAGCCGGCATTACATCATTATACTCCATACCGTCGCAACTCGTAACTGTAACAGTTTTTCTTGCGTTCTAAATTGGAAAACGTAATCTTTGAAACTGTATTTCACAAATTTATTTTATAGCGTTCGCCAGTGACTTTATTAATGTACAATAAATAGATTTTCATTTAAAATTTAATCTCCATTTTAACTCTTTGGGAGGTTGTTTTTTTTAAAGGAGGCGGTGTTTAAATATTGATCTTAAACTTGAAAATCTTTACTGGGGCTTATTCGTGAAAACTGAAAACGTAACAGACAGACTGACTTTCTCATTTATTCGCATTTATAATGTTCTCTGCCCGAGCCATACCCCGCACGGTTATTGGTCCCATAAGAAAATTTTTTCGGGACAAAAACTATTGTATGTGTTAAACCAAGTTATCCTCTATGTGTATGACAAATATTATGAAAAACGGTTCTGCAGTTTTTGTGTGAAGGAGTAACAAAAAAACATTCAAACTTTCGAATTTATAATGTTAGTAGAATAATAAATACAATACCTACATGCTGTCATAAATAAGTATGTTAATATAAGAACGGTATATTGGATAAAATCGGTGGATTCGTTTTAGTTATATTTTCTTGTAAGAAGAATTAAAATGAACTCACACCTAACTGCCTAATATTTATGTTATGGTAGACGAAGCCCGCAGGCATACCCGCTTGTGAATGTTATTAAAGCTCCTGTGGGAACTTGTTTAGATATCAAGATAAGAATAGAATAGAATATGCTTTTACTTAACACAAATATGTAACATTTCTGACACTTCAAAGCACTCTACGTTTACAACCGTCCAACCGGCTTCTTAAAGCAAATATAACAATTATGTAGCCTATGTCGCTCTACTGTCTTCACATTCAAATATTATAGCACAACATATCTCTCTCTGTTGCGACGTAAAAGATGTGAAAATAATCAACACACTTTGGAATTTGTAATATTAAATCCAAATAAAATTATTTAATGTGCAATTTTCCGCCAAAAAAATGTATTCGTATTATGGCATGACAAAACAAAAAAAAAACCGTTTTTTGTATCTTCACGCCCATAGCCCCGAAGATGTAGGCAGATGCACAACCAGGACACCCACGACTAGCCGAAGACACTAAGTTCCACAATGTGACAGGTGGCAAGCCTATCGCCAACCGGACACATATCCAATCCCGAGCAACATTTTTTTTATTAGAAAATAGGAAAACCCAAACTTTCTTTTTCTTGCCCGACCCGGATTCGAACCCGGGACCTCATGCAGTCAAGTCTAACACTTGGACCGCTAGACCACAGAGGCGACTTAACTTTACTCCAACGTTAGACCATGTTTAATCATAAGACGGCGTATGTATTGTAAAGCAATAGTCTGTCCTAAAACTGTGAAGACTACAGTATGCGCTCAACTCAAACTTATTGTCGAACTATATAAGAAAGAGACTTATATAAAAGTAGATGACGTTTAAAAGTTATGTCGTATGTTTTTGTGAAGAAAAACCAAGGTTAAATAAGTATTTTTGCAAAACTAAAAATCAAAATTTACCTTTAGTTCCATCTATCATAATAAATCTGTAGAAGGGCCAATTCTGTACACTGAAAATATAAATAGCGACGACGAAACTTGATATAATTATACCTTATTATCTTGGGCATAAAATGAGGTAATTTTTTTTCTGAAAAAATACGTAAAAAAATCTTAATTTTTCAGTTTTATCACGCGAAGAACGACATCTGCGCGGACGGAGTCGAGGGCGGTAGCTAGTTTTGAATAAATTCGGACGGCTTACACTCATCATAACTTAAAAATTATAGGAAAAATCCTAACAAGGTTTGTGATCTAATCAATGTTACGAAATATGGTCTCGAACTGTTTTAGTTTTCGTAACTATTTATTAATAAACGTAAGATGTTATCGAGCTACAAAAGAAAACACTTAACTATTGTGGCGGAACCTCATAGCCCATTTCACTTTGCGCTAGAATTTAATATTAATGCTTAATGTTATTTTATTTAAAAGTTGATAGAGTTTTGTTGGTAAAGAAAACCAATTCTAGAGGTGGCATTTTTTCAAATTTATTAAAGTTTTTGTGGATGAGTTGGACACGAGTTCAATCAGAGATTATAAAAAAAGCGTGTCACCACACAAAAATGTTCTCACAATTTTTTCTCTATTAAAATGTAATTTTAACCACCGCCTTACTTTTTTTTGCCGCTGTACCGTTAATGGTTGTCTTTATCTGAGAGGCAACGCATCTTTTACTTCTGTGGTATCTAAATTTTGTTTTCCGACTTATTTATTTACATCCACTTATTTACTTAATGAAAATTTTAATTACAGGTATAGTGACATTTTTATACTACCAAAGATAATATAATTTATAATATTATATTTGGATACTAATTTCTAATACCTACCATAAAAAGTGAACGTGAACGATTTTAAAATAGAAGAAAATGACGATTGTAGTAACAATTAAAAAAACAATGGCTTGTGTAGTGAAAATGTGAAAAGTGTGAAAATGGCTATTTGGGTGTGGCTGGCGGCGCTGCTCTGCGGCAGTCAAGCAGCAGTGTTGCCGCCTCCGTGGGCAGATGTGCGAAGGAACCCTTGTGCCACGCATCCTCGAGGTTGGCTGATGCTGTACTGGCCGAGAGATGGAAAATGCTACACAATATACAAGGTGAGATAGACCCACAAAAAGTGATATACTTAGTTGGTTATTTTTAACTAGAAAAAATGATAACTCTCGTGATAAAAATCCAAATTCTGAAGAAATTCTTATTTTCCTAAAACTTAAGTCACAGAATAAGTAGGTGTTACCTACTTATTCTGTGACTTAAGTTTAAACTAAACTAAATTAGGAATTTAACTAAGTTTAAGTACTCCACAGTTCAAATTGGCGTTACAGTATTTTTTCGTTGTGATACAGACTATAATATCAAGTTAACTCTACTTTTAGGTACTAGTTTTTGTTAAAGAATCAGATACAATGAATTTAAGAAGAGTATCATCTTCTAAAATTTGACAATTTATATCCAACTATCGAATATTTTATTGATATATATTAAACAAAAAAAATATAGTAAAATATTAATGTGTGGAGGAAGCTAGGTAGGTCTGCAAGAACACGAAAATGTCGAACACTGTCTTTATGACACCAGCAAAAGCGGAGATCGAGTCACGAACTAACCTTACTGCTTAGTTATTGCTACCTGCTTCTAAGTTATTCGACTAAATTAAAACCTAAGAAATGTTATTTTGTAAATGATACAAGCCTCAAAGTTTAGGTTCTTACATAAGATAAATAATTTTACACAAATATTAACTAAACTGTATTCTATAAAAAGGTTAATTCTGCAAAATCTTTAACTCACAGACAAAGAAAAAAATCAGCATAAAAGATCAGACTGGCCATATACAAAACAAAACGACGGGTTGCATGCACTCCGGGAGTGCCAGCAGAAGTGAAAACTTGAATATTAAAGTTGTGTATTTTTGGTATTTTGGAATGGTTAGGGAATAATTTTGCACGAATTGCTTTAATTATCTATTTGAAAGTACTATCATTTAGGTAGTAGAATACAATATTCATTTATTGCGATATCGTACACAAACATGACAACACGAACATTTGCGCAAGCGGCCTTCGCCGTCTTACGATTTTTCGATAGGTCACGTGTCCTGACGCGAGTTTAGAAGTTTTTACCCATTCCAAAAAAGTTTTCAATTCAAACATATTAATGAAAAATTTTATTTTTAAAATGATTTTACAAAAAGTGAGGCGTCTGTCAAGGTTTACCCTATTAGATTTTAAGGTTTTGCTAAAGAGTATTTATATTGCTTGGTCTATACCGATTAAGTTTCGGCAAGCATCATGCGTCAGCCATCTTTAAACTTTTATAAATTGTAACTGTGCTTTCATTTAAACACAAAGATCTCGTGTCAAGATATTTAAGGAACTCCTTCGAAACGGCACACATTTTTATGTAATTTATATGCACATTTGGAAGGTAATATACATATAGCAGAAGAACGACAATGGTTCAGTTAGTAACGTATTTAAAGCTTCCAATAACTAATAAAAAACGACGTTTCCTTGGATACAAGACTGGCTATAATTCATATTATACATATAGATGTCCGACAGGCAGCCAAAATTTTTAAAAAGTGACAAAAATGTGTTCAGCTGCCTACTTTTAATTGCTTAGTGGTTCCCAATTAGTTTTATTTAAGTACCACTTTAAGAAATATTTTCAACTTACGTACCTTCCCTTTAGTACAGGAACTTTAAATAAAAAATTTCAGTTTTTACATACAAACAATTATTTATTTATTTATTTATACAAACAGACAATTATTTATCATCAAAAGATATTCTAATGACAGAAAATACGTCATGTTTCATTATTGTGATAAATGTGGACGTTTTTGGTGTACGTTGCAAAAGTCAGGTATCATTTTTGTCAGCGTCATATTAAAGTCGTCTTCGACTTAAAGTCGGTGACGATATTTAGTTTTTAAATTTTGTCATTTCATCTTTAGTAAAGTGATTGCTGCGCGTATTTGTGCAATCTCGTACCCTGGAGGAACGCGTAACAATAATTGGGAAACACTGGCCTAGACCGTTTTTTCTGAACGTTCGTAGTAGTTCATTCTATTTACAATAGTTTTTAAACAAACACGTTCAACACAGATAATAATAAAACAATAGAATAATATCCATAACAAGTAACAGTAAAATCCAGTAGAGACGTCAAACCGGTTATTCATGAGGTGGTGAAGACCGTGACCATCCAATTTGCAGTGACACACTGACACACAAACATACTGAACCTTCCCACGAACTCTTTCCAAATTTACCGATTGTTTTTACGAAATCTAATGGCTGATTGCGCGTGACGTTGAGCATATCTTACTCTAGTCTTTTTACTAGTGTGATGTGAATGAATCAGTAAAATTTATATTTAAATAACTTACGGCCACACGTACAAACGTCAGTTATCGTTTAATTACTTGAAGTCGACATTGTCGATACAAAATTGTGCCTTAATGATAGATTAAATTTTAATTAACATCTCGGAGTACGGCTGTAAGACATAGAGTTGAAATTTAACTAAAATATTTATGAGATAAGAAAAAAAATATGGGATAGGAACTTGAGCGAACTCTACTCCATGATACGCCAAAGATGTTGTATATGTCTCTGCTCTAACCACACCAGGTTTTACTACTCGTAATTTAAAAGTCTACTAGTCATTTAGTCTGGTATTACCAATTTTCGTTGCTCGGGAATAAACATGTGCCAAGTTGGAGACTTAGTGTCTTCAGCTAGTCGAGGGTACCCTGGTTGTGTTTCTGCCAACCTTTTCGGGAATATACTAAAAAACTGAAAACTTTCCTATAAGTAAATACACTTGGGATTTTAGGCCTATACAAAAGAAGAATGATTGTAATGATGAAATTCAACAGGAATTTCCCCCGTGTTGGTCCGGGCTCCTTTGTAGAATAGACCATCTGCCTTCCTGTGCCAGGCAGCTCCTAAAAGGCGAGCATAGGCTTGCCGTCACTAACACCGTGACATATGACTAGGTGGTAGAGTTTCGCAGCGACTCACCCGGATTGGCACCACCGCCTTACCTATTCCTGCCGCCATAACGTCATGACGTGTTCCGGTTCGGAGGGTAAGGTAGCCGGTAAACTTACTTTTGCTCGAGGCCTAACATCCCGGCCTCTGGTTGGCAACGCACCATTACCACCTTTGGTGTTTTTAGGCGGCGGGAATTTCTTACCATCAGGAAATCCGTCTGCTTGTTGCCTTCCAATGTCATAAAAAAAAAAAATCATACTCGCGTAAACCGAATGTATATATTGTAAGCGTACAAGATGGTTTAGTGAATCCTTGTAGGTTGATTAACGTAATAAAAAGTAATAACTAATTAAAAAAGTAATAACTATTCATTACGCTGACGTAAACTCAGCAAGAGTTTTCGGCTAGTCCTTTGTGAACTGTTAGTACCTCTGCCAAACTCTAACTTTCTACTTACAAGCTTAAGTGCTAGTCTACCGCCAGACCATTAAAGTACTAGACTCAGACTCTTATTATGGTGTCTCTATTTGGCAATTTTCTCTACCACCGCTGAAAAAAACAGTAGCAGTCGTGGGACTGCCGATAGAAGTGAAAACGGAACTATTAAGTTGAGAGTAATTAAAACTATATGCAAAAATTATATGAAATTTTTTTTGTTTTATTTATTGGTTACATATGATGGGTTAAACAAATCATGAACAAAATATAAATACAAAGTGTATTGATAGATGTATTAGTGTATACGTGTACACAGGCTACTGCGCGTGCGCTAGTCTGGCTCTCTATAGCTATAGATATACTATTATCATTAGCATGTCGGTGACTCGAACCGAGGATTTTACCCTCTACCAAAACGCTCAACGCGCCTAAAGAAGTTTTCACTTCAAAAATAACTTATGGCAAAGAACAGTATTTATTTTTATTTAGTGATCGATAGATATTCAATTCGGCTGTTCGTTATCACCCTGAGCACAAGATGAGTTCACTTTTTACGTATAATCCGCTCAGACCAATAACACTTTTTTTTTATCTGAGATAGTCGCTAAAAATATTTCATAGCATCCAATTTAGGGTTCCTGCCTACATCCGTTAATGGGTGACCGATTTTTGTTACATAAAAATGTAACGTATTTATTATTATCACAAAGTCTGCCATGAGTGGGATCCCATTTGGATCAATTTGTCTGTATTTGATTATTTTACCGTTTGCACACAGATTACAACACAATCTATATTTATAAAATAGCACGTCCTGAGTGACTGATTCATAAGCACCGAGTAAAAACTGTAAGAGTTTCTGCCATGAAATATCGTAAGTAGGGTCGTTTTAATAAGTAGATACCCATTAAGGAGTGAATCGGGGTGAAAGTGTGTAATGGAAGACTGTAATTTTTATTGGGCTACTTATTAAAAATGAGTTTATACGAATTTAAGCGTTTCTGGAAATTCTACCCCTTGACGGGTGAAATAGGGGGTGAAAAAGTTTGAGTGAAAGTCCTTATTAATGGGCTATAATTAGTAACACCCATGCAAGCAAACCTGCAGGTAACAGCTAGTCCTATACATAGTTATAATTTATATCCCTATATTTTGTGTAGCTGCTAGATTACTTTCTGTTTTTAACTGACTTCTAAAAATGAGGTTATATGTGCGACTTCTATATTTTTAATATAATATGTTAATCAATTTCTCATTAATATCTAAACCAATTTCAAAAATTCTTTCATTTGTCGAAAGAATCTTGGTGGCAATGGAACCAGCATTGCCACCAAGTTTGGATTTGAAAATTGAATCCCAGGGAAATATAGGAAAATACTTACTCGTAATTGTTGCTTACGTAGCTCGTAGCGTCGAGGTAATGTTTGACTCCGAATTTTTAACTATTTCCTTGTTAAATTACATCAAAATTTATTTCATTATTTAGCCTTCAAATCCTTGCTTTCATAATTATATATTTAATATGTATTATGCGTTACGGTATTTAAATTCTCGATACTAATTTTGATTGTTTACATTTTTGGTATACAGTAAAATAACTTGGTTTTATTAAGTTTATTTTCCCCGTGTTGATCCAGGAATCGTTGTAGAGTAAACCATCTGCTTTCCTGACAGGCAGCTCATGAAACGCGAACATAGGCTTATCGTCACTAAAACCGTCACATCCAACTAGGTGTTAGAGTTACGAAGCGACTGTCCCGGATTGGTTCCACCGTTGTTGATGTGTTCGGGTTCGGAGGAAAAAGTAACCAGTAAACTTTTATTTGCTCGGGGCCTGACAACCAACAACCATCTTTGGTGCCTCTAGGCGTCGTGAACTTCTTATAACCAGGTAATCCCTCTGCTTGTTTGCCTTCCAATATAAGTAATGCAATGCGATTGATACAGTAAAGATGTTATTGGCACTGTCGGAACCTCTTGGTTCATTGATGAATTATCTTCCGACAAGGGTAATGAAGCTGAACGAAATCGATAACGGAACCGCCATTTTATATTCACTGATTTGAATAATTACAACGCCCAGACGTTGTCTATGTTTTTGTTACATTAGTTGATGGCGGAAACTTCGGCCATGTTTTGAATTTCCTACAAAAGTCTGTTTAGTGGCCGGGAAAAATAATGTACCTTAATTATTTTTCTCTATATTATAAGCTATCAACATGGCAAATTTGTTTACCTACGATTGATTTCGGTTTATGTTAAGCGTGATTACATAACAAACATTGTAATGGGCACTCTACATATTTCCTTAAATTTTCACGTTTACAGAATTACTAGATAAATCTCGGTTTCTGAGGTTACATCTATCGACCGCCTCATTGGACGAGTGGCTATCGTACACGCCTAACTACACCGATTATTAGGCTATAATATTCTGCCAAGTATTTTGCATAGCTCTCTACCGCCAGTAAACATGTTGGTCTTGTCTTGAGATAGCTATGACCGTTTTAAGGTATGAACATAGACTACGTTTGTAAAACTGGTACAAATACATGTTTTCAAGCCAAGTCCCTTACGCAGTAAGCAGTGTGTATAGAGAGCCAAATGTCATATGCTTATAGTAAGTAAGGATCTTCACGCTCATATCCCCGAAGCGGAAAGCAGAGGCACAACCAGGGCACCCACGAGTAGCCGAAGATACTAAGTCCCACAATATGATTGGTGGCAAGCCTATCGCTTACCGGGCACAATCACGGGTAACGTTATTTTTATAAGAAAACTAGCTGACCCAGCACACTTCGTATCGCTTGATATTAATGCTTCGATAGTAGCGCAGTCTGTCGGATACAATATGAAACATTCCAAAATCAACAACTACTTTTTATTAAAAAAATAATTAAAAACCATTTTCCACGAGACCAAATTGTGAATCTAAACCATTCTCAAATGCCCTAGAACACATACAAAAAGTTTCATCGACATCGGTCCAGTCGTCTAGAAGGAGTTCAGTGACATACACACTAACAGAAGAATTATATATATAAAGATTCAAAAATATACGTTTTTCAATATTTTTTTGCCCAACCCAGGGATCGACCTTAAGAAGTCAAGTCCGAAGTCGGAACGCTAGACCACAGACCACAGAGGCGATTACCGCATCTAGTCATTAAAGTTAAATCCCAAGAGACATCGAAGTTTGTAGATTTAATCCTAAAATAAAGACGTGTCATGTAACACGTCCGCGGTCTACATCATATTGTGACGGATGTATGTTTACGCAGCCCGTTATGTCAGCTTTGGGTTGTGACTGGAGGTGTATCAAGTGAGAAGGGTGTAACAGTCATTATGTAAATAAAATCAACTTAACCACGTTATTAAAATATTACAAGAGATATTGATTGCAGCATTTCAAATGCGACTTCACAATTATAGAACCGATTACAAAATCTGCATTGGTTCGAGTTCGTTTAGTAGAATAGATCATGTGCCTCTTACCAAGAAGCTCGTAAGAGGTGAGCATTGATTCAAATATATATAATTTTTTATGTTACAGGAAGGCAAACAAGCAGACGGATTTCCCGATGGTAAGAAATTCACGCCGCCTAGAGACACCAAAGATGGTAATGGTGCGTTGCCAACCTGAGGTCAGGATGTTAGGCCTCGAGCAAATGTTTGCTGACCTGCAGCATAAAAAATACAATCAATGGCTATTTCTATTTAAAATTTTTTTTCTTTATGTTATCTGTAAACCAGTTTGTTTGTTTTTTGTATTAATTTCACAAATCTTACGCCTTAAAGGCAGAACATAGAGCTCAAATCAACCTATCTATCGACTCGATGTACCTATATTCGAACAATAAATAAATTAATAATTAAAAAAGTCTGCATCCATATTATAACGGACATCAGGTTCAAGGGGCACGTTAGGTAAACGTCGGATTATAATTGAAGGTTAAATTACACCTACATTACGTCAGAAGAGTGCAACAGTAAGACAGTTTGATGTGTAAATAACTTGCATAGATTACGAGCGATATGGATTGCAGAATTGCCGGTGGCTAACATTTTTTTATCTTTAGATAATACTATATCGAAATAATTTGTATTCTACAATATGCAGGGTTAACTAATTACTAGTCGTTATTTTTTTTACATTGTCGTAGAATTCAAGTACATGTTATTAATGAATGAGGTTAAACCATGACGGTCACGATTAATTTGTAACAAAATTGATATTTAAAAAAAGTAAAAAAGTGTCTTCACGCCCATATCCACACAACAGCCTGAAACAACCATTACACCTATGACTAGCCGAAGAAACTTAGTCCCACAATGTGGTAGGTGGCAAGCCTATTCCCAACCAAGCACATAACCCGGGCAGCGTTATCTTTATTAGAAAATTGAAAATATACATTTTCTAAATTTTCTGTTGCCGACCTGGGGATCGAACCCAGGACTTCAAGAAGTCAAGTCCGAAGCCGGACCGCTAGACCACAGAGGCAACATAAACCCCAAAAGAGAAAAAGTAAGTCCTAATGTTTATGAATCACGTTAGCTTATGTCGGTGCCAGACGTCAGGTTCAAGGGGTGTGTTAAGCAAATAACGAATCGTGACTAGAGGTCAACGGCCAATATTAATAACATATTACTACATAGTATAAAACAAAAACGCTGCCTCCTGTCTGTTTGTCCCTATGTTTGCTTAAATCTTTAAAACCACTTGACGGGTTTTAATGCTGTTCTTTTAATTGGGAAAGGGATTCAAGATTAAGAATACATGCGTAATATAGTAGAGAAACACTGATAATTTTTAAGATTACAAATGAGATGTCGTAAATAATCGCATTTTTGGCGCTTATCTATTTTTATCAAAAAAATATACAGTACTGTACATCTTAAAAAGATCTAAATGTAAGATCAAAAAAGTCCACAACGGCATATGTGTTAGGGATAACCCATATATGCCGTTGTGGACTTTGCTTATGAAATGCCGCGGCCTCGGGGCCACATTTCATTCTTAGATCCGATCTTCGAATAATGTCAGAGTTATAATAGAGTCAGAGTGGGGGGGAGAGATGTGGGGCTTAAAATAATTAGAAATGCACTTAGGGGAGCCTGCTTCTTTTCGTACAAACTGATAGAATTGTAATAATAAAATAAATAGGTAAAATGAAATATATTGAATATGTAAAATAGGTAGAAATGTAGTATATCAATTTAGATATTTCAAAGATAGCAGGAAATTTTCACGGCATAGGGAGAGGATAAAAAAATTGAATTTAACGCGTGCGAAGCCGCGTGCAAACTCTTGTTTATAGCATTTGTAAGAACATAAACATTTTGTTGTAATTATAACTGTTGAATTTGTAAATACAATTGTTACAGGAGTCGTAACTCCAAATAGAAAGTTTTTTTCCGTTCACTTACACAAACCAATGTTCAGCGTTTATCAATGAGCGTAGGCCGCTGTCAATTATTGTGATATTATACAACTGTTGCTAAAACGCAAAGCTTTCCAGCTTTGCGTTTTGTCCAGTTGCGTGTTGTTCCAGTATTGCATATCTATATATTAATACGCGATGCCAAAACTTTGGACCCCTTTTTTTGAAAATTTCGCGGACGCAGGAGCATAAAATTTGGCACACTTATAGTTCATGTGTACGAGAAGTGCAGAACGCTAATATTTTTCAATAACGATACATATAAAGTACATTAAATCAATAAATAAAACATTACCCACACTACCATGCATTTCACACACACAAACAAATATATTGATGATAACGATAAAAGATCACAGATGGCGTAGTAACTATTCAGGAAACAAAGTAATTGGTCTTGAGAAATGAAGATGGCGTTCTTATCAACAAGATATTAAAATTTATTATGGTCGAACTTTGACCAATGTGCGACCACTAGTTGATATGAATACCATTGAGAAAGTAGTTCCTAAATTAAAATAGCTCCACTTGAAATGGCCAATGAACACAAATTTCTAAGACGTGACATCCGGACCTCGGCACTACGCGCGTACGTACCTACTGTTGTTCATACGTATTTATTTCGTTCATCATTGTAGGGTTATCTCCATGCTCCCATTCTTACATAATTTATGTGTGTTCTGACCTATTTTGGAGAATACGGATCAATTAAATATCTACCAGTTAGATCGAAAGAAATGAATGCTGATGATTTATACTGACACCAAATCCTTAACTGATGTACTTTTAACTATTAAATATGGTGAAGGAAATCAGCGATGACGCATCAGGTTCGCGAAGTACTATTACCATTTTTGGTGTCTATTGGCTACGTTTATTTCATCACTAGAAAACTGATGTATAAGTTAACTATCTTCACACCCATATCTCCGAAGAAGTAGGCAGAGGCACAACCAGGGCACCCACGACTAGCCGAAGATTCTAAGTTCCACAATGTGATAGATGGCATGCCTATCGCCAACCAGGCGCAAATCCTATCCCGAGCAATTTTTTTAAATTAGAAAATTCGAAAAACCAAATTTTCTTTAATTGTACCGGAGACTCGAACCCGAAACCTCATGCAGTCAAGTCCAACACCTGAACCACTAGACTACAGAGGTAGATCAGTTTTTCTTTTCATCCATACTATTCGCAGGCCTTTTCGAATCTTGCCCGTCTCTGGAACTTTTTAACTATGCTTATCTGGGCGACGCGACGTGCCATACATCTTTTGGTGTTCGAAACATGTCAAAGTTTTTTCTTTGAATTACACAATTAATGAGACGAAATATTTTTAAAATTTCAGAAGGGCTACCCATGTCCGGAGACTCAAGAGCTGAGTCCAGGTCGAGTGGGCGGCAGGACGGTGGCTGAATGCAAGTGTCCACCTGGTACTGCGCAGTTGCCGCAAACAACCACATGTCACAAGCTGTTTGAAAAGGGTCCTTGTCGACACGGCGAGTACTTCGCACCTGTTGAAGAGTCTTTCAATATGCGAGGGTAGGTAAGCATCAAGTGATAACTACTTGAAGAGCTCAAACCAGATGTCCACTTGGATCTCATGTTATTAATATTTACCATGTTTCCGCGCTTTCGGCCTGAAAAATCCGCCGGATACTTAGGAGTGTTCTTTCGTGTATTTGCTACTTTTTTTGTAATTTTTAAACAGTTTCTCCCTTTTCCTTCGTGCTCTGGTAGAGATTAGTATCCGCATCAAGCTTCTGGGATACATATATGAAAAAAAAAGACTAAAAATAAACTTCTGCAATGCATGTGCACAATAGTACTCGTATGTTGCATGTGTCAACTCACACTAGATGTTTACTGTCCAATTATTCTTCTTTCTTCTCTACCTTCTAAGGAATACAGTAATGTTATATTACTAGAAGTTGTTGACGATCAAAAGCCTCCTGGTTTTGATATTGTAAAATGAAATGAAAATATTTTATGTGCTGAAATATGCATGTGTCTTCAAAAACTGATTTTTATTGCATGAGACTGCAAACAATGACATGCAGCTGCTTCGATAACATGCATATCGCTGTCTTATTCTATAAGAATACCTGCCCGGCAGAGAGACAGATGATCTAGAATAGAATTTAATATAAAATAATCTCCTAAAAGGCTAGCGTAGGTTAAATAGGTCATTGCCTACAGGACCATTGATGATAGAGAGCTGTATAGCAACTTGCCCGGGTAGGGATCCACTGCTTCACTTATTCCTGCTGCCATAATAATTCTGTTATGTTCCAGCCCTAAGTAGGGTAGCTGGTGAACTTGCTCAAGAGAAGACAGGACATAGACGCACCTACAACATCTGTATTGTATATTTAGGTCACGGCTTTCTCTTGACTCTTACCATCAGCAGTCATATGCTTGTCCTCTGACTTAGTCCATAAGAAAATACAGAAGTAATTAAAATAATATTTAGTAATAAGACCTTCAAAATACCAGTTCACTATCTAGGTTACCTGTATTGCAAATTATTGTATTCTATAATAGTATTATATCAAGGAGAGTTACCCAACTGAGAAGAAATGACTGTAAATTCCTATTATTTACGAGGAACATGCTTCGTCACTACTTAGTATTCCAGTGAATGGCAAGGTGTTTAAGGTCATGAGTCCTTGCTCTACTGGCCCTCAATTATTATCATCAGGTAGTTTTTGACGATGGGTACTCTTAGATTTTAATGGATTGAGTTTTGGGATGGAATCGGTTTGGATTGCAATTGCAGCGTAATGATTAAAATTTAGTTTAATTGATTAAAATATTATTAGTTATTAATAATAATTTAATCTAATTATTATATTATTAATTAGTTATTAATAATAATTTAATCAATCATTGGTTATTAATATTGACCATTATCCGGCAAACGCTCAGGCACAAAAGGCTTATGCATATTAGTGCACTTTGTTTAAGCAATACCTATACTTTCAATATTCTGAAAAGCTGTTATAATGCAGTCTACAATTAATAAAAAATATATATACTTAGGTTTATAAGTACTAAACAGATTGCACTTATATAATTCAATCTAATTAATGAAATTGAAAAAAAAACAAAGAAATGCGATAACCCCATTACTCGTTAGGGAATAGTTAAGGAATTTAGGTTTATTGATTATTTAACTAGCGTAAACAGTCAGACGTGGCAAACATAGTGACAATGAAACTGTATACTGGCTTTTTTACACTTTACAGCGAACGGCAAGGCATGTGCGTGAGGCCACAACAGTGTGCAGACGAGACTCTCCTGTACTGGCCCTCGGACGGTCGCTGCTACTATCGTCTTTCGCAAGGGCCCTGCTACCCAGGCTCCATATTGGATGTAGGGAGCGATGGTCTGGCTAATTGTACGGTAAGTTTCTTAAAACTTATTAAAACCAAATTTTTGAAGTTATATTCTTATTAAAAAATGAATTCTCATTTCCCTTTGTGATCGCATCATTTAGTGGATAGGCCAACTTTGCTAATTCTTTCTATATCGTATTAGTCAGTGTCAGGAGAAAACAACGTTTTATGTTAGTACAGTACAATGTCTTTCAAGACTGCTAGTATACCTGTAAAAATCGGGTCATACACCATTTACAGCTTAAGAAAATTTAAACTCCATGAGTGCTGGAGTAGTAGTAGTAGGAATAGCAGAATTATTATTAAAACATTTAAAAAAATAACATTAAAAAATCACATGTAATGAGCCAATTAGTATGAAGTTCGCTGGGTCATATACACAGGATTCATGAATATTAAGCAAAACCAGAACAAAACTGACATTGTGCATAACTGACAAACATAACCAGTCACGAAAAGAAACGGCAAAACAAACTCCCCAGCAATTTTGACTATACCCTCTTTGTCTTGTACTACCATCGTTTTCCAACCCAGCCTGGCAGAAGAAGAAACAGCGAAACAAATATCCTCACAAATAAGATTTTAATTTTTTTATTTGAAAGATCGCACGTCTATTGCCACCAAGTTTTCACAAAAAGTTCCATCTGTATAAAAAGTGTAAAATAGGAGATGAATGTTTCTATAAGAGTCGTTAAATTTTGAAGTACACCGATCGTTTTCCCCGTGTTGGTCCGGGCTCCTTTTGCAGAGTAGACCATCTGCCTTTCTTGCCAGGCAGCTCGTAAAAGGCGAGCATAGGCTTATCGTCGCTAACACCGTGACATCTGACTAGGTGGTAGAGTTTCGCAGCTACTCGCCCGGATTGGTACCACCGCTTTACCTATTCCTGCCGCTATAACGTCATGACGTGTTCCGGTCCGGAGGGTAAGGTAGCCGATAAACTTACTTTTGCTCGAGGCCTAACATCCTGACCTCAGGTTGGCAACGCATCATTAACATCTTTGGTGTCTCTAGGCGGCGTGAATTTCTAACCATCAGGAAATCCGCCTGCTTGTTTGCCTTCCTATAACATAAGAAAAAACGTGACGAAATTAGGTACCCACGTAGTCAACGACCGGAGAAAGACTCTTTTACTTATCTCGATATGTCAACGAGTTCCTAAGGGAGAAATTAAGGTCTTCAACAATCGGGGCAAGTAGCGGGCAATGACTAGATAGGTATACAAATACTCTTAAAATAATGATTTACAAGATGTTCCAAATCCAAAATGCAATTGTAGTGAACTAGCTTCACACAAAACTAGATTTTTTAATATATATACCCTGTGTAGGTTCAGGTCTATTTGCCATCTTACCTGGAACCTCGTAAGAGGCAAGCACGGGTCATTTTGTATACAGCTGATATGATGATGATATAATTTCCAGTGCACTACAGAAAGTCCTCATTATTGGGCACGGGATGGTGGCTGCTACGCTCATTATTCCAGAGGGCCCTGTGACCGTGGGCAGCTATTTCTACCAGGGTCAAAGTGTGGCTGCGAGACTCATCTGCCGCACTACCACAACGAGACTGGTGGATGTTATGAGCTAGGTGAGTTTCTTTATAGGACAATTGACATTTCAATTGCCTCCTTGCTGACCTATTCATCTCCTACCAATCTGGTAGTTACAGTTAGCCATTACGCTGTAAAAGGATCTTTGAAGTAATTTACTTCTCCAATGGATTTCAGTCACATACAAGAAATTGTGGCTTTGACTCCCACACACATTACTTCAGAGGCTATTGTGGCCACATTTGACTGTCTATGCCTGGGTGGTGGGTAAAGCTTGGTGTGTAAGCTCATCACAACAAAACCGGGGTTATTCATCCACGTTCTCTCTTGCTCTAGTCCTCTTGAAAGCATAGTATGGACCGCCTCGTTGGTCGAGTGGCTAGCGAATACGCCTAACTACATCGACTTACCGCGAGGCTCGGGTTCGATTCCCGGCGGGGGCAGGCATTTGTGTGATGAACATTAAGATGTCTGCATTTCCGGGTCTGGGTGTTTATTAAATTTATTCTGGTATCTATTTAAGTATTTCTATGTATTAATATCGTTGACTAACGCCCATAACACAAGCATATAATTTGCTTACTTTGGGGCTAGATTCGATTTGTGTAACTTGTCCAGGGATATTTATTATTTATTTATTTATTTATTATTCTTATGTCTCTCACACAGGAAACAAGATTAGCGTTTTTTTTGTTTTGTCACTATATAATAAACTTCAATTTTTTTTCAGATACATTAGGACCATGTCCAAAGGGTCACGTGTTCGCTATATCCGAAGTGTCTCACAGAGGATCCAAAGCTGGATGTTCATGTAAGACGTTTCACGCTCGTGCTGCAGATGGCGCGTGTTACAGACTGTACACTCGAGGACCCTGCGCACAAGATGAAATGATAGCGAGAGGAGGTCGCTGTACTAAGGTGATTGTCGGACCTAATTGTTTTTTTTTGTTAAATATTAGGCAAATTAACATGTTATTTAGTAAATTGCGACTACCATCCTACATATTCTCCTAGTGATATAGCGTCGATGCTAAACACTTATGCATTCTAGTCAAGATGAAAGTTTAACCAGCAGATATGCAAAAACAAAGTCTCCTAACTTTTTTTTGGAATGATTAATATGTTGTCAACCTCGCGGTTTTTACAACTTCACCGAGCTGTACGAAACGTCTAATAAGCAAACTGCTTTTCCCGACCAGGAAAGAACACATATTTTTTCGCTGTCCTTACAGCATAAAACGAAGGTTTTCCTTTACAATTACTCGTATCTGTCATATCATACTTGGTAAGTTCGTTTCTTGATGATCCTTTAACCGTCTTATTAATAAAATAAGTATTCTAAGGTTCAATTTAGTATTAGTCTTTGACAGATGTAAAATAAGCCTTTATTTTGCTAATTCCTCATAAACAGTGTATGTAACTGTTCTGGCAAATAATCCTCCACACATCACAGAACGTGTTCTCTGTGGTGATTTCTTCGACAAAGTTGGCAAAGGACGTGATAAGTGGTTTCGTTAATTGTTTCCCGAGTTCAGACTCTATTTTATGATCTGGTCGCGGAGGTAGGAGGTGGGAAGATGGGGTTATCACATGCTTAGGACGTGACATTTTATATTGTTTCCCGAGTTCTTCCATTTTTCGTGTTCTGGTCGCAGAGGTGGGCGGTGGGAACGTTAGTTAGGCTTGTCACATTCCGTGTCATTTAGAGATTATTTGCCACAACAGTTACACTGTTTACGCGGAATTAGCAAAATAAAGGCTTATTTTACATCTGTTATTGTGGATTTCCGCAAAGTAACGCCTGATTTAATAAAGTAGTATTAGTCTTTATTACACTGTAATGTAGATTATAATATCACAAACATTTTATTCTTACTGTAGTCTATGCTAGTCTATATTTATTACGGTTAAGGTTTTAAACGTAGTTTTTTAGTTAAGGCCGTAAACAAAGAGTTTTTGTCACACTAATTCAAAAACTGTGCAACAGGAGGCATATTATAATATATATGTAGTCTTGAAAGTAAAATAATATATTTTGTGTGGGTAGGTACCGTGCAGTCGAGGTAGGCTGTACGTCCCGGAGCGGCGGCGGTGCTACCGGCCGGGCTCGCCGGACCCCTGTCCCGCGGGCGCGCTGCTGGCCTTCGACCTGGACGCCAGACCCGCGCTAGATGGACTCAGCCATAATGGCGTTTGCACTTGCGCTTCTCAACACTGTCATACATCACCGGTATGTATAACTGGCTGGAGGTCTTTTTGGTGTGGGTATGGATATCAAGTACCAGAAGGTTTTAGTGCCACGGAGCAGCCACTTCTCCCTAGAGACTGTATTTCAGGAGCATTCGGTCTTCGATCTTCTGAAACCAAGGTGACATCAAGTTTCCCGCAGATGAACTCTTAACAAACGCCTTTAGATATGACATAACATGTCATAAGCAACTGGATTATCTTCGTCATGCAATGCTTTTGAAGCACACGCACAGTTTATATTTCATAAAATATGTCTACGTACGAGGTCCTCATGGACTTGGCCCCCAAGCGCAGGTTAACGTCTACTGTTATGAGTTTGACACATACAACTCATGAATTGGTATAAACAGGTTTGAGGTTAGTTGGCTTTTTCATAATAATTATGAAGGAAACGATGTTTACCATACGATAACTACCATTGGAAAGTCTGTAAGGTATGCAAAAAAGATAGCGAGGCATGTGCACTCTTCTACTTCTTCCTCATTATGTCATGAAATAGGCGTAAATTTTCTGTAAATATATATTAGATCCGTCGCATGCAGAATAACTTCGAACACAATAAAAGGAAACTTAGTTTGGTACTCAGTAAATCCATTCAAATTTATGGTCCTTTCATACAGAGACAGTAATTTTCCATACAGAATTTCTATGGATGTGGATGGAGGTTCAAAGTTTCGTTACGATTGTTCGAAACGGAATTCCGCTACCGAACTCCAAACGTACCTTATGTGGCAGACCTTACCAGGTACATAAATCTAAATTGTGTGTAAGCTGCGGTCCGCAAACGCAATTAATTTGCAACTAATTAATTCGGATTGTGGCCATATTAATTGCCTCCCTTGATGCGATCACAAGGTTTTACATAACAAAACAATGCTAATACTAATTGTTATTGGCCTTTAAATGTATACCACAGATTATCGACCATCGTTCCTTGCGCTTTTGATCAATATCAAAACTAACAATTTGGATTTAAATATTATTAATAAAGCATCGTATTTAATTAATTGTCAAGGTCTCCGATTTGGTTTGCGTCCTGTGTTGTATAGACCATTTACTTCTATGCCTGATACTTCGTGATAGACGAGCATAGGCTAAAGGCATCATTGCCAACAAGATGGTGATAGAGCGCTGTACAGCAACTTGCCGGTTAGGCAACCAAGGCTTTACCAATTTTTGCGGCCATAACGACAGATCTAATTCGGGGAATGGAGTAGCCGGTTGACTTTCACATAAGACCTTACATCAGGATGTAAGGCGCTTGAAGACAGACCAAGAGAGACCTACAACATCTATAGTAGAATAGGTCAAGGTTGTTTCCTACTATAAGGAGAGCGGTGTGCTTGTTCGTTAATCTTCTATATATATATAAAAGAAAGTGGTGTTAGTTACACTATTTATAACTCAAGAACGGCTACACCGATTAGACTGAAAATTGGTAGGAAGGTAACTTAAAACCGGGAGAAGGACATTGGATACTTTTTATCCTGTTCAATTATGAGGAAACTCGGAAAAACAACATTTTAAATTTTCCCATACAAACTGAACGGGCTGAACGAAGTTCGCGGGAACAGCTAGTATGTTATAAACGAAAAATAATAAATAAAACATTAATTTATTTTCAGGATGAAACATGTTCCTTAAGACGAGGATCAGCAGTTTATAATGGAGCTTGCCACTTCTTGCATACACAGGGACCATGTAATGCAACCTCTTGGCTTGCCAGGGACGCCACTGGATTGGTGCAATGTCACTGTCGACCTGACGCAGAAGAGTGCACTAATACCATAAGTTGACAGGGTACTTACAGGATATATTTGATATAATGAATAACTTAGAAATTTGAAATTATAAGCATTTTCTTAGAATTTCATGAAGTTGAAGCTCGATTTGAGAGGCACTGGATTGCTAAAAAAATATACTTCGAAACATGTATTTTGCTGATACAATGCAAAAATTAGACTTTTTTCCATGTACATGATTTAGTTTATGACTTTAACGGATGCACTCAGATAATCAGTTATATTTAAATCATTTATTAAGTCAAAATTTACAAAATTGTGACAAACATTTTAATCAATAAAACATTTTAATTTAATCTATCAATTAGTGTCTATTTAGTACTGAAAAAATCGACTTTATGATTGATATTGACGTCTTTGAATGCGACGTTTAATGATTGATTAAATGTTAATTGATGTCTCTGAGTACGACTACCATTGCTATTAACATGTATATGTACTGTGAACTGGCTATGAATTATGTCGATGTTTTGCGTTTGCACATACTTACGCTAAAATAGTAATAGTAAAACACTGTTATATATGCGGTTGTAAAGTAGCTCTTATTCAAAAATTTCAGTCTCTGCCATGTAAATGTTATATATGAAACAACGGTAAGTCGAGTACCTATTTGTCTCCTTAAAATGTAACATGAAAGAGATAAGACTATTAAATGTGTAAATGGTTAAGTATTAGAGCTGGATTAAGCGTGACGGGGTTTATTGCAAAAACTGTTGCGAGTCCCTTAATTTTCCTTACTAGTATTTTATTTTTCTAGAGAGGTACATAGAAGTTGCGTTGAAATTTTTTCTATTCAATATCTATATCAAATTTGGTCTATTCTCTATCTATTAGTTATTTCTATTTTAGAGGGCTAACAAATCTGCTTTATTGTAGAGTTTTTAATGCATTTATAGCTAAAAATTTTAATAACATAAAAAAAATATTTTGCTAATTCTCTAACATTTTCAATATGTCGGTGCTCTATGTGGTTTCGTGGGTAAATATTGTCTTAAGAAACTTCGCCTGGGTCTTCCTTAACGGAATTTTATATGCAGTAGTGAAACTTCCAAGAAAAAGTAAAATAATAATGTTTTGTTCATTACAAGGGATTTCCGCAAAGTAAAGATTAATAAAAAATATAATTTTGTTAAAGGTATATTTGCCACTTGGTTGTATACATGTCACTTTGGGAGTAAATACCTTAATTTAGTGGCAATTTATTAATAAGAGAAGAGAAATGTGATGACAAGAAGTGCTAAGTATTATTATTTGTAGTCATATTATATAACATGACTACAATTGTCTCTTACTATTAATAGAACCTTGTGACTGTTCGTTGTTCTAAGTTATAAAAGAATTAGAAAACGCTTTTGAAGACCTATTTTGTAGCATTAATGTTCCTATATTAACTTCGTAAAGATAGAAAAGAGGAGAGGATAAAAAAGAAGAAAAGGGCAATTGTGTGATAAACATTTTAAATTCCAATTAAATTTTATTTAGTGTTTAAATTATTTTTAACTGAATTAAATTTCTTTCAATTACTCTTAGATAATTTGTTAATTGAATTTAGTAAACAGAAAAATGTATTGATATGAAACAGTTATACATTGCGTGTTGTAACTATATGGCAATAAGACAAATAATAAAACACTATTAGTATTATAGGTATGTTCATTCTTTTTCATATGAGCAAAGTTTAGTTTAGTGGGTTTGATTAGAAAAATAATAGCGACTGCGAAGATTATAATCGGAAAAAAACTTCAAATTTGTAAAAAAAGGTTCAAATTATAAGTATTATCATTAATTAGTGAATGCTTACTATTTATTTATACAGGATAGGTACTAGATTATGCTATTTTATGATGTTATATGTACTCTTGGTCCTTACCATAATGTCAAATTGGTATTATTTCAAAATGGATGTCAACTTTTTATTTTCGTAAAAAGGAATATTGACTACCGATTTGACGTCATGGTACAGAGTCCTTAAAATGAGTTTGCTATACTCGCTATCGTCTCTGAAAATTATGTGTATAAAAACGTGAATTGTACCAACTCATGGTAAAGCCTTTGAGCTTTTATGGTATGGTTTTTGGTATAGATTACGTTTGGAAAGTTGCGTGTCGAAATCTATGACACTATTGGTCTAAAAATCTGTTTCTCTTAGTTACCAATAGAGGCGCTGTCCAAAGTTTTCATACAAATAATTGACAGAGACGGTAGCAAGTATAGTAAACTTGTACTAACTGTAAAACTAAACACCAAGAATGGCGTCTTGTATATTAAACTGATATTTGAATATAACTTTGTTTATGTTAATAAAATTATCCTGAAACTGAAATAAATCATGAAACGTCCTCTCATCCGGCTGATGAGAGGACGTTTTATGATTTATTTTAAACTAGTTGTTTATCACAACTTCTAACTAAAACTAAACTAGTTGTATATCATAAATTCTTAGGACAGCTGCTTTGGTTAACTCAACATGGTATTCATACATTCTTTCATGATTACCCGTTAGAGTCCTGTGTGGAAAAAGTATAGCAATGTATAGTAAAGTGTCGTATATTAAATTTCTTCAAATTCAGTCCATTGCTTTAGCCGTGAAATCGTAACACATAGTCAGATTTTCGCATTTAAAAATATGAAAAAATAATTAAAATATAGATTTTGAATTACATTATTTCCTGAATTTTATAGATATTCGTTCAGGTTGAGCGTTTTCACATGTTTTCAAATTTAAATAACATTGCTACTATAGAAGTAAAACCATCTTATCAGGAGTCAATAATATAAATGTGTTGTAGTTGATGTTTAAATGCAGGGCTGTATTAAATAATCATCTTAAGCCACTTAGACATTGTGTTTTATAGCCTGAAGCCTTTGTTGCGCTGTTATTTTGTGATGATGACTTGTAGTTTTTACAAGCTTTATTTTAGCTTGGGTTGTGTCTATGTGTGTGTGTGTAACTGAATATTTGAGCTCAATTTTTACTTTTTTCAGTCTGAATTTGTGATAATTTTAAATTTTACACATGTATCAAAAACCGATGACAATGCAGTAGTTTGGTAACAGTACAGTGCGACCAATGAGTCTGTTCAGCAAACAGCGTCGCTTGTGACGTTGCATGTTTCTGATTGAGAATGTTTCCTAGAAAATAGCGACGGTAATACAAAATTATTCAAAAACGTAGTGCTGGGAAGTTCAATTTCGGTGCATACACATCAGAAAATAACAGCAAAATGAAGTTCGCAAAATAGCGGTTCAGAGCCTTTACCATGAGTTGGTATAGATTACGTTCGGTTAGTTACATAACATAAATCTATGACACTTCTGGTGTAAAAATCTGTTTCTCTTAGTTACCAATAGAGTCGCTGTTCAAAGTTTTTATACAAAAAAATACAGAGACGGTAGCGAGTATAGTGAACTTGACAAGCCGTAAACTCATGGTAAGGGCTCAGTTCCGATTTTGACTACGTACTTAGATACATAGAGATAAGTTGCTGGCGCTATACAATGATTTGACATTTTTTTAGTTCTATAATATTTCATAATAGGCATCTTAATTAATTTCGTATGGCCTCCTGTTTTAGATGGGTATAAATAAAAGTACAACTTGAAAACTAAAATTTATTACAAGACCTATCTATTCACTATTCAGTATAAAATTACAAAATCCTAAATTGTACGTGATGTTTGGTTTATAATAACTTAACTAACTTTACCGGGATTTACTTGTCTTTTAATTTCGTCTGTGATTTACCTGCAAAAAAAAAGTCTTAGTGTTAGCATCTCTTATGTGCTTGGGATACATTTTCCTAGTTTAGGTTAAAGAGTGTCATGAGGGAAAGACGAAGATCGCTGGGTAAATTCCTGCTTACGTTACATTGCTCAGTTATCCTTCAAAAGTAAAATCTATATTTTTTTTTATGGCCTTGGGATTTTTTAGCCCTTCACATAAAAATCTGTCGCCTCTGTGATCTAGCGGTCCAGGTTTGGACTTAACTGCATGAGATCCGGGGTTCGATTCCCGGGTCGGGCAACAATAAGTAAATTGGAATTTTTCAATTTTCTAATAAGAAAATATTGCTCTGGATTGGATATTGGATATATGCCCGGTTGGTGACAGGCTTGCTACTTATTCCATTGTGGGATTTAGTGTCTTCGGCTAGTCGTGGATGCCCTGGTGGTGGCTCTGCCTACCTCTTCGGGGATATGGCCGTGAAGATACTTATTTACTTACTTTTACATAAAAAATAGTCTCCATTTCTCTTGGTCATCGCCTGATGCTGGAACGAATGACCAATTTTGCTAATTTTTTTTGCTGTGTTAGTTATTGTCAGCAAACTGTTTATATAAAAGACATGGTTTGGATAGGACAACGTTTGTCGGATC
>NJDD01001390.1:629297-646496 GCA_002245505.1 Calephelis nemesis | reverse complement strand
TGCCTACCTCTTCGGGGATATGGCCGGGAAGATACTTACTTACTTACTTTTACATAAAAAATAATCTCCATTTCTCTTGGTCATCGCCTGATGCTGGAACGAATGACCAATTTTGCTAATTTTTTTGCTGTGTTAGTTATTGTCAGCAAAATGTTTATATAAAAGACATGGTTTGGATAGGACAACGTTTGTCGGATCAGCTAGTTAATTATAAAAATGAGTAAGGATTGACTTGTTTGAGAACTTGAAACATGTGCACAGTTTTGTGAATTATTTGTAACAATATTCAGCGCCTTACTTATTCCTGCTACCATAGCTTCAAACCTCGTCAATGACATGTTTTGTTTTGAAGGGTAGGGTAGCTTATTCTCTCAAGAAGATTAGATGTCCATGTTGCCAAACTCTACCAATTAGTTGGATGTCACGGTGTTAGTGACTGTGCTCGCTTTTTACGAGCTGCCTGGCAGGAAGCCAGATGGTCTAGTTTGCAAAGGACCACGGATCAACATGGAGAAAAAAAAAAGGGAAAATTCTTCTAATTCTTCCGTTCGCGTTGTAGAAGACCTTAAGCTAAAAGCCTACTCTATTTATATTTATATTAAAATGACAAGCTGAAGATTTCGTACCGACGAGAAAAACCATTTGTAAATAAGTATTTTCACGCCAGAATCTCGAAGAGGTGAGCAGAGATACAATCAGGGCATCCATGTTTAGCCTATGGAATACCTACCCTTACTCGCATACGTAGTCCCACAATATACAGGTGGAAACTTATCGCCAACTCTTAAATAGCAATATCGTTTTTTATTAAAAAATAGAAAGAAATTTCCGCTATAAACTTATTTCTTTGTCTTTTACTTATTTCTTTAAATTCAACAAAACAATTTCTACGATTTTTTTTTATTTTTACCTAAAATTATCAATCATTTATAATATATTTTGAATGCTCATTTTAATATTTGAAATAGGAAAGATGATATAACCCTAACTAGGTACAGAGTATTAAGTGTACTTACCGAAATATATCCTATGTACTTGTGTGAATGGCATCTCGACGGTGACGGTAGCTATTATAGATATCACTAATATCATTGTCATTTCTGGAATAGGGAACTGGAACAAAGACAAGGCACAGAGTTCAATATTATTATTAACTGTCATTTGGCAATCTTAAGGGGCCATATACGCTAAAATACGTCAGCAGTTTACTGTTTTTTTCATACAAAGCAATCATGGATCTCTGACAAAAATACACAAGGTTAACATGAATATGCTTTACTAGACTAGTGTTTCCAAAACACGATTCATTTCACTTTGCTCGATATAAAAAAAAAACCAAAAAGTTAACCCTTTTTTGAAAGCAAAACGTTTTTCAGTTTTTATACTTTTTTCAAATTACTTTTATAGTGTCAAAAATAGTGATTTGTCGCTTAAGACGTTTACTTTAGAGCGCCATTGTTCATGGTAATCATGGAACGGGGAAGCGCGGTGATTGGCTCTTCTGGCTGACAGTATGGGGCCTTAATTTGAGATCTTGATAGTAATGCGTAACATGGCTTTGCTTTGGAGTTGGGTCTTTTAAGTGCTGAAAACTCAATCAAAACCGGGCAAGTAATTTATAGTTAATGTAAAATATAGATATACTAGCGGCCCGCCCCGACTTCGCACGGTTATGAAATATACACATAAACATTCCTCTTCAATCACTTTATCTATTTAAGAAAACCGCATCCAAATTCGTTGCGTAGCTTTAAAGATTTAACCATATAAAGGGACATAGGGACAGAGAAAGCGACTTTGTTTTATATTATGTAGTGATTGACAAATTAGAATTAAAAAAAATAAGAGATACGTAGCATGCTGGTGATTTGGTTGAATTTATTAAAGAATTTCTTCTTTATGTACTCCGCTCGTTTGCGATTTCATGTCTTTATTACAAAATGGGTAAGTTGTTTACTGGCGGAAACATGCCTTTTATGAACCATGTCGTTCTCGTAAATAAAAGGTTTAAAGTATCACTTAAGTTTAGTAAGTTTTACTTGTAACTTTTTCCCTACTGAACAGGCTCAAGTGAAGGTTCCGAAAAATTGCTATAACTTGGTTTCTGTTGAATAAGACTTTTAATCCCAAAGTAGTATGAGTGTTAGTCAACTGATACACAGGAATACTCAAATATACCAGAATATATTAAATAAACACTAACAACCGGAAATGCAAAAATCTGAATGTTTATCACACAAATGCCTGCCCCCATCGGAAATCGAAACCGAGCCTCGCTGTGAGTAGGTGGAATAAGACGTGTACGCTAACCCCACGACTAAAGAGGCAATTATTACCTTTTGATTCACAAGATCAATACTGTTTTCGTAGAATGCACGTGTAGGTACACTATTTGTATATTAGCAAAACGACTAATACACTATTGCGAAAAATAGAAAAAAAGACGTAAAACTTAAGAACTATTGATTTTTTTGACACTTACCAGTAGGAGTGGAGAATAATATTCCGCGTGCCTCTGTATTCCTACATTGTAGAAAAATATTGGAAATTGCGTTAAATACACGCCGTACGCAATTTTATTAAAGAATTTGAACACTCGTGAGTTTATAAATGACGTCCCAAGGGCACCTGGAATGAAAAAATAATTTGAGGAGATAAATAGGACAACAACAAAACAACAAAATATCTTATCAGGAAAAACTCGAGTACTTTTGTATGTGTAGATAGGTTATTGAGATTGGCTGTAAATTAGGATGAATCTGAGGTTTTTATCCAACATATTTAAATTAACTAATATTTGATACGTACATGTATAGTCATTGATGATACCCCAATGGGCGACACACATGAAGAGTCCCCAGAGTATGGGCGAGAATGCCGCAAACAGCGCAGCCGGAAGGTGTGAGTACTGGTACCCTTTGAGGCCCATCTGATATGGACTGACCAGTGTAAAAGTAGCTAGCACAAAACAAAGCGTCCATAACAGTTTAGTCTGCATCTGTAAGTAGCAACAGTATTATCAGCCTAACTCATTTCTTTGCTAGATTTAAGTATCCCTAAATAAAAATATTTTTTTTATTGTACAGTCTCAACAAATACGTAAGAAATAAAGATTCATACTAAAAACTACGTATTGTGATCGTATCGTTCAAAGCAATCTCTGCCAAAAGTATGTTTTTTATTGATCTATATTGATATGATTGAGAACATTAATTAGGTCATTATAAAAAAAAACGCTGTTCGTAAAGAGCGGTGTTGCAACTCATTTAGGTATGGATACCCCGCCTCACTTTTTCCTTTCGCCATAATAACAGTATCATGTTTCGACCCAGAAGCTAGGGTAGCTGGGAGACTGGTACAACCTGCCTAACATCCCGCAAACAGGCCAACGATGCACCAACAACATATATAGTATGTATAGACTGTGATTGTCTCTTACCATTATGAAAGCCGTTTGCTTGTTCGTTGATCTCTCGTACATAAAAATATGTACATGAGAGATTTGCACTCCGGGAACCTTGGCAGAATGAAAACTTGTATAACGTTGTTATTCTTTTGCATATTTAATATTTGGAATGGTTAGATAATATTTTGGACGAATTGCTTTAAATGTCAATATAAAAGTACTATCATTTAGGTACGTAGTATCATACGATATTCATTTAATTGATATTGTTCGAGACCAAAAAAAAAGTGTCACGGGTTGGGCTTTGTTGCGAACTATAAGCTACCTCACAGTTTGTAGATATAACGGTCAACGAAACGAAAATTACAGTGCAAAATGCGTACAATATGTAGTGATAGGGGCGTAGCTAGGATTCTGTGCAGAGGGGTGCAGACAAAGGAAGTCATAAACAATATTTTTTTAATGAGAGTTTTTATCACGGGTTTCTCAGATTAGTACCTTGGATTTTTTGTCTAGTCTTAAAATACATAGCCCGTTTAAACGATTTTCGGTTACTTAAGAAGTTGCAGTTCTATGTAAACGCTCTTCTGGGAGCGGGCAGCTACCTCCCTCTGCCTGTATCTCGCTACGACCATGTGTAGTAGTTTTACTCTCCCTCC
Source organism: Calephelis nemesis (assembly GCA_002245505.1). Classification (NCBI taxonomy): domain Eukaryota; kingdom Metazoa; phylum Arthropoda; class Insecta; order Lepidoptera; family Riodinidae; genus Calephelis; species Calephelis nemesis. Next base: position 642,431 of record NJDD01001390.1, on the reverse strand, counting down.
GTTTTTCGTCCAATTTTCGATGAATAGGGTTACTTGATAATCTCGATATCATGTTAATTGGAAACTGGAATCATATAATGTATCATTTAAGATACTTTTGAACACAGTCTTAGCTGATTATTAACATTTAATTACAAATATATTCAACGAATCCAATAAAGTAATTTTATTGTTTACTCTTAACTAAATAACTAGCCTTGCGTTCAAGTGTATCGAAAATGAAAAATTCGATTCCAATTTCCAATATTGCATGATCCAAACTTCAAAAGTGATCCTACAAGTCACGTACCCCAACACGGGTTTAACTTTTTTACCCATTACAAACAGGGTGGCAAAATCTTTCAGCAAGGAAAACCGGACCAATTTATTCTATAGGGTTACTCTTGAAACTCAATTTATGCAATGCTGTAAATTGGAATTGAGTAGATCACTTTAGGTACTCTTGAACGCAATACGTATAATAGTTAATCTTAAAAACAGCAATATCGAGATTCGAGAGTAACCCTACTGGTCATTCTTAATCAGGATCGAAAAAAAAACTCGTTAATTATTAATCGAGGAGCTAACTATCTACCGGATTCCTGACGGAGGCTAACAATCTAACCTTAACAATTACTTTTAAAACCCAACAGTCCGCACGAACCCTGATAACAATAGTGCACAACACCGCTAAAGTAGTTTTCACTCCAAAAAATGCGAAGAAAGTAAAGTGATTAAATAGGTACTATACAAGATAAACCGCAGCCGAATGCTAGTAGAAAATAGATACGGCGTAGTTCTGCTATTCATCATTAGTTAAAGTTTCATTACAATAGGATTACTCAATTCAAGGCAACTAATTGTAACTTCCTGTATGACTCGTCAACCGATTTGTTTAAATGTTAAGCATTTAAGAGAATGCTTCCGGATAAAAAAGTTTTTGACAGTTCTTTTATGGTGCAGTGCTTTAAGGTTTTGTCATGACGTATTATCTATATTTAATTGTTTTCATCCTTTGCACTTTGTGAAATACTAATATGAAAACCCATTTGAAATATTATCACTGAATAATGTTAAGTGAAACAGTACAAGTGTTTTTTATACATATAAATAGATTTCTATTTAGGAATGATTACAGTTTTTGTTATGACGGTGAGGATTACAGGATAAAAGATGGCTCGGTTTGGAGGCTTGGGTAGCTGGTAGACTTACATAATAGACCTGCCATGGCTACAGGACAGTGATGCACCTATAACATGTACGGTTTCTATAAGCCACGGTTATCTTTTAGCACTAGGAGATCAGTGTGTTTGTTAGCTGAATTTTCATATTAAAATACTTTGATATTAAAAAATTCAAGCCTAAAAACAACAAATATCAATCACGAGTGTTATAATTTAGAAAAGTCACTTCGTAAAGTACTTCGTTTTTGTATAGTAAGTCTGTAGTCACTTGAAAATGTCCAGTCTTATTCAATCTTACAGATTGTTAAATTGCAATATTTGGCAATTAATTTATTAAACGGTCATCTTTATAAGTCACTAGCTGAGAAGAGAGGCGTTGCCCTGTCTTAGATATGAACATTTTTTTTATATGAGCCTTATCCTGACAACAGCTCCCTTATACAGCAAAAAAAGAGTGAGCAAAATTCGCCTATTTATCCAGGCGTTACGCAATAACTACCGGAAAAAGGGTCTATAGTAAAAATAATTTAGAATTTTATAACGTCATCAAAATATGTATATCGTTTTACGATGTTTAACTATTATAGTAGATTATTTAGTACCAGTATAGATTACGTTCGTTAATTTACATATACTAGTGGTCGTCCATTGGTCGAAATTCGACCATAATAAATATTAATATCTTGTTGATAAGAACGTCATCTTCATTTCTTAAGACCAACAACTTTGTTTCTAAACTTTTAAGTGCGCCATTTGTGATCTTTTATCGTTATCATCTATATATTTGTTTGTGTGTGTCAAACGCATGGTAGTATGGAAAATGTTTTATTTGTTGATTTAATGTACTTTATAAGCATTATTATTGAAAAACATTAGCGTTCTGCACTTCTCTTGCACATAAACTATAAGTGTGCCAAATTTTATGCTCCTCCGTCAGAACAATTTTCGTAAAACGGGGTCCAAAGTTTTGGTATCACGTATTAATATATAGATAACAGTTCATGATAGGGCCAACACAAAGTCTCTACCATGAACTCTTGGTAGCTTTCTATCTAGCTCGTAATATGTTTTTGTATGGAAATTTCATCAGTGTATCTTCTGATAATTAACGGTCAATATTATTAACCCATCTACAGTTAGAGATCGTCCTTCTAAAGTTTTGTTGTTTAGATAATTTTATTAATCATTGAAATTGCTTAGTAACTGATCTACAATAGCCTCATCTTATATAAGATAGGTATCATCTTATATTAAAAAATATCTTATATTAGATAATATTGGCCATAAGAGAACTAAATTTTAAGACCAAAGACTCTGATACCTCGAGTTAACTACTTTGTACCCTCTAAGATACAATCGGTCCAACAATTTCCATATAAATTTATAGACGCGAACTTATCTCATGACAAGCTGACCCTGGGGGATTAGATATCACTTGTCTTGTTTACCCTCAGATCCCCCCGCGGGACTCGTAAGATGACACAGTTTGAGAAGCTTTCAAATTTTACAGCTACGAAGTCCAAGATACGAAAGATAAACCTATCTTATTTAACGTACGTTTATTAACGTTTTATTTGTATTGTTAAGTAAACTAAAGGATTTTCTACTGGATCTTATTAATAGTAACGATCGTCTAATAAAACTAGGTAAACAACCAATCAAACATTTTAGATCTGTCCAAGTAAGGCATGGGCAAAGGTTAAAATATCGACATCGATATATTCTTCAAAATCAACATCTAAGTTTGTCCATTGGCATTAATTCCACGAAATTAGTATATCTAATTTTAATAAATGTACTATTTAATAAGAATAATAATGGTAATTTTTATAAAATTGTAAGTTTTACCTATTACTGCTACTGGAATGTCGGTCCTTGTCTTTGTCCTGTTTCGCATTGAGGGCAAGGTAATGGATATTTTTTCTTAATTTAAAGATATCTCCCTTATCAATAAATTAACATGTCAAGTTAAATAAGTAATTAGCAAAAATGTTTTTGTTTAAATAATTTTGTTTGTAAAAGATAGATCCAGCAGTATTTTAAAGCAGGTTTTAAAAGAACATAATATCAAGATATCATATTAGGCTAATGACAATGGAATGGTGTTGGATATTTTAGTAGACTCTATGATCACCTTTCATGATGATCATCATGTAAGTTAATGAATTATTGCATTGTCACTCACGTTGGCCATGTATCTAAAATATTCAATCAGTTAAGGATGACTGTTTTAAAATTCAGTAGTAAGATTTATTCCATACAAACAAACAAACGGACAAGTCACGTTAAATAAAAGATTGTTAATTTAAGCCTAAAACTCGTTGTTATCGATAACACTTACATCATCTAATTTTATTTGTGATTTTTTCGACCTCAAGAAGTAAGCCATGCAAACACCAATGAGATAAATAGTTGCTCGATGAGTTGGCAGAATGTAGGAATATCTTGCTGCATCCAACAATTTCTGGACCCTGAAAAACAACTGACATTAACGTCTATGAAAAAGCGAAAGTATTATTATCTCCCTCACGTCACATGATTATGCTGAGCATTTAATATAATAGGTTTAGTGTAGAAAACCACTAAACTGAAATTTTTAACAGGGGAGGCTTATATGGAGGATATTATGAAACGATGTTATTCAAAAAAATAGTTACCCAAAATTATGAACGCCTATGAGTCTAAAGTTTAATGTTTTTATATTAGAGATATAAAATGTTAAATAGTTTATATTTAAGAAAACCTCCAATGGCTAGTGTCTTGGGTTAGTCGTGGATAACCTGGTTGTGCCTCTGCCTACCACGTCAGAGGTACCACCAGAAAAGGCGTGAAGATACCTTAAAAAAACTTTATTCATGAACCATCTTTATAATATAGCCAATTTTAAAATTAGAATCATCTAAAGCCTTAGAAAATTCATAAAAAAATCCTTAGCTTTTTGTTGATTTTGAATGACTATGTTGTATTCATAATAAAAGTCAATTATTCGACTCAAATCGCAATAAGAGGTGAAAACTGAATCAGGCGGATAAAACCACAGTCAAAGGCTTGTACAATACTTAATGGACTATCTTATTTATAGCATTGTATGTTTAAAGTATGATGTAAACATTGTACTAGTTGAGAACACGTGTTTCACTCTCGCAACGAAGCGAGGAAAAGTGGTGGTTTGACGTCATTTTTAATAAAATATAATATTTTTGTAAATATATTTGTTACTTAGGAATTCAAAAACAAATATTTATAATAAACTTACAATGCTACCTTTTGATTTAGATTGTTTGCGCATTTAAGAAGCATTAAAAGCTGTTTTTACGTTGTATTGCCTATAAGTATATTAAGTTATCGCACCACATTATAGTTCTGTTTAAAATTACTTAGCACATAATTCGGAATATTTCATATTGGTAAGAAATTCACGCCGCCTAGAGACACCAAAGGTGGTAATGGTGCATTGCCAACCTGAGGGAGGGATTTAGGAAAAAATAGGCCTTAGCGTTAGGCCTTGAGCAAAAATAAGTTTACCTCCGAATAGGACACGTCAACCGCAAGCACTGACGTTATGGCAGCTATAAGTAAGGCGGTGGTACCAACTCAGGGCGAAATGCTGCGAAACTCTACCACCTAGTAGGATGTCACGGTGTTGGTGATGGTAAGCCTATACTCGCCTTTTACGAGCTGCCTGTCAGGAAGGCAGATGATCTATTCTGCATAGGAGCCCGGACCAACACGGGGAAATCAAAATGATACATAAATAAAAATCGTGTTAGTTATATTAATATGTGCTTATTACTTTATGAAAATAACTCTCCAAAAAAGAAGAAATGATAATTCAAAAAGCTTAATAAGAAAAGAATTATTTAAATTTTATTTATTACCCAATTTCTTAAGAATTTAGTAATATTAGCCATACCCGCGACTTCGTTACTGGTACATGCGGTTCGGAGGGTAAGGTAGCCGGTAAACTTACCTTTGCTCGAGGTCTAACATCCCGGCCTCAGGTTGGCAACGCACCATACGGCGTGAATTTCTTACCGTCAGGAAATCCTTTGTCCTTATTTTTATTATCCTTTGTTTGCCTTCCAATATCATAAAATAAATAAATGAAACACAATTAATTCTTCTGCAGTGAAATTATATGTACTAACTGTTCTTTTAATATGTCAGACTGTACCTGACAATATTGTTTATTATTACGGAAGCCACAAACACTGTCAAAGGTTTGCCGATGTTTGTAAATACACAGGATCAATATTGGCAAAGCGTAATCTGTGTACTCGACAAATATTCATTAGTTATGTGTTTTTTACCCTTTTACTTTCAAATATTAGTCGGTATAATGTTTTTGCTTTTATTTTTATTACGCAATTAATTCAATTATAGATGGATTTTGAAGAATGAGTCAGGTAATTTACTTTCCAATTATAGCAAGCATCTTTTTTGGCCAACAATTGAAGAAACTCTACCACCCAACCTTTTCCGTGATGACATAATGTTAGTGCTGCCATTGTTTTTTTATCTTTACGTCCATTTTGACGAAGAGGTGCTCAACCAGGTTATCCACGACTAACCGAAGACACTAAGTCCCACAATGTGATAGATGGGAAGCCTAACGCCAACCGAGCACATATACAATCCCGGGCAAAGATATTTTTAGCATGTTTTCTTTTCGTTGTCCGACCCGGTCTTCGAACCTGAACCGCAAGACCACAGAGGCGATTGAAGGAAAAGAACCGATAGACTTGTTTGTGCCAAAGGCTTAAGCTAATCTATTGTTGCCAACGGACCAATAACATCTTTTAGGTGTCTTTTTTTATCATCAATAAACCCTCTTTTATTATTAAAAACCAGTCTACATCATGAAAATTTGTAAAAAAAACTTACGAGATGCCATTGTAGACGAACATACTGATATCGTACCAGTGTATGGCAAGATACCTCAGCACCGTCGACGTGGCAGCTATCCCTAGGATGAGAGACAGCCCAAACTTGCGGAACCTCCACAGGATCAACATAAGAGGCAGAGTTGCAACATATAACTGCATGTCTATTCCTAGCTGATGAGTATGTGTTAAGCACTGAAACAAGTATTATACTGATTATTTGATGTATCCAATTACGTACCCATTTTTTCACCCCCTCTTCCTCTTTGACGACTACCCGTAGTTTAAGAAAGCCTTTCTTCCTCTAGTGTACATTTATACTATTTATAATAACTTATTATAGCGTTTTGGTTTTATATTGAAATATAATAACTTATAACAATAATTGTAGGATCTTGAAAAGACTACAGGAGTTTCTTAGAGAGGGGGTTGTCAATTCGACCGTATGATCGTTTGTTTCGTGATTGCTTGTCAGGTTTTGATTATATTTTTGACATGTTGATTATGATTCCTATCGATGATCCCATAAATTTAGTAAATTTTATCAAAATCCATTTTTTTTAAATCTGTTCTTGCAGTTTTATTGCTTTTAAATTATTGCTGCGGCTATTTTTTTTCTGGAAGCGGGGGTATTTGTTATTGATTACGACCAGGGATATAACAAATAAAATTGTACACCTTTATGTTGTAGACAATGTTGGTACGATTAAGTATTTTTTAGCAACTTTAAACACACATATTCCGTTAACAATTTTTATTTCATAACATGTCTAGATAAAACTGTGAAAAGGATCCAAATAAAATGACATATATTGAAAATAGATTATTTTATTTGTGCACTTTTACTGAACAAAATTTTACAAATTGCGACCAAAATTGACTGATTTCTCTCAATATCAACACGAAATTCAATAATTATGAAAAAACTTCGACCATCTTTTCTCTCGATGGCGCCAAAACTCCCCGGCCGAGATCTTAACAAAGCAGTTTAACTTGGTTATAAAAACTCTTTGTGTCATAAATATTTTTTTGTTTAATATCATCGTTTCTAAAGATTTCATCAAGCCTGTAGTCAATAATTAGATTGTTGAACACTGTTTGGCATTTCTAGTTTGTGTATTATCGAAACTTACATGCCAGGAGTATTGCCAGGGATCTTGAATTTGTTTCAAGTTAATACTAGGAATTTTTTTCAAAAAAGATTTTTTGTTTAAGATCCACGAAGGTCAGAAGGTTTTCCTGAGGGTCTCATCAATCCCGTAGCTAAAATCCTCTCATACTGACGGGCATTTCTAGTTCGTATATTTTCTTTGGCCTTTCCAATTTCCATTTAGATAGCTGACTTAGAAAACAGGCAATAAATAAACTGTAGGTTCAGATAATGAGAAACACGATCTACCAAGTTCAAAGGATGGTATGTCAGATATTACGTAAAAATATAAAAAATACAAAAGCGATAATAAATCTGACCTCCAGTTTTGTGTAATACAAGAATAGAGGCGGTCTAGATTGGGCGGCATCAAAGAAGTATTCTACTCATACAACAAATTAGGTACGGTTAGTAAAAAAAGTCTATGCAATTATGTCGGTTTATTTTGACGTTAAAACTTATTTGGCGGCGCTGTGCTCTTTTTGTGATAAGTAAGAAACATTGAACTTGCGTCAGGACATGTGTCCTGATCGGTATTTCGTAAGACGGAAGGAGAGCAAAATGGACGTATGTTTTCGATGCATTTCATACTGTCGATTATCGTTTTCGATAAAAATAAGCGTATGTACGTTACGTAAAGTTTTTACTTTGTTGAATAAAATATTATATAGATATAGTCTTTTGCTCTTTGAATTTTGAAAAATCCACTATATAGTGCTAAGCAGTGGATAAGTAAGAAGTTAAGAGTTTTAAAACGCAAGACTTTATTTTTCGAGCCGGGTTTTTGGTATTTTTACCAGATATCTCGTATTTTTGTATTTTTCAAAATTAGAATTTTGAAAATAATGAATTAATTTTTATTCAAAATTAGTACGTACAACATACATTTTTTGAAGGTCAGAAAGCAAGTAACAATTTTAAATTACACATATTCATTATTATTTTTGTCATTCTTTATCAAAAGTTATTACTAATAATTTGTCCACACATTTTTGTCTTTTGAATATTCTTCAGTTTTACAAATATGCCTTTTTCAAAAGAATATGTCATTTAAATCAAGCTTTGAATTTCTTTCAAATTTGTAATTTCGTCATTTTATTATAAAACCCATTCTCATGCATATCTTCACGCCAAGTCCCTTGCCAGGTATGCAGAGTGTATCGAAAGCCAAACCTTATAATTCTTGCACATCTTTCTGACTTAATCCACATTCATTACCTTTTCATACAAAGACGCCGGATTCAGAGACTCTTGACACCTCCTTCGAATAATACCCTAGCAATTTGATCGTGGAATTTCCTTAAACATCGTACGGAAATCGTAATTTAACTTGTATGGGTACGAGATTTTCCGTAAGTCTAACAACAATATCAAGTATCAATTCTATTGTCATACTAACCTACTTGTCACTCAGAGCCTGCTGGTAATAAGGTCACATACAATGGGAAAAGTGCGAGCGATCCGCAAAAAGTGTGTATTTTGCAATTTATTCATCACTTGCGATTTCATGTGTTAAATAATAATTGTGGGAACGAGGAAACTGATCTGATCTTTTGTGTGTTTATTTATCTATACATATGTGATCGTGAAATATTTGTATCTGTACGTTGAAGACATTCTATAAAATAACTGGGACAGCCAAAAGGAATACTTTTTTTTTCTTTTATTTTTGTAAGCGTTTTACGGCACAACTACTGAAACTTTTTGAATTGTATTTAATAGGTTTCGATATACATAAAATTTAAAAAACCTGCCTTTGTAAGTTTTATACGATTCGAGAGATGTTACATATCTTATCGTTGAAGGGTGGCTCGACGGCGATAATATGTCCATCTGTCTTACACTATAACAATAAATACTGGAGCATGTAGCCTAGTTGCATAACTAATTAAGATGATGTGACACACTTTCAGCTATTTTTACAACGACAGTTCTGAAGTGCAAGGGAGACATGAACCGCCTTACGGTCTAAACAACTCAGAGAGGAGTTTTCTGGTGCCAATATACAAGGGACCCACAGGGTCATTAGTTATTGGATACATATTATCTTGCAAATTGCAACAGTCGAGCGTTGGCTAAAATTACGCGATGTTTGTGTATAATGTGCAAACACACACACACACACACACATTGTATATTAGAGCAATATATTTTTTCTTACCATATCTTCAAAACCGAAGTAATTGTGAATGAAAAGGAAGCTTTTCCACATGTTCTTCTCACAGACTCGACTGTGCTCTTCCACAACGAGATTCCACTGAGGGCCGTTGTTAACATCTGGTAGAATGTATGTGCAGAACAGCATTAAGCTGAAGAACATTGGGAAGAGTCTGAAAAGAAGAAATTGTTTATCAGTGGGTACAAGATTTGATCTGAAGAACATTGGGAAGAGTCTGAAAAGAAGGAATTGTTTATCTGTAGGTTCAAAATTTGGTTTGAAGAACATAGTCTGGACAAAAATTGTTTATCAGTGGGTATAAGATTTGGTTTGAAGAACATTGGGAAGAGTCTGAAAAGAAGAAAATATTTATCAGTGGGTATAAGATTTGGTTTGAAGAACATTGGGAAGAGTCTGAAAGGAAGATATTTTTGAAAAGTGGGTACAATATTTAGTTTGAAGAACATTGGGACGAGTCTGAAAAGAAGAAATTGTTTAGTAGTGGGTAAAAAAAAATTTGTTTAAAGATATTTATTTTTGGCACTTGGTAGAATTTTGTTGTTAATATTTAATAGCGTAGGCATGTAACTATCAGTTTACTAGTAAAACAATGAGCCTGCTGGTAGTCCTGCGATGACTACCGAGGATTAGTAAAATCAACTTGCTTTTACCTGTTGTCATAACATTTGTATTTACGATTACAACGTTCCTGTCTAAAAGGTAGCTAAGACATTTAAGCCAGAAGCTAGACATCTGATAAGTCGACGTTTAGGTTTCAGGTCTACCATTCAGGTTGGCGACAGCTTCTTAATTCGTTTACCATTAGGACAAACGTTTGCTTGTTTGCCTACTGATTCCACAAAAAACCTAGTCTGACTGCACTAATGGAAAAACATAGAAAATGAAATTACTAGACTATTGCGCTTGCTGAATGCATTTAGTACAATAAACTAAAAAAAATTAAATAACAAAAAATATCTATTACACCTATACTAATGTCATAAATGAAATCTGTCTGTCATTAGACCGATTTCGATGGTTTATATTATGCAATTATAAAGACCTAAGTTCAAATAAAGGCTACATTTTTCCAAAAAAATCAACTTCCAAAGAACTAAAATGGGGGCTGAAAGTTTGTATAAAAATCTATTCAACGTTGAGGAAGTCGCGGGTAAATAGCTAGTATAGCTATGATAAATTAGTTCACTTTTCCACGTGTTAATGTAATTTATGAGCGACCGATAAAAATGTCATTAAGTCATTAGAAATATAAAATTCTAATTGTTACATCATTTTAAACACGTGTTACTTTAATTAAATCTAAATTGTCAAAATATGTGGATAATTCATTATTCAGGTCAGATGTAAATTTCTGTTTCTCAAAACTGTTAATGCCTAATACACATATATTCACGCCAAGTCCATTGTAGTAGGCAGAGAGTATCGAGTGCCCAATCTCACGATTCTTGAAAACCTTTCTGGTTTCCTTCACATTCTTTACCCTTTTGACCGCCTCGTTGGTCGAATGGCTAGCGTACACACCTAACTATACTGACCAACCGCGAGGCTCAGGTTCGATTCTAGATGGGGGAGGCAGTATGATGAACATTTAGATGTCTGCATTTCCGGGTCTGGGTGTTTATTAAATATATTCTGGTATCTATTTAAGTATTTCTATGTATTGGTATCGTTGACTAACACCCATAACACAAGCATATTATTTTCTTACTTTAGGGTTAGATTAAATTTGTGTAACTTGTTCAGGGATATTTATTTGTTATTTACTTATTTATTCAAGCCATGTCCCATGCGGTAGGCAAAGAATATTGAGTGCCAAATCTCACGATTCCTGCAAACCTTTCTGGCTTCCATCATATTCATTATCCTTTTGACACCACCCTTGGATAATTTTTGAGCCATTTAATAATATTCAATAAGGATATGAATTGATGTAATTGAAGGATGTAACATTTTTGTTTCCAGGCCTTACTAAAGTATTTCACTTTATGAAAGTTGATTTTTTTGTAGCTCTTGCTTTTATTGATTTTAATATAAAGTACTCAGAGATATTATTGATGCGCTCGGGTAGGTATGTAAGAAACGGTGATCCCCTTCGGGACTTTGAAATGGGGTTCGTTAGTGATTAAATATTTTTATGTTATATTTTATTCTGGTATCTATTATATATTTCTATGTATTAGGATCGTTGATTAGTACCAAATACTAACCAAGAACTAAAGTACCAATACCACCACTAACGTATATAATTTCCTTACTTTTGCGTTAGATTTAGATTGCCAATTAAAAAAGGATATGTTAAGGAAGCATACGCTGAGAAACTACTAGTTTTTTATAAAATGACTACGGTCTGGTCTTAAAACAAAAACGTTGGGTACTTGGGTACCACCTTGCATATAGGCCTTTCATCCCGGCCTCAGGATAGCTACGCACTTGTAACATCTATATGTACATCGTGTATACAGGCCACAGTTGTCTCTTACCATCAGGAGATACGACTCTCCTGATGGTAAGAGCCTTATTATATTATTGCCTGATCTCTTGCAAAAAAAACTTCACGTGATAAAACTGAAAAAATAAGATTTATTTTTTTCTACGTATTTTTCCAGGATAAAAAGTATTTCATTTTATGCCTAGGATAATAAGGTATAATTATACCAAGTTTCATCAAAATCGAACCGTTAGTTTTCACGTGATGCCTGAACATATAAACAGACAGACAAAAAATTTTTTAATCACATATTTGGGCTTGGTATCGATCCAGTTACACCCCCTGCTATATATTTTTTCAATATTTTCAATGTACAGAATAGACCCTTTTACAGATTTATTATATGTATAGATTTCATTTAAGCAATCTAATGACTGATTTGTTTGAAGTTGCCGAAGTTTAAATAAATCATGTTTTTTATAATGTCTATACGGCCACTTGACAAACATACTTAATTAATATCAAACATGCTATTATTAGAAACTTCTCATCGTATATTTATGTATTATATTTTCTACCAATCGCATAAGCACATAATCAGGATTTTTTAAACGAAGTAGATACGACATTAAAAGGCACTTAAACAAAAAATATTTTATTGAAACACTAGTGTGAGTATTTTGCTTTGTCTGTTATATAAAATCACTACCTTTTTTCGTTATATCTTTGATTTTGTCAAAATAGCTCCGATTTTAATTTATATCTCTCTACTCAAATTAGCTGAGAACATAACAGTTTTCCGTGATATAGTATATCAACAAACAGATAAAAATAATAGAATATGAACCAAAATTCTCTTGGGTTAAGAAGTGGTCCTGTAACCAACTCGTGTCGTATTTTCATTATGAAATATCTTCAATGGAAAACTTTAAATTTTATAAATATGAAAATGAAACACTTCGCACATATACGATAAGTGACATATTTATATATGCGTAAATTAGTTTGGCAATTTGTTTGAGTTCAAGATCACAAGGATTGTATGTACTCGTTTATGTTACAGGAGTCACGAAGGCCTTAAGTTAACATAAATATGTGTTTATAAAGTCGGGTTAGGTAGGTACACCACTTTTGACATAAAAATAGCTGAATCTAAACTTGGACTTTACTGGTCTCTAATTTGTTCAATATTAGTCTCTTAGTTACTATTGTATTAATTTAAAAAAATAGAAAAAAAACGTAATGCGGGTCGAGCGATAAAAAGTAATTTATGAGCGACCGATAAAAATGTCATTAAGTCATTAGAAATATAAAATTCTAATTGTTACATC